>JAWWTY010000077.1:89305177-89505005 GCA_035222235.1 Margarornis squamiger | reverse complement strand
CAGACAGACACAGGGACACACGCACCCGGGGACACACGGACACGGGGACACAGGCTGTGGTGGGGAGGGGACACTGAGGGACACAGGCTGTGATGGGGAGGGGACACTGTGAGGGACACAGGCTGTGGTGGGGAGGGGACACTGAGGGACACAGGCTGTGATGGGGAGGGGACACTGTGAGGGGCACAGGCTGTGATGGGGAGGGGGCACTGAGGGACACGGGCTGTGATGGGGAGGGGGCACCGTGAGGGGCACAGGCTGTGGTGGGGAGGGGACACTGAGGGACACAGGCTGTGGTGGGGAGGGGGCACCGTGAGGGGCACAGGCTGTGGTGGGGAGGGGATAGCGGGGTTGACCCCTGTCTTGGGGCTCGCTGAATCCAGGCTGTTCTTAAGCGGCCGCGCTTGCGGTGTGATGGCTCTTCATTGTAGCCTTCCCAGTCCGTGTTTCTCAGAGGAGGCCACAAAGGCTCGTTTGTCTCCAAAGGCTGCAACATGCTGAATTTGTCAATATCCTATTATTGTTCTAGCACTGAGTGTTTTTTCTGGCGCACTCAAGTTCTGCAACAGTATGTCAAGAGAATAGACAATATTATCATGCATTACCGGTTGCTTTTTTTTAAAGCTAAAAGCAGTAAGAAATACTTGGGCATCTGTATTGTTTTCCATTAATTATTGCAATGGTATGTGTGTGTCTGTGGATCTTAATGAAATGCAGATGTCTTCCTCCATTGTTCCTCTGATCACTTTGATGTAACAATGAACAGAGTTGCAGTTATTCTAGAGCGTAATTTTGCCTCTGTTCTTTTCCAATCACTCTGTGATCATCCCTTTTTGCTGGCTTTCTAGCATGAAGAAGTTTAGAAAACTAAGAATCTAGAAAGTGGTGGTAGGGGAGAAGGAGAAGGCTCTTTAAAACTTCTTATTTAATTTGTTTAAACATGTATTTAAGCATCATTTGAACAGGTTTGCATACCATTCCTGGTCATTTTAGTCGTATGCTGTCCTCCTAAACGTCACGCAAATTGTGCTGTAAAGCCAAAGAAGACCTTGAGAATTATACTGTAGGAACAGATGTATTTTGAGTTCCTCTAATTCATCAGCTACAGAATATATGTAGCATGACTGATGATGTGCTTTAAAATTATTTCTTTCAGGTTTGTAAAGTTTCATGTGTGAGTTCTATAAGTCTTCAGTCACACTATCGTGGTGCAAAGCATAGAAAGGTAAACTTTTTCCTTATTAAATGTATATGTATATTTGATCATAAATTTGGGACTCAGTACTTGATTTCGCTGGGCTTCGAATGCATATCTAACACATTGATAGATCTGTAGCAGTAATTTGCTTGAAATAGCCGAAGAAAAATATGAGGTGGGAATCTCACAACTGTGCTTTGTTCAGCGTGTTACTCAAAACATCAGCCATGCCTACAGGTAAATGTGTGCTAATTGTGAAATTAACATTTGAGTTACATGGGGAACCACAGCTGGTGAAAGAATGTAACCTTCTGTTTTCGGATACAGTTGGTAAAAGTACTGTTCTGTTTTGCAAGTCTACATAGTTCACCTGTACTTTGAATAAAATTAGCTCTCTTGTTACTTTGATAGTAACATCAGTTCTGATTTCCTGAAGGAGTTACATGGATTCCACTCGCAAGTCTGACAGTTTTGTTCTTTTTGAAGCATCTCAGTAGCAACTCCCTGGTTTAAGCACTAAACAAGCAAAACCATTAAATTACTAGACAACGTGAGGGTGAGGATGTATTTAGAGATGAGGCTTTTACAAATGTTGTTTGGCTGAACCTTTGGCTGTTGATTGGTTGATGATTGCCTGCTATTTAAAATTCCACCACATTCTCAGTCTATAAAGATGAGACATAATTGTCTGTACTCTGCTTTCGTCAGAGTGTTTGTATTGTGGCACTGAAGTGCCTGCTCTGATATTTTTTTTAATGACATGTTCTTCTGGGAACATTAAAAACTGACCGCAATACTGCCTTTCTCACATGTTTATGTGCCCCTTTTTTTATTGTTGAAGGTGAGGGGCACCTCCCCACCTCTTTGCTTTTAACACAGATTAATAGTATTTTGTTACCTGCTTGCTGATCACTTTAGTAGCATTGGTTCTTATTTTACTCAGTGACGCCATTTTCTCCAAACACTTTTTCCCCCAGGACTGAGTCTTCTTCCCTGTTGATCCAATAGCAGTATTTTCATGTTCCAGTAGTATTTTCATGTTCTGCCAAATGTTCCTTCTAAATGCAAGGAATTCCTTTGGTTTTGTGGTTGTTGCCTTTTTTTTTTTTCCATGAGCTAACTTTCATAGCAATCCAATTATTGCCGGTTTTCCCTTTTAAAGTAGTAAAACTAGTGGCTATTTTCTTAGAAAATCTGCTTATGGTTTTCCTTCAGTTTCACTTTTGGAAATCAGTGTGTGATAGGCAACATCTGTCAGACTTTGTGTCCATGAAGGCCTGCAAACTGATAGCCAATGAGATGGGCAGGTTGAAAATTGGATCCTCATTAGGTTATAAGTGTTAGTCCTGGTATGTGGAGTCCTGGTAAGTCACATGGCATTTCTGTAGGGATAACTCTCCAAGATTGCCTCATCATTCTTTTCAGTTATCTCTAATTTCTTATTTTGAATTATGAAATCTATTGTATGTTTTGGTGGAAAAAGATCAGAACCCATAGAAGTATTTTAAGTTTTTTGTATCACTAGGTTTGAAGTAACCATGAAAATCCTGAATTGACTGTGCTTTTTGATACAGGGTAGGTGTTGATAGTGTTGTTTATTTGAAGCCTTTTCCATTTGCACTTTGAAGTTTATGTGGATAAGTCACAGGGGTTGAATTAGTTAAGTAATAGATAACCAGTTATGTAATTTGATAAAATTGTTGCCACTTGTATTCTATTGTATATGAAACTGAAACATAGAAGTTCTCAAGTCTCTGAATACTTAATTTACAAAATATTAGCTAGTGTGTCATTTAGTTTCTATCCCCGAGAGTTGATTCTTTGTTCTGCCAAGAGTTTGTATTCCTCACTGACGTTGGTATTCATGACTGTGATGCTTTCCATGTCCTTCAACTGGAGCTCAAGTAACAAGAATACACATCAAATTTTTTCTAGTGCTGGTAGCTCATGAGGCCAAACCTTGTAAGAAGTGCTGATGAACAAAAAGTTGAGTGCCTGGGATGATCATGACACAAGGCTGTGTGTGTATCTTGTGCATCAAGTGCTGTGTGTATAGATGCATACTGATTGGGTTTGTGTTTTCGTTGCTGAACAGGTGTTGGTGGGGCAGGGAGTTGTGCAAAGAGGCTTAGGCAAAATATCATTCATACATGTGTGTATAATTCTTGTCTCTGGAAACTGGAATTGGCTTGTATGATACACTTTGAAAAACTGTTGAATGTTACTTTTAGCTGTTATGGTAAAATATTTAGAAATCAGCTAAGGTTATTAATTCTTTTCATTGAACCAAGCCTGTGAGAGTAATGGAGAATATAATGCATGAAAGGTGGGTTTGGATTTTTTATTTTTTTTTGACAGCTGAGTAAGAGTTTAGGCCTTTTGAGGGAACAGTCTGCAATTAAAATATACCTGCTGTGCATATACCTGGAATATGGTGGTATGTGATGTATTTTATTCTGGTTTTGTAAATGTGCACTAACTTTATTACTCAGTTTGCTAGAAAAGAAATCCTGGAGTGGAATGTGTTTTTTTCCGTGTGTTTTGAATCGCCCTTTGCTGGTATGGCACCAGCAGAAGTGTTGCCTCTTCTGTGTACTGTATTTGTAGCACAGATGAAGATTGTTTCTGGTTCTATCAAAGATTCAAGATTCTCTGTCCTCCTTTCATATCTGGAGTTAGATAGGTAGAAATGCCTACCATGTCCCAAAAGGAGAGAAATCTGCATTAAAAAGACTGCAAGTGCGTTAGAAACAAGGAATGCTCAGATCTGTGAAGGGAGCTGTTAATCTTTGTCTTCACCATTTCAATGTTCTTCTACCTCTTACCCCTGGTTGTTGTGCATCAGAACCCGTGGTTGAAAATACCTGATGTACAGGCAACTTTTCTCTCCTTTCTTTTGACATTAAAATCAACCATGCTGGAAAAGCATTTCAATCAGACTTTTTTGTGTTGGTCTTGAAGTGCTAACATAGCTAGATTTCAGTTACAGGGAAACTACCTAGATGTTTTATTGTTTATATTTGGTCTCCAAAAGCACGCTGGTGTGTTCTCCAGCCTGTCTTTGTGATCCAGAGAGCTTTAAATTGTGGAGCTTTTGAGAAAAAAACCCAAACAAACAGAAAACAAAACAAACAAACCAAAACTTGATTTGCTTAATATGAGCTTGAAGAATTAAAATAAATAGAATTTCATGTATAGGCTGCTGACATCTGACTGATGTATTTAAGGGTGTGTATGTTGAAGAACAACTAAGTAATGTAATACTTAACTATGCATGTGAAACTGTTCTGTTAGATAACCCATGAACTTGAATTGTGTGGAAAACTATTTTATGCAGTACCTGTTACAGATTACAGTGCGTGTGGGAGGTTTGAATCCTTAAGAACAGTAGTTTTTGAGTTTTGGCTTCCTGAAGTTAGATACTTTGTTAAAAGTTACTCTAACTTTTCATAGCCTTAGCTCAAAAACAGCTGTTGCAACACCTGACCCAGGACAGAGAAGTTTCTTACCGAATGTGTGAGAATCTTAATTCCTGATGTAGTAGAAGGAATCAGAAGCAAAATGGACGCCCTTAGCTTCAGTTCTGAAACTCCATTTCTGATATTAGCAGTAACTCAGGTACTGTCAAAGTCCAAGCTGATTGTCTGAAAATGTTCAGGAGGGAAATCTCTTTGAGGAGCAGCTCACAGCTGCTAATGTTTTCTGCAATTGTCTGAAAAACTTGGTACTAGCAGCTGTTTGCTGTAAAACTGCAGAGCGGCAAGTAAGTAGAACACTTGGAGCAGCATAATTGCAAAGCAGAGTGTCTGTATTCTAAGCTTCTGAAATCCCACTGAGCTTATACACAGGTGTCCAATGTCTGCGGTGATACTTGGACTTAGGTAACTTCATTTTTTATAACTGCCATGGAAGAACAGCTCTTTGGCTTTTCAAACAATCAACTGTTGTGTCAGTCATGCTTCCTATTGAATTGTCACACCCATGTGCAGCATCTTTTCCATCCACTGAATACTGAAAATTGAGCACTTAAATCCATGGACTGCTCTGGACCGACAGCTGCTTTACAGCTGGAATGATCATGAATATTATTTCATTTTTGTAAATGGCAAGTTTCTGTTTATTAGTCAGGATTGTCATGTTCTGAAATGGAAATTTAAGTTCCTCTTTTCCTTAGATTCTGCCAAAAAAACATCTGTTCTGGTTTCAGCTGATGAAAGCCACTTTTCCTGTTCTTCTTTATATGAACTCTCTTTCATGAGATTTGGTTAGCCTTAAGGTTTAGCCAAATCCGCTTAAAATGATGGGGGAGCTGCTCTTAGTTTGTTTTCCCTTTTATGGAGGGGTGTTGGGATTTTTTTTGGTTTTGTTTGGGTTTTTTTTTAGTTGGTTGGTTGTTTTGGATTATTTTTTTTTGTTGGAACTACAGCTTTTGAAAGCTTAGGAGCTGCAGTTGTGCAGAACTCAAGGTTTTCCTGTCATCCTTGAGATGCTCTGTTTCAGTCCATAATCGTCTCTTAAAACTTCATTAAATAACAGGGCTTTCTTGAAATTAACCTTGTGTTAACTGTAACTACACTTTTGTCAGTACTTCCACCTTTTGCAGAAAATCATAAAGGCTCTAATTTTTCCTATTTGACAATGGAAACTTTGGCCTGTAATGTAATTTGTCTGCAAAGGCTTCTCAGGAAGTACTGAGTTTTTCCTTCAAATGGTGCAGCACATTAATTTGTTTTTCTTATTTTATTTTGGGATGACTTGCATCTTCATAATTAAAGAAAGAGAAAGCCCTGAGACCCAAGACTGTCTATTGTAAGTATAACACTTTTTTCTTTCCAGCCTCCTAGGACAGATACTGCTTAGGGTTTTTAATGTTTGTTGCTTTTTCAGTAGTTTGGTTATTTGCATTTGCCAGATTTATGTGTCTATAACTGTATTTCTATTTATGTGCTGAATATTCTTCTGAGATTTCTGTCTAGTAAACTGTGGAGCAAAGAATTATTTTAGCAGCACAAAACCTTAATTATGCCTTTCCACATGTAAATATTTGTATTTCTGTGTGGTGGAGGGACGTATAGTCAGTATTCTAGTTTCTCACCTTCCCAGGCTAAACCAGCTCCCACTTTTCTGTCAGCTTTATGCACTCACTGCTGAGCTTCAGGCAGTATGCTAAAAAGCTAAATCAGCAGTCTAACACGGCACTGTTGCAGATGCAGCTCTACCAGTGCTCAAGTTGTTTGGCTGCATCACAGGAACGTTCTACCTCTTGTTATTGTATTGGACTTGGAGTAGCAAAGATGTATTCAAGGTGAATTCAGTTGTTGGGGTGTCCTTTCCCCCAGAAACTGGGAATGTGAATCCAGACTGTCATATGTCAATGAAAATAAAAGTTGTGGTGAAAGGTTGAAAATGTGGGATATAACTAGCTCACAGTGGAAATGAAAGTCTTGTTGTAAAGGTACTTATGATGATGTACAGGAAGCAGAGTACATAGGCAGATGTGGGAATACTGATGAAAACCAATGAGATTATTAAAACCCAAAATGGTTATACAGTCAGTCATCACAAGAAATAAGCCTTTCACTTCTACTTTGTCTTCTTAGCCTGTTCTCCCAAGAAACAAGGCTTACGTTCCGGCTTTGTCATCTGTCCCCCTGTATCTTTTGAACCTCTCAGCCTTTTTGAACCAAGTTGATCAAGGGTGCCTGAAAATACACATCTGCACAGAGGAGAGTGATGGTGTCAGTCCTGTACTGAGGGAAGTGCTGCAGGCTGAGCTCACTGCTTATTGGACTCTCAAGAATCAACACACAAGAAAGATTTTTAAAAGCGCTGGTCAGAAGCAATTTTCTAAGAGACTGGGCTTCATTATCTGCTCTCATGGTTTTGTGTTGATAAGAAAAGTGCAAGACATGTCATTCAAGTGTGTGAACAATTAATGAGACTTTGCCTCAGCAGACATGACTACTACATGCAGTTCTTCGCTTTTTATAAATACTGGTAATGAAGCTCCTTGACAGAATTTGAATAAGTTGTGGAAATACAGTGGTCTTCCCCAAATCCAGTGGATTCAAGTACTCCAAAACTGTATTTATACCTCAGCAACAAGAACAGATCTGTGTGGCTGTGGGCAAGGGTTTTTAGTGAAAGAGACTTTCTACAGATTTAAATAATTTCTTGTCAGAAATTATCATTAAAAGTAATACTAACTGAAGAGGTTCTTCAAGATCATAAAATCTTGGTTTGGAGGAGTAATGTAAAGGATGCATGGAACAGAAAGTGAGACTTGAATAAGGCAACAGAAGGTGTGGCAGCAAGACTGTGAAAAGAGTGGTGGAATGCAGGAGCCTGTTGCAAAGACCTACATCTTTCAGAAACAGTAGTGTGTACTACAATCTCAGCGTCCCGTGGAGAATTTGGGTTAAGAATGTGTGAACACTACAAACACCGTATCTTAGGAAATGTCATGACTTGGAATCTTTCAACTGTGATGTATCTTACAGAATGAGAAGAGAGAAGTTAAAATTATTGAAGTGAAGAATCTAGACATGAAACTTGGGTAAACAAGTTAGCTCTAACTTCTGGAGAAGTCCCAGCATCACAGGGTGCCTCATGTCAGAAGCATTGCAAGCTGTGCTTTTATCCAGAATGTTCTCTGCCTCAGCAATCATTTTGAAGCAATCATAAACTTTTACTTCTAATACAAAATGATTATTCATATTATTGTGTCTCCTTTATCCTATGCTATAAGTATGGTATTTTGCTTCACTGAAGGTCAAGATGTGGAAGGCCAATTTGCAAGCCACTGATAGGGTTTATTTGTCCAAAAGAAACTTAAATTTGGTCTTATGAAATTTGTGTGGTTTTGTTGTTATAGTTTGGGGCTTTTTACAAGTAGAAAAGCTTTTTGCTTGAGTAAGTTTTCAGAGTTGGCAATTCACATTAAATTTTGGGAACTGCAATGCAGAATTATACAGTTAATATGTATGCAGAACTTGAAACTCTTCCATGGACATATTACCTATTATATAAATAATTCTCCCTCGAGATCCAGCAGATCCAGGAACTTCATTGTCATCTGTCACTGAGATGAAAGAATAAATTCTGAATTTGCTTGGCCTCTATTTTTTTCATTTTAAATAGCTGGTTTTGTCCTACAGTTTGCAGATGTATGTAGTAAGCATGAGCAAAAGTTACAGTACCTTTGTGGAATTAAGTAGTAAAGTTTTGTGAATGGGCATAGAAAGTATATTCTTAAATTAGCTGCACTGTGTAAAGTATAAATCTAGTTTTATTTCAAGATATAAATTAATGAGATGCTCCTTTTATTGCTACTGGATCTGCAATCTTCTAATGTTCTAATGTTCATTTTGTCAAATATTCCAGTGAGAGTGAAACATGAAAACATGTTCAAAGAACAAGGAATGAAAATGAATGGGTGTTGTCAAAGTGAAGGATGAGTTTTCTTGGAAATCACTTGGGGCCAAAGCTGACAAGTACCTGAAATGTACACTAAATATCTAAAGAAGAATGGGTACTTCAGAGGATGAGGTTTGACATATTTAGAATGTTTTACACCAACATCTGCATTTTCTTCCTTGCTGCAGAATTAAGAAACATTCCTTTGTCAGTAGGGAGAACATCTCCAATGCAGCTATCATTTGTAAACCAAAGTTTAAAAAGAGAAATTATTTGGATTCTGAGTGTTTCCCAGTGGGACGTGCCGTGTACAGTATCCTTTCTGAACTCATCAAAAGTAACTGTTGATAATCCAGAAGTGGTGAGCACGTGTAACCTGTTTTACTGTACTATCATGTTGGCTTTGAAGTCACTTAAGTAAGGAAATGCCTCGGTTTCCAAATGTTTGGTTTTGGAGGAGTACTGCTTTCTATAAGAAAGGCATCTGCATACCATGCAAGTTTCCATATGGCAAAACTCTCAACAAGTTATTTTTGTTATCATGACAGAATTGGATATCTGGGCCACTTCAGTGTTGTTTTCAGTTGGTGGGGGTTTTTTGTTTTTATTTTGTTTGGTTGGGTTTTTTGGTTTTGTGTGTGGGTTTTGTTTGTTTTTGTTGTTTTGGTTTGGTTTGGTTTTTGTTTGGTTCGTTTTGTGTGGGGTTTTTTTGCCTGCTCTTCAGCAGTTCAGAGGAGAGGAATTTGATGGAAGATATGGGAATAGAAGATGCTGAAGTTCTAAGACTTTTGTGAGAGAGTTAAGTCAAAACTCAGCTGACTGTATGAATTTCAGTCATGGAATTCCTTTGCGCACTGATATAATTGGACAGATGTAATCCTTCTTTCAGCTCTTTTTGAGGCAATTGCACATGTGTTCAGGAATAAGGAGGGGAGAAGAGTGAACATGGCTTTTTTTCCTGGGGCCTATTGGCCAAAATAAAAAAGTTTGGATAAGTTTTTGGTTTGAGCAAGAGGCATTAAATGATCTGAAGATGCCAACATACGTGTTAGGCAAATGTTTGCTGGGCAATAGCAAAATCCAGTGGTTTACTACTATGAATCAGCTCAGGCAGAGGGCGCAGTATAGGGTTTGAGCCCTATTAAAGCCATTTCTGGCTGCCTAGCTTTATTGGTGAAAGTAATTTGGCACAAAGAGAAGTGAATTAATTGTTTTCAAAAAGCCTCTGGAATTTTTCTTGCATTACAGTAAAGTCACTTGCAGTACTGCTCTTACAATAATACAAGAAAAGTGTAATAAGGAATGTTGTAAGTGCATAGTTCCTAGATGTACCAATCTGCATCTACATTGTTCAACTTAAAACCTCTAAGTAACACCGTAAGTAAAGAATTCTTTATGGGTGACGTGGAGTCAAGGGGAGGAATCCAGTCTGAAGAGAAGCTGCAGTTATTTAACAGCACTGCTGACAAGTTTTTTCTTCAGTGAAAATACAAACATCATGTATTCTGTCCTGTGTTCACCAATGACAACCTTATCAGTATCCTGATCAGCATTCACCTTTATGTAATAAGAAATTTATTTATTTTAACATGTCCCTCCATGCTCAATATCTGTTAAACACTGATAACCATGCATGAGGTTTTGGAATGTATAACTGCTGCTCTATTTTCAAAGAAAAACCTGGAAGTTCTTTTCTGACTTGGAGACTAGAAGAGGAAATGTTTCAGAAGCCATAATAATAGAAGTATAAGATTGAATACTACTTCAGCACTCTTACCCACCTCTCTCGGGGAGTTCCCCTATACAGTGGAATCTCGTGTCTTTATGCACTTTCCCTCTTGTATTCAAAAGGGAATCTGTAATGCTGAGCCCAGTATCTTTGCTGCTGAGTAGCTGAATTGACAATGTCTGATACTGCCCTTAAGTTTTGAAACATGGTTGTTATATTTCTGGCAGTCATTAGGAGTGTGTGTGTTACAAAGAAACATACAAATGTTTCTTTGTTCTCCACCTTTTATATGTTTGGCACTCTATAACGAAATATTGAAAGGAAAGGGGTTTATGTTTTTTTTCATGTAGGTAACTAGTAATTGGAAAATAACCCCTACTAAATAAAATCATTAGCTGGAAGGGATTTCCTGACACTGATAAGATTTCCTAACTTCCTAGTTGAAGCAGGACTACTGCCAGTGCTGAATCATCACTTGCTTGCTGAATCCTTGAACATCTCCACAGGCAGAGAGTCTGCAACCTGTGTTTTATCAGACCATAGTTGCTCCTGTGTCTTGGAGGAATTTTATCCTAATATGTAATCTTTGCCTCCAAAGCAATTCTTTCTGACTGCTGCTTGTTAATGCTTTTGTCACATCTCATTTTGGGCATCTCTATAGCTGCTGTTCAGGTATCCATGCTATTATATCTCCTCTTAGTCTCCACTTTACCAGACTAAACAAGTCCAGCTCCCAGAACCATTCCCATAAATTATTTGCCCTGGGTTTTTATCTTGGTAGCCATTTTGCTGGACCCTCCCTTCTTTCTCCACTTCACACTTGAACTAAATAAGGATGGTAGTAGCCAGCCTTGCACATCCCAAATAATGGAGGATAAGGTATTCTGAAGTAATCTGCCTGTGGTGTGTCTCAGTATGGGTTTTGCCTTAATGTTTCCAAGGTCCTGCCTAATTGAAGCTTTGACATTGGTTGTGTCCCATAAGTTACTGCTGTCTGTAAATTTTGATGTTCTATGCGTTCTCAACCAGGTTACTGATGTTGGTGGTAATTGTTGTGGGCCCTGGAATCAGTCTTTAGGGCGCTCTGCTGTGTACTGAGCACCAGGAGGCTGCGCTGTTGATTGCCGCCCTTTGAGCTTGGCAGTCCTGCTGATTTTCAGCTCTTTGTTTAGTCTGGTATGCTTTAGGGAAAACGTTTTGAGTTTGGGTTGCCTGAGAAATATAATTTACATTATTAGTAATATTACAGAGCTATGTGTCTAGTAAGCATGAATTGACTGTTAGCTTGGAAACCTGCTGTTGCTGAATGGGGGAGTCTTTAAGATCATAATTGCTTTGTTAGGGAGCAATGGTATTTACTAAATGCCCTTTTTATTAATAATAATAAAAAAATCTTAATTCCCCCAAACTGCTTCCTTTAGTGATAGTAGCAGCTATCACCCAATTTTTGGCTTGACCATATCTGTAAACTGTAACCATGTTAAGGCAGACTGCACTGTGAACTGCTTCTAGTGCAATTCTCTGTAAATGCAGTTTGTTCCTAGAAGTAAAAACAAAATAAAGCACTAAAAATCTTATTTCACAGGTATGTATTCATGTCACTTAGGATTTGGTCATGTTGCCAGTCTGCAGATGCTGGAACCTGGAGATCTTCTTTTCCTCTTGCTACCAGAAATTTTGAAGGGTTTAACTGAAAAAGATGCATAGTTTGCTATAAGAAATCAAGGGAGATATGCTTTCCCATAGTCCTCCCTTATGTTAATCTTGCAAAGCTGTTTGTAAAAAGTTTACAGTCTTGGTTTTATTTGATTTACAGCTTTGATACTGAACTGCCTGTCTTGTCCAGAAAGGGGAAAAAAAAAATCATTGTATACAACATGTTGTGTTTGCCATGACTATAGAAAACTTCTCAACTTCAAAATTAGGGATTGCACATGCAACTATATAATTCAACTCAAACTTCCACTTTTTGTAGTAAATGAGTAATAGTGTTTCACCTTGTTTTAATCTTAAATGCTGTGACTTAGAAAATACTGATGACATCATTTAAGTGTGGTGGTTTGTCTGTGTCTATGGATTTGAGGGAGTGTGGGGCAAGGGAAAAGTTCCAAAGGGAGTAGAAGTATCTTTATGAAAACTAATCTGAAAATTTATTCTGAAGTTCTGAGTGATTAAGAATCTATACAGAAGCCTATGTAAGAGAAGATGCATTGTAATGACTGTCTAAATTGTGTCTGGGACTGTGTTTAGACTCTAAACATGTAGACCAGAAATTTTTTGGTGGGTACCTGTAACACAGATTAGTTGTCATGTACAATACTGAATAGTGAAAATAATTAAAATAAGTAGCCAGTAAGAAAAGCACTTAAAAAAATCAAATAAGAATTGAATATTCTGGGCTTCTGTGACATTCATGTGTTTGGTATATTGTGTTGATGGGGGAGGGGAACGGGATGGGAGACTTTCTGAGAGCAGTGAAGTTACGAAAAGAAACAGTATCAAGATGGAATACTGAGCCTGTATTAAACACTAAAATGAGGATAACTGTTCTATTCTGTAACACGTTTGGATGGTCTACTAGGTACTTAATAAAAGCAAATGAGAAGCGGTAGTCTGACTGTCAAACTATTATCCTAGGTCCTTCAGCTCCAGTCCAAACTCCGATGAAGTATGAAGCACAGAGACCAGGTAGCTAAATATAAATGAGCTAATATCCTTTTCAGATGCAACTTTGAAATCGGTTGTTTTCTTTTAATGATGACTAAAACAGGTGATTGATTGTGGACTAGAAGGAAGCAGCGCAAGCTCCCAAACATCTGAACAATTGCTTTTCCTTGTGCACTGGTTAATTTTCTTTCCGCAGAAAAGGTCTTAGGAGAATATGAAGTTATATGTATTTTCACAGAAAGACTTTCAAACTCAAGACATACTTTCTATCTTCATAATTATCTGATAATATCTTAGTGGTTGTAGTTGATTTTGTTAGTTGTTGAAGTTTTCAGTAAAAAATTTTGCATCGTTCTCTGTACACAAATGATACAGTGAAAGTTTGACAAATCAAAAGTGTATAAACCAAGAACAGTGTGGGTTGTTTACTATTAAGATAGTACTGAGACAAAAATATTTAATTTGTTAGGAAACAAGATGAAAATTACCTTGAAGAGACCTTTAACTTTTTTCTTTTCATATTAAGTCCAGAAAACCACATGCCTTTCTACATCAGCTTGGCAATAGCCAGCTCCCACAGACTGCTGCACAGGCACAGAAATGCATGAGAACTGCATAATGCATTTAAGTTGAGAAGAATCTGTTTATGGAGATGAATTATGTGGCATCAACTTGTTACATGACAACTGTCACACTGTGCTACTGCTGCATGTCACCACAGGCAAAATAAACCCAAAACAACACAGAAAGATTTTAACAGGACTGAAATTTTGGTAGGAGTGGGCCACGCTGTTGCTGTGGCAGGAGGTGTCCCCGTGTGGTGTTTTCTAATTGTAAGACCTTTTCCATCTAAATTAATGCTGGAACTTCATGAAATTTTTTTTGTGTGCAGCCCAGGCATTTGACTTGATGGCAGCACAGGCGTATTCCTAATGGAATGAATATTTAAGAATGAATATGGAATTTCCCTATCCCTGTGAAGTTTCGAGGGTTTTTTTTTCTTTTTTTTTTTTTTTTAACTAATCTGGCATTCTAGTGGGAATTAATATGGTAACAGTTCAGTGCTTGCGGTATTTCTACTTGTTTGTTTCGATTTGAAGAAACTAGCAGTGTTTGTGACTCTTATGTAATCCATTGATGAGCTGTATCTGATTAGGAAGATGAGTTCTATTTCTGCACTTTTTTTCTCAGATTAAAAAAATACATATTTTAACACTTCATCATGTTCCTTTATAATGTCCAGCACTTGCATGCCTCTTTGAGATTGTTTTGCTGACACATTTAGCTGAACTCTGCTGGTGTTCTGAATTGACCAGGAACTGCACAAACCAAGCTATTAAAACTCACTGAGGAGCAAGATACAGCCCTGATCGAAACATTCCTGGTTCAGACTCAGGAATGTACTAAGAGTGTTTGCGCAGTTTTGGGGCTGCCCAGAGCACAGGAGGCATTTGCTATATTAGTGAATGTTGTGATCTTTGTTAGACTTGAAGCATTATGATTCTTGAACTTCAGAGTCCCAAAATGCTACATGACTGTTAGGGTTTTAGGGGGAGGAAGAGGTTGGTGGTTGCTTTTTTTTCCCCATGAGAACTGGCACAGTCTGGGACATGCTATGAATGTGAACTTGGTTATCTTTTCTCAGCAAATTGGATTGTATTAAAAGCTTGCTTTGCTTATTTGGTTCTTTTCTTGAAGACATTAAATCTTTGTGTGTAAAATTGTTAGGAAAGACAGTGTTGGAGTCTTTCTGTGAGGGACTGAGATCTTGCAGTTTTCCTTATGCATTTCAGAGTGCAAATTTTGTCCCCATTAAATTCTCCATTAGAAACTCCATTAAGGTAATAGAAATGCAAACTGTATAATGTGTAATGTCTCTTTATGTGTGTATTTCTTTCTTTAGTGAAGAGAGGACTTACAAAGTACATAACCTGTCTAAAGGATTTTATGAATGATCCCAAAAGAGAAGAACCTCTTGTTGGTATGTTTTTTGTTTTATAAATTGCGTGCCTTTGAATTTATGACCAAATGGCCTTTTGAAATAAAAAGGGGCATTTTAGATACTGTTTCATTTTCTGTAAATGCATTTGATAACTTACAGGATAGCATCTGTCTCTTACATGTTAGTTTATTGCACTGTGTATTATAAAGAACGCCTCTTTTATACACCTTAATGTTAATACAACCTGTTCCTGGAAGAGCCATCTAAGTAAAGATGCTTTTCCCAGATCACAGAATAGCTGAGGTTGGAAGGGACCTCTGCTGCTTTTAAGCCCCTGCTTAAGTCCCAGAGGAGGTTGCCTGGGACCGTGTCTGTATGGCTTTTGAATATCTCCAAGGTGAAACCTGTGCCAGTGCCCAATCATCCTCGCAGTCAAAGCATGTTTTCCGATGTCCAGAGAGTATTTCCTGTTTCAGTTGTGCCATTGTCTCTTGTCCTGTCACTGAGCCCCACAGAGCACCTCTCTGAACCTTCTCGTCTTCAGGCTGAAGAGTTCCAGCTCTCTCAACTGTTTCTCATAAGAGAGATGCTCTAGTACCTTCATTTTCACTGTTCTTCATATGTGTCTTGTATTGGGAAGTCCAGAAGTTGACACAGCACTCCAGGAATGGCCCTGCTGGTGCTGAGTGGAGCCTGCTGTCTACACTTCTCCCTGTCCAGCTCAGAATACCATCAGTCTTTGCTGGCTCATCTTCAACTTGATGTCTACCAGGTCTTTTCCTGCTGATCTGCTTTCCAGCTAGCCAGCCCCCAGCATATACTGGTGCCTGGGATTGTTCCTCTCTGCATGAACGACTTGGCACTTCCCCTTACTGATCTGCTTGAGCTTCCTGTCGGTGCAACTCCAGCCACTCGGGTCTCTCTGCTTGGCAGCACAACTCTCTGGTGTATGTGCCTTCTCTCCCAGTTGTGTGTCATCAGCAACCTTGATGAGGGTACTCTCTGCATCATCGTCCAGATCGTTAATGAAGACATTGGACAATACTAGAGCCAGTATTGACCCTGGGGTACACCACTACCTCCTGGCCTCCAACTGGACTTTGTGCCACCGGTGACGTTATCAGTACTCATGGTTCTTCATGGCTTTCCATTTGGTGGGATATACCAATGTTTCTGTTTAGTGAGATATTTTCTTCCCACTGTCCTTGGGAATACTAAAAGTAATGAGATTGATTTTAAGGCTTTTTTTCTAAGTGCTAGATTGGGCAACCCTTAGGAGTGGACAATCAATGCTCCTTCTCAGTGGCCGCTTCTCAGTGGCCTTAGTGTTCCAAGTATGAACTGGTGGTCTAGAGAAATATGTCCCCTTGTGAAGAGCTAAGTAGTGAATTTCCTAGTATTAGCAGAAAATGTTTCTGTTTAGTGCATTGTCTTGTTGTTACTCCACATAAAATATTAATATTAAAAAGCATAGTAATTTATTACTATAAGCATTTTTAATAGAAAACACTTCAGGTACAAGAACACTTACAGTTCATTTGGTGATAGTTTATCTTCAGAGCTAAGATTTAGAAGTATAATATTGTAGCAGGTCTGAGGTGGGGTTGAATTTCTTCATAGCAGCCTGTATGTTTTAGATTTGCGAGTGAAACAGTGGCACACCAGTGTTTTTTTCTGTTGCTGAGCACTGCACCTCGTCAAGACTGTTTGGTTACTCTGGGTTCCTACCTCTCCCCCCTTGAGTAGGCTGGGGGAGGGCAAGAGTCTGAAAGGTGACACATCCAGGACAGTTGGCCCAAACTGGAACAAAGAATATTCTGTGCCACATAATGTCATGCTCAGCAATCACAATTGAGACAGAGAAGGAAAAGGCAGGGAGTGGGGGAAGCAAGGTTTAACTTCCAAGATGGCTATTCAGAGGCTGTGACTGAGTATTGGTCTGCTGGTGGGGAAGTGAGCAATGGGGTTTTGCATGGGTTTGGGTTTTTTTCTCACCCCTCTTTCCTTCACGTATTAATCTGTTTTTAATCTCAACCTATGGGTTTTGTTGCTTTTGTTCTTCCTATTTTCTCCCCACCCTGCTGAAGGGTGTGTATGTGAGTGAACAAGCAGCTATGTGGTTCTTGGCTGCCGGCTGGGATGAAGCCATCACAAATACAGGGTATTGGAGATTATGACATAAGGGAACAGCTGCTGGTTTAAGCTGCTTTTAAATTTGTTATTTTTAAGCTATTCGGAGTAAAATTTTTCATGCTAGTTAATAAACCTCAAACTTGAAGATTTCTGAATATTTCTAAGAGATAGTAATTTCTAGAAAAATTAAGAAAAATCCCATTTTCATTCTTGTAATTCATAAAAGTTTAGGGAAAAATTTTAGATTATGAAGGACTCACATTTTGTGAAGTGATTAATGTCTTTCCTACATCTGCTTTTTACTACTTGAACACCATCCAAATTATGTTTGAGTAAGGAGTATAAATGCAGTTTTTTAATCTAGATGTTTGTGTGGCATTTCTATTGTCATTCTCTTTCGTAGTTTATTGAAAAAAATATCCCAAGCAGGAAAAAAGGTGTATGAAATATTTTCTTTTGGTGGGCTTGCAAATCTGTCATAAATGGTGAATTTCATTTCAGAAGAAGACATTGGAAAGAGATAAATTTAACTGATGTGTATAAGTCCAAAGAAGTGTTGAACTGATCCTGAAGGAGTATCAAGGTTCTGAAAATGGAATACTTTAAAATATTTATTTTGGCTTTTAATGAGCACCACTGAAGAGAATACATTTGTTTATATAGTCTATAGTGAAATACAGATATTTGTAACTCCTGCTTTTACAGGTTTAGAACATGTGGTTGAAATCAGATTTGAAGGAAGAAAAGAGCCACGTTATGAGTGCAAGCTGTGTGAGCTTAATACAGAGATGGCACCTATGATAGAGCATCTTAGTGGATATAAACACAGAAGAGCATACATTGTGAGTTAATTTTGATGCATTTTATGATACTTCTCCCCACACACATTTTTTTCCCCTCTAAATAATTAGTTTAACCCCCCATATGATAAATTACTAATACTTGTGTGGTTGACTCGTCATGGGTCAGATCAACATGAAAAGCTATAATGCTGTGAGCTGTTGAGGCAGTCCAGACATGCCTGTCTGTATCAGCTTAAAAGCCTGTTCCTAAGTGTTTGGGTGGCTTTCAGCATCAGGTTCCTAGAATGTTGTGGTTCTTTCTTATTGCTCAGCATTGTTGGATTTGGTACAGTGTATGTTTCCTTTTGGTAGCAAGCTTTGCATCATATTCATTATTTGTTTTGAAGCCTACTTAAGCAACTCTAAAATTTAATTTGTTGTGTTATAGAGAAAAAACTAGTTCATAATGCTCGAATCAATGTTTACTAGTCTTTTGGAAGCTTGTCCAAAAGGTGAAATGTCAGTTTTTTAATATTGTGATGAATTTTGATACTGACCTTTTCAAGCTGGTTTTGTCAACAGTCTAAAGAATTTCCAGATAAAATGAAGAGAAAGACAACAGATGTAAAAGAATGCAAAGTCTCGTTTCTCAAACGGATCGCAGGAGAGCTAGAGAAGACTGAAGGATTAAAAATGTATCAGGTAATTGGAAGTAAATGTAAAATATCTGTTAATGTGTCTTTTAACAATGCATTTATGTTTGATATAGTAAATTTTAAAGCTGACAAAGCTTGTTAAATTTCTATGTGTTTCTAGGAGGTGTAGTATTCAGTTGAACTAAGGCTTAACTTAAAATTGCCCTAAAAAATCTGGGGAAAAGAACAGTGGTATTGAAATTCATCTGAAAAAAAAAAATGTTTATTTTTAAGATTTTAATTTTTTTTAAATTGAAAATGTCCAGTTCAGAAATTTCATTGCTTTACTTCAATAATTTTTAATTTTTGCAACTTACATTTTCTCAAATGTAAGCAAATTTTGTCTCAAGTTTCATTTATATTTACAGAATTCTATATCTAATCATGGGTTACACTATGCTGGCTTAAATAAAAGTACTTCTGTTCCTAAAGGCATTTGCGTAGAGAATTGTTATGAAATTTTAATAAGACCGTCTAACATGAAACTTTTTCTAACTCTAGATTGAAGGCTATGTAAGACCAAATACCTCACGTAAGTCTATGAATTTCTTGAATATAATAGATTTGATGCTATTGATATTTGGTCTAGTTTGACTTAGTAGTTGAACTCAGGGGTTTGACTGATTTAAAACATTCAACTTGTGATAGTACAAAATGTTTTCAGAGATTATCTGGGTTTTGTGAATTTGAAATGAGGAAAGAAGGAAATTGCCAGACTTACAGTGTTCCTGAGATGTTTTTTAACTGATTGGTTCTGAAGGTGCTTATGATAACTACAGTAATTTATTCATCAAGGAAAGTGAAAAAGTATGGGAAAATGGCACTTGATGGCTTTCTCTGAAGAAGCTGATAAAGCCTCCTCCACATCAACAGACACCCATTCTGAATCAGTGGTAAAAGTGAAAATTACTGTTCTGTAGCAAATCCATTGAAACAAACCATGGAAACCAAACCCACAAACCTAAACCAAACATCTTCCCTCATACAGTAGGTTTGAGTTACATCCTTTGTTACTAGAGTTGTGCTATAGATGCTTAATGATGCCAGCCTGGAGAAACACCTCCTTGCTACCCTTTGACTCTAGTACTAACATCAGAAGGAGGGTAGGTTTGACTGAAGTGGGTGAAGGTTGCATAGATCAACAGAAGCTGTCACTGTGAATCCTGCTGTAGGTGCCTATCATAGCAGTGTTTTTTTTTAAAAATTGAATTGATCCTTGGTGGCTTCTGTGGATTGTACTTTTTAATGTTGGTCTGCAAAACCAGGTGGGAGAATCTTTTTGAGCTGTTTGTGTCTCTTGTGAAGAAGAGGGAATGCAACACAGTTATCTAGCTCAGTAATTCTTAGTTCAGAGTAAATTGACATCAAACAAGTCAGTAGACTTCTGTAGAAGCAGAAGATGTGGTCAAATATCAATCTGGAACATCAAAAAGAGCGATCCCATGCAGACCTACAGGATATGAAGAACTGGAGAAATGGACAAGAGTGAAGTTAGCTGCAAAAGTATTGTGTCATTCAGTATTAAGGTTTGCTCTAGTTAGGTCGTAAGGACAACATCAAGTGAATTCCAAAATAAAACTACTCTGTTTATTTAGAAGAAAATCATCCTTAGTTGTTTAGCAGCTGTGTGTCTTTGGACTACATCATATTGGCAAATTTCAAAACTCCCTTCTGACAGCAAGACCGAGTTTGAGAATATAATTAAGAACAGCTTTTTGGTGTCATGTACTAGCAAGCAACAAAACAGACATTAACACCAAATTTTGGCTGCTGCACAGATCACATCCAAAACTAAGATTCTTTTTATATATATATACACACACATATGTATGTATAAGAGACCTTGAAGTGATTGATTTGTTGCTTTTCTTAAAGGAAAAAATACAGAATTGCTTTATTCTCTAAATAGGAGAATTTATCTGTATTTTGTCTTGGGCTTTGGATTAAAAATACTGTCTTATTAAGGTAATCCCTGTAGCCAGTTACTTAAAGTGTGGAGTTGAGCTTGAAGCCTTGTGACTGTGCATAAGCACAGTGTGGTAGCAGAACATACCATGTTCTGGTCTAATTTACTCTCTGAATTCTGCCTGTGGCATTTTTTTTTTCTTTTCTACAAACTATTCTTGATGCTGCTATGGAACGCAGCAACAAACTGGAAATAAGTCTAGAAATCGAGGTGGCTCTTTTGGACCAGGCTTTTCAGATTGCAATTACAGCAGATACCTGGAGAAGCTTGTCTGTATCTTCAGTGGGGAAGTGATAACTTTATGTGTCAGTACAGGATGGGAAGTGATAGACTGATCAGTCTTGCTAAAAAAGACCTGAGGGTTACGGGGAATGCCAAGCTCAGTATCAGCCAGGACAGTGCTTTCATTTCACACAAGGCAAATCTCATGTTGTGGTACTACAGAAGTGCAGGCAGAAGATTGAAGAACAGTCTCATCCCCTATTATTTGGTGCTGTTAAGACCAAACTTGGAATACTGTGTCCGGTTTTATTCCTTCTAGTTCAAGGGGAAGCTGGAGAAATTGGAGAGGATTATGAAGCTTCTCAGGGGTCAACAGCCTGTGCCTAGGATGAGGGTTAGAGGGAGCTGTGCTTGTTTAGAATGGCAAAGAGGAAGGGTAGGGAATGATAACTGCCTAAAGGCTGCTACAGGGATGACAAAGCCAAAGTTTTTGGTCCTTGCAGGTGATGTAATGAGATGGCAGCTTGAGAGGCTGAACTCCAGAAAAACTTAGCTCCTAGAGGGTAGCGAATTCTTCATCCTTGCAGGTCTTCAAGACTTGGCTATACAAAACTAGAATTCTACTTTGGCAGTCCTGCTTCAAGTGGAAGGTTGGACTAGACAGTGGAACTGGAAGTTACTGCACAGTGAGCGAGTCAGGCTGAAATTGTCTGCCCAAAGAGAAAAAAAATCACCATTCTTGAAGACTTGTAAAACTCAGCTGGATTCGGGCGTAAGCATCCAGATTTAATCCTGAGGCTAGTCCTTGTCGAAGGGAGCAGAACTCCAATCATTGCTGGAGTAGAGTGAAGTTTCCAACAACTGAATAGTACTCCTTGTCTCCACTCACCTTCTTTTCAAACTGAGTGGATTTTGGAGGCTTACTGGAAAAACAGCACAAATTGAATAATTCAAGGAAAATTATTCTAATTGTCAGTGTCCTCATCTTACAGTTAATTGATTTCTGTTACTTACCACCTCTGAGGTGTTTTTACGTCTCAGGCTGAACTAGGTGATCTCCAGAGGTCCCTTCCAACCTAAACTTTTTTTTGTGATTCTGTGATTCTGCCTCCAGAGATCCCTCCCATCCTACATTGCCATGATTCTTAATTCATTGGATATTTTCTTTGAAAGGCTGGCAGTCCTTTTCTTTCCTGATCTTTAGAAAACTTTGAGTCCTACAGTGCAACTTCATGTTGCAACTCATCAGTATGTGTTAACCATGTTAATGTGAGGTGGTTAGAACAGTAACATAAGTCTTTCTAGCTCATATTGTGGGGGCAAAAATGTCACTTGTCCTGAGAATTATTGTTCTGTTGCTTATTCTGGAGCGCCTGTGCTGATAAATACTTAAGAAGTGATAAGTTATGTACCATGCAGTAGCTGATACTCTGTAGCGCAGTTACTGTCTTAGACTGCCTTGTTTTACTGAACTTTCCCTCCTCCTCATGTTGTACACTGATAGAGATGAGATAACTAGGCATTCTAATCCCCATAACATCTTGCTGCAGACTGAACTATTATATGTACAGCTTTGAGGTTCACTGGTGTATACACAGAAAGAAGCATACCCAAACCTTTTCATTGTTCATGTGGAGGAGGCATGCCCACTTCAGTTCCATCCATTCTTACGTGGGGTTCAGCTGCCTGAACATAGGTGCTGTAGGGTACCCTGGAAAGTTGTTAGACCACAAGTCTCCCATCAGTTTTTCATCAAGGGTGCCTGGTGGTTTCTAAATTGGCAGTATGTGCCTATATTTAGGCTCCTGAATCCTGCCCTTTAAAGAAACTACAGCCACTTCAGGGGCAGTAACTGTTCTGTGTGTGTAATGCATCTGTTCAGTAATATGGAGGAAACCCTGTGATGTTGCTAATAATACTTTTTCATTTTCTAGCCCCATCAAAGAAGAAAGCAAGGTGAGAATACTACCCCCACAGGGGAATCAAGAGATTTTTTTTTTAATCTACTTTGCTGTAACAAACATCATGACATATAGGGAAAATATCCTATATTGTCTTTCCACTGTACTCATTCCTCTTTTGTAAATTGTTTCTTTTTGTCTGTGAGGAAATAGTAGCTGTGGCTTTTGAAGTATTGCACTCACAAAGAAATTGCAATTGAAATTTCAAGCTGTTTCCATTCTATTTGGGATGCCATAGGTTGAGTAAGTTGTATAAAAGGCACTTCTGTTCATATAGGAAGGAAAAAAAACCAAACCCACCATTACTTTAGTCATCTCCTTTAGCTGATCTGTAAACAAGTTCATGAGTACCACTGATCTCTTTGAAAGTCATTCAGAATAAGGACCTTTACAGCATATTTTATATACTGTTATTAGAGAAAGGTAATCCTGTATTGATAAAGGATATAAATTTGGAAACTGAAATATTTTGGTTCTAGATACTATGAGTAAAACTAACTTTTTAGTAATTTTTAGAGTGCATCTTAATATTGTAATTTATTTCTTTTAAGGTGGGAAGATGATTATAAGCATGAGGTATGTAGAGGTAGTAATTCCTCAAGTGTCGTAAATTGTAGCAGTTTCCTTATGCTTCCTTTTAATTTTTCTAAAAAATGTTCGTTCTTTGATTCATTTGCTCTTTTATTAGTATTATTACAGAAGTAATTAACCTGATGACCAGAGCTTTGTGTTCATCACAGCAGAGGGGAAGTGAATACTGTACATTCACCTTAGCTCTCATAAATCCTGTTCAGAGACACTGAGTCTCAGACCCAGTGTCTGCAGAGCAGGTCTCCCAGCCTGTGCTGCAGTCTCTCCTTCTCTGTTTTGCCACTCTTCAAATCAAAGGTATTATATACTGAAGGTTTGGCATAGATTTTAAGTTATATCTAAAGGTTTACAATCCTTTTTTCTAACCCAAAGGTGAAACTCAAAATCATTGCTCAAGTATCTGCCCTGATCAGCAGTGGGCACAACTCCTAAGAACTGCCTTGTTTTCATCATAATGGTAGAGGTGGTTGTGTTGGCCTCAGGCTAGTCAGGTCCTATGCTAAATACAGCTGAGCACTTGACTTTTTTAAACATGATCTTGGTCCTGAGTGAGGAAAGCCTGGGAAAGATAGCTCCTGTAGGGGTGTGGCTTAGATCTGAAATGTGTTCTTCCTGGTATTGAAAGCAATGCAGTTTTAGTTGTAGTAGCTGCTACCTAACTGATATCAAGGCTCTAATGTTACATGTTTGTGGTTGTGACCTAAAATTACTATCTGTTCTTTGGGTTGACTTGTTGTTGGATAAAAGATCAAAAGGTCTTGTTTTGTGCAAGATGATGCAACAAATATTGTGGTATTTAGTCTTTTAACTTTTCTCCCCTATTCTACAATCCCACAGAATGATCCTGTACGGAAACAAAAAGCTCTAGAGTTCTTGGTATGTATGTAAAATAATTGTGATGAGAGTTGTTAAGTTTCACGAATATGATGCAATGAATATTGTGAAGGAGCCTCCGATTCCTGAACAAATTCATTTGACCACAACATTAATTTCTAAATTCTATTTTATGGACTCTGCTCTTTGAAAAGCTGGTGCAGTTGTACCATAATGTCAGCTCAGAATAACTTGGTAGATTAAATGCGGGCTCTTAACCTGTTCTCTGGAGGATTCTTCCCTTTGCTGAGGAGCCTCCTTGACAAGCATTGTTAGTTTGCAGCAGTGATGTTGCTTGGGTGCCACTGCCTGCCCGTGTCTAATGGGATTAGTGATAACGCTGAAGGAGAGGAGCCAGTCTGGTGTTACTGCCTGGGATACTGTGGCTGGTGTGGCTGCTGCAGAACCAGACAGCCAAGGCAGACTGAGGGAGTACAAGAGCACACCTGCTGGTCTTGGAGTGAGTGGGGAAAGTGTTACCAGTTCAGTTGCTGTTGGTAGTGGCATAGTAAGCCTTGGTTTGTCTTTTGGGTTCATGTTGTGAAAATATCTGACCATTTGTATTCACCGTTTCACGCTGTGAAAGTAATGTCCTGTACCTAAGGCAAATGGAAAATTTCATTTGGGTTTGAATTGTGTTTATACATGGAAATCACAAGTAGAATGTTTTGAGATGCATGCTTCATGTCTTTTAAGCTGTGGTTACTTGAGGCTTTGGAAAGAGCAAAAAAGCAAGTCTAAGGGATAATCAGTAAAGTACCAAAACTGACTTTTATCTACAGGAATCACAGTTATTCCTTATTGCAGATGGCCTGTATCCTTTTAGCTGACTGTAGTCACTTATGACTTTATATACTTACTAATCAGTGTGAAGCATACTTTTTATTCAATTTTCTACACAGAAGACATAAATTTAGGAGTTGCGCCCTTCTCCATCTGCAACAAAATGTTCATGATTGACAGTAAGGGTGTGGCAGAGAAATCCATGTTTATGTTTTACCTTTAATCAGGCCATAATTATGTTCACCATTTTATATTTTCATATGTCTATGTTTATTATATGTCTTATAGATCAACTAATACTATAGATGTGGTTATACACAAACAGATCAAAGTTAAACTTTGATTTTGGTATATGACTCTTTGGCATCCTAATGACCAACTCTAACCGTGTTTGTCAACAGGAGACTTTTCAGATCACCTCAGACTCAGAAGCAACACTTGTTGTTCGCATTACACAGGAACTCACGGAGGCTTTGAAGGCCTTTTGTGAAAAGAAAGCAGCAGTAAGTAACTTAGTCTTGACCAGCATTGTTTTGCCATTGGGAGGAAAGGAGTGGCTGAACTCATGTTAACGCCCTGCCAGACTGTAACAGTTCAGGTGTGGGTCAAAACCCCTGGTTAAATATATTTGTCATCCTTTTTTGTAGTTGGTCCCTTACTTGATAGCTGCTCTTCTAAGACTTAAGCGCCACCCAAATGTGGCACTTTTTTCTTTGGTGGGCAAGTCTGTCTGTCTTGTGACTTGCAGCTCTGGTCTCAGTTGAGAGCTTTAATCTGTTAAGACTAAGATAAGCAAGATGTTCTTAACTTTGTTGGCCCTTGGAAACCTTCATAGCTTCTTTGCATAGAAGTTGAATACCTGTAGAAAAAAAGGGTCTGAAGAAGGACCAGAATCTGAAAAAATGATTCATCACCTCTGGTAGCTATTGGTTCACAGAACTCAGCACGTTTTTTTCTGAAGGCTGTTTCAGATTGTTTTCTCAGTAATATATTCCATGTCAGCTGAGCTACAGTAACAGTCTCTGTGCAAATACCAACACCACCAGTAAAATATTGTTGCCATAGCTTAATCTTTTAGCTGAGCCTTCCATTCTGCATTCCCCAGCTAAAGACAGGATTTGCATATGCACCTGTTTTATATTTTAGCCAGGTGATGATGAGAGATATGAGGCAATAAAGAAATTTGAAACAGGAAGCATTGTCTTCCCCAGACACCTCATTCTGTTCTCCAGACATGTACCTGTTCCAAATAATACTTTTGAAAATTGTCATATAAAGTGGTTACTGTGAACAACAAAACACATACCTCATGTGGACTTTGCTGTCAACCTAAAAGTGTACTCTACTAACTTTCTATGGGGAATTTACTATTTAGGGGTTTTTTGGAATGCTTAAGATTTGAGGTTAAAAACAGACATTCTGACCTTTTGCTTTACCTAGGTTAATTACACTAATAGTTTGATGCCACTGATGTCAATATCTCAAGATGAATTTCCAGGACGGAAAAGCATCCCAAATCACTATAAGCCATATGGAAAATACAAAGGTAATTTAGATACTTTGTTGTACTAGTTTGTCTACTCTTGAGACTGCACAGATTGTGAAAATTTACTTTTATGGCCAACCATAATGCTTCTTAGCTAGCATACTATGTGCCCTCTGAGTCAGTTCAGGATATCATTTTCTGAAGCCTTATTGACTTTAGCCTTGACTGTCTAAGAACATTCCTGTCTCACTGAGTAGTGTTAGAGCAGCAAAGGTTATAGGAAATCCAAGCAATAACCCTTCCTTGACCTGTTTAACATTAGAACTTTTGGGTGAAGAGATGCCAGACTCAAGTAAGCCATAAAGGCAGGAAATGGGAAAAGAACAGAAGGACACTTCACAAAATTTCAAAATAGTCATGTTTCCAGTTGATATTTTAATATTTTGCTAACTTTTAGTGCCCTTTATTTATTTATTCAGGAAGTTCTAACTGGAATCAAGGTTTTTTGTCTCAGTATGAAGAGCACTCTGCAGATGCGTCTTTTGCTCCTGCTCACTCAAACAGTTACCAAACAGATGATGGATCATCTTCCTGTCATCTGAGGTCTAATGCCTTTGCAGTGATGTCTGCACTCAGGGACTCTTTTGCTCTTCAGGCTGGAAGTCCTGCCAGTGGTGTCAGTGAATGGCTGGGACAGTTCAACGGATGTGCATCTGGCAGTAATTCAGCTGGCGGGGCCTCTTCCTATGAGACGAGCCCAGGGAGGGAGTATTCAGCAGAATGTATGTCCAACGATGTGCAAGGAAGTAAACTCCATGATAACAGACTCTCCTATGGCAGGGAAAACACTAGATGGAGGAACCAACAAGTGTGTACAAAAGCGTGGAGTATAAGTGATCAAGGATTCTCCTATCCCAATTCTACACCCTCATATCCTTTATCTGGAAGATACTCCACAAACTATCCATTGCAAAGCTATTCCTCTCACAAGACTGATGAATCTGTGAATACTTGTACATCTTCTGCAAGTTCTGCTGTTTCAGGAAGAGGTGGCTCCAGGTGGTACCAGGACACCAGGTGGAATGAGGACTCTAGGTGGAACCAGAGTTCTATCTGGAACCAGGAGTCTAGCTGGAACCAGGAATCTAGTTGTCAAGGATTCAAGCATCAGAAGGCAGGCTACAAGAGTGCCTGGAGTTCACATCAAGATTCATTTTCTGGCAGTGGTTCATACAGAGATTACCAGCTGTTCAAAAGCTCAGATAGGACGTTTGATGATGATGATGTTAGTCTTGCTTCAAACACTGTGAATAGACTACAAGGAAAGGATATACCTACAATGACCAGGATGCTCAAACAGTTGGCTCCATATTATCCAGTACTTCAAAGTAAGATTGTGGTTTGTTCATGTATAAAATGAGTTACATGAACGTAGTTACTTTAAAATGGGCAGGAGATTGCATGTTGCAGAGACAGGACATGCTGTTCTGGGGGGTTGAGTTCCTTTTGCTCAGCATCTGTATCAGCTCAAGAAAGGTGTTACTGTCTCTGTGAGGACACTGCCTCCTCACAACTAAATAGAGCAGTGAGTGGGAGAAAATTTGGATAGAATAAAGATTTCCTCAATTGAAAGGTTTGTCCTAGGTCATCTTTCTAACTAGCATTTTATAGCATGAGTTTGTACTGTTAGGGCTGTGACATTACATTGCAATATGCTTACGTTGTTAGTGTATTTTTAGAAATCAATACACTACATTTCTGTTTACACAAAGAAAGGAGAATGTCACAGCAAAGGCATTCTCTGTCTTAACGTGATGCTGTATGAGGAAAATTGAATCTATCCTAGGAAATGTATTGGCATAAAGAAAAAAATACTGGATTGCACACAGAACCAAACCTGGATGGCATTATAATAAATAATCCAAATGGATCAAACCCATTGGGATAACATAAGAGAAATGTTATCAAAGAGCTGGTTCATTATATGTCAATTTATTTTTTCTAGTTATTGTAGAAATAATCCTTAATGTTAAGCATAGTGATATGCTATTCAAAATAAGAGTCTATTTTGGAAATAGATTATGAGAGGGGTTTAAAGGAAGGTGGGCATAAACTACTGTATAACTGTCATTTGGATAAATGAAAACTATGCTTCTGGTACGAGAATTAGTTAATTAAGTAGCTAGCTAATAGGAAAACTGATTTTAACATCTTCTGTGCTGTATTATGTGAACTATCATGAAATAGAAATAACTTTAAATATCTTTATCTCCCCTTTCTAGAACTAAATATTCAGACATTAGTCAATGTGCTAGTAGAAACTAGAGGAAAAGATTAAGGAACAAAAAGAGCTGAACTGGAAACAGACGAAGAGAGTCGAGAAGATCCATCTCTTGGCTTTCAGGAAAGAGACTGCATTTAATTCGCATTTAACTGGTTTTGGAAGGGTAAAGGGAGGTAGGTTTAATTTTTTAACATGTGAAATATAGCTGGAACACAAATTTGCACATAAGGGATGAACATACTATTTTGTTTAGACTTTTTGTAATATATTTGTTACATCTTAGGATATTACAGAAAAAATCTTGTTATTTTTTGAAAATATGTTGAAGTTATTCCATCAGCAAAAAGACTTTCTAACCCGTTTAACACCTTTCCAATTCAAAGAAAAAGAAAAAAGGTTTGCTTTTGTTACCTACTTAGGAAGAATATACATTGAAAATACAGGTTTACTTTTCTTCACAGAAATGTAAGGCCAGTTCTATTAATTTGAGGCTTAAAATTAGCATAGTTTTAGAAATTGATACACTACATTTCTGTTTAGACAAAGGAGAATGCCACAGCAAAGGTATTCTTGGCCTTAATGTGATGCTATATGAGGAAAATGGAATCTATTCTAGAACTGGTATGTAATGGGGCATATTACTTAGTTTCATTTCTGCATAGTAAAAAGAGGTGTGAACTATATGCAATTATATTGTTCAGAATGAATTTGTTATAAATTGACTTAAAAATTCATTTGATGGATTGATCCATACTAAAATAAAAGTTCTTGATTCTTTCTACTGGCAAAAGCTTATTAAGATATAGTAGAATCCGTGAGGCAGTCAGATAAAATAACAGGAAAAAATAATCAAAATGTCATGTACTTTCCAGTTCATGATGTTTATCAGTGGTCTGTGTTTTTTTTATTTTCCCCACACTTCTGAGCCACATACTGATGAATGCTTGGTTTTAGAAGTCTGCTTTATGTAATTAAAACCAGCTTACAGGGAGCTGAAGAAAAAAAGTAAAGTGAGACAGTTTACTCCCCAGTGTCCATTTTCCTTCTCACTACTGTGTTGTGGACTATCATTTTTCTTCTCACCCACATCTGAACTGTGTCTCTGTGTGTTAAATACTTGTGCTGAAGCAGGATTTGTCTTCATGAGCTGTCAAAATGCGTTTTGCATCTTGTCATGTAAATTTTAACAAAACCTCAAGAAAGCAATTTATTACTGAACATAAAAGCTCAATTCTCTAAAGTTCTCCTGTAATTATTTTGTTTCTGCATCTGAAAAGATAAGTTTTTCTTTTTCATTCCTGTTCACTATTTCCTTTACTCCCTCTCATACTTACTGATGTGCTTGGGTGGCTTATAATGGCATACACTTAGTAGTTGTGCCATACACTTTTATCCACTGAATTACATAGTCAACCTTAAAGGTTTAAGGGGGAAAATTATGATTTGTTTTACTACAGGTGTCTGCCAGAGTTTTGATTTAAAACTCCGTGGGACTAATCAGTTATTATCTACATTTAAAAATTATCAGAAATTTTTTACACAGATGTTACTGACACAGAAAGTGTAGTGCTACTAAGATTCTGAAACTGTAGAAAAAACATTGCTAGAAAATATTATTGTTGCACCTCTGTCAATTCAAGTTAAGACCTGATATTGTTGTAGAGAGCTCTTCCATTTCTCACTCCTGTTGGGCTTTTCCTGCCTTTACAACCCAGTGGCACACAGCAGCTGGAAGATCTCGGCCCAGATTAAATATTCTTTCCACCTCTGGGCAACAGTTACTGGCCCTCCTTGGTGTGCAGAGTCCTGCACTGGGGAAACAGTTTGAAATGGAGCTGGAGTAGTGACCAAGTTAAGAGAGCATTCATCTACTAAAGGTTTCCTGAGCTGTAAATTACTCACTACTCCTTACTCCCAAGAAACCCCTTTGCCTTATCTTGCTCCCATGTAGTACAGACCTGGAGTAGAATGATTCCTCTGCCTTACCCTATTTCTCCAGGCTCTAGTCCTTCTTAAGAAACAATTTTACAAAGTAGGCACTGACAGCCTGCAGGGCAGCACCGGGTGCTTGCCACCTGTCAGCACTAACCCAGCTACATCACAGGCTTTGGCACTGAGGCAGGAGTTTTGAGGCTGCACTTGAGCCCTTTCAGTCAATTTCACATTTCCTTAAAAAGTCATTGATAAAAATCCAGACTAGAACATGCATCGTGGGGTAAATGGTCTACTTTTCAGCCATTTTCTTAATCTGTGGTGTACCTGCTTTCACACCTTCAGAAGTGTGTTTCCCACTGGGACAAGAGTTGTTCCAATCCAGAGCCACCTTGGTGATTTTCTGCAGCAGTGATGCTCCTTTAAAAAGTGCTGTATCCAGCTGTTCTGTGTGGAAGACAGTGAAGCAGAACAAGGCCAGCTGGACACAGAAACATCCTTCAGAGAAGACAACTTGGGAAGTCTGGCAGATTCCAGCTTTTATAGTTTTGTCCTTGGACCTGTTAATGTCCTCAAAACATTTCTCAGAATTACTGAATTTCATGTGGGTGTATGATCCAAAGGGACAGATTCCTTAGTGGGAAAGGAATGGGGAAGTTCTTTTGAGCCCAAAACAGTGGGGCTCTTCTGTTACTGTTTTGTTGCTGAAGACCACAGATCTTGTGATAATCTCAGCCGTCTGGGGAGGGAAGGTTTGAGCAGTAACTGGTGGAACTCTTTCTTCCTTGTCTTCTCAAACGTAAGTAACTTTAACATTTCATCCAAGGCTTGTGGATGAGGTGGTTTCTGACATCACCCTGCTCCCCCTTTTCACCCAAAAATAATCCCTTATCCTTTGGGTGACAATGCCCAAAGTGCTTTGGGAGGACTCCTTGTTTTGGTGTGGTTATGCTATGGAGACCATTGGTTTCTCCCCAGATGTTTCACAGAAGAGTATTCAGAGTGTTGCTGAATTGTCATTAAGGGCCTGATTATCGCTTGACAACTAATGTTATGAGAGTGTTTGTCAGTTCAAGGCTACTTTAGTTAAGTGCTTCAGCACAAAAAGAAAGATTGTTGATGTTAAATGAGAAGATTAAGCAGAGGGAACATATGCAGATTAGTCAGAGTTCACTTTTGTGGGGAATTCATCAAGGAAGATGGAGTCCTGGACACAGGTGTGAAGAAGTTGTATTTGAAGCTTGTGCAAGGATACCCTGAAAGAAGGAGGCAGCTAGAAAATAAAAGACAAGAAAAAAGGGCCATCCAAGTGGGAGAGACCCCTGAACTGTAGAAAACTAGAACACAGAAATAAAACCACCACCTCCTTGAAGCTGTACAAAAGTGAAATAAGACTATAAATGTTGATCCAGTATTTTTACTTAATTTTAAATTCTGTATTAAAAATTAATACATTAAATTCTTATAAAAGTAAGGCACATGCAAAACATGTTGTGCAACTTCTGACTTTCAACTCTTTTATGAACTAACAAGCATTAATTTGGCATTTCTAAACAGTCATTTTTCCCATGCAGGATATGTGAAGGGGGTTAAATTTGACATTGCACCAGTTAAATCTAGATTCTGTGCTTTCTGTACTACAATAAGCAGAGATGGTCATATTGTACATTAATACAAAATAAAACCCAACTCAAGTACAGATTCTGAAGGTGATGACCAACATACAAAATTTAAGAATGTGAAGTTACATCCATTATAATACATCAATAATCTTAATCAGTACAGGATGATTTGGCAACTCCAGTCTGTGTCATGCCAGTGTGCGGTTCCCAGTTATCAGTGTCATACGATGCTGAAGACCATGGAAAGATACTGTTCATAGGACACCTGGATCCAGCCATCTTGATCGGTATCGTACCGTCGGAAAACATCTGTCAGCCTCTGAGGAGCAGGGAAAAAACCAAAACATTTGTGTTCGTCCAAAAGGTTCAGACTGACAAATATTCCCCCTGCCACCTAGGCTTCTACAGCTCTAAGAACCCTTTCTGTTCTTGCCCTCTGTAGCCATTTTACAGTCTTGCGTGTATAAAGACAGCTCTTTGCCAATAATGATATGATACCCAAGTCTGTCTCTAGGCACTTCTTTATAGACCAGCTTTTTATAACTGGCTTTAAAGCAAGGGGAAAAACAATGCTACATTTGAGAGGCATCCAAAAACAGAATCCAACGTGTACCTTGTGCATTTCTCACTTCTAGGCAAATATGCTTGGTGTGTCATTGGTATCTGAGCTGTCTCTATACAACCCCTGAGATGCCAGGCAGTACGGACAGTGGACCAGAGTAACTACCACCATAGTTTCAATAATATCAACTGAATGATACTCTATTTCAAAGCCCTTTTTGCCAGAGTTCAAGTTTATAACTAACTCTAATTGCCTTATATTACAATTGAACGACAAGGCAACTGATGTTTCAGCAGACTTATAGTTACAGACATAAAGCTAAAAGGAGAAGAACAAGGCACCTGTGTGCAGATGATGGGGATACTACTTTCACAGGGCACTGCCTTCCCTTCACATTTGCATATCAAAAGAGATCTTAAGATATTCTTGCAGTGCTGACCATTGTTAAGAGCAGCAGCCTTTTTCATATCCACTCCTACGATTTCCTAACTTTTCGACAAAGTCTTACATACATTTCAGAAAAGTCAGATAAGCTTCGAGAAACCTTAAGCAATGAGGTGAGGAATCATCCAGTGATTGATTTTTAAACAAATAAATACACCTGCAAAGCTACAGTACTCTCTGAAAGGTTTTTGTTGGGTTTTGTTGGTTTGTTTGAAATGGCTTTTACTACCATTGTCCCTTGCAGGAACTGCTGTGATGAAAGACTGAATAATTCAGCTACTAGGTCAAACTCCTTTTAGTCAGAGCCTCAAACAGGGAGATACATGAAAAAGTCGTAATTCCAATTATGAGAATTATGGACACCATGGGACATAACACACTCCACCTTTGACACACTCAAGCTCCAGAAGAAGTGTGTACTCTAAACTAATGGAGATATTGTTAAGTGTTTTACTTTTAAAACATGGAAACTATTTTACAATTTTTTGCCCTCCCCCCCAATTGTATCAAATTTACTTGTGATGTAAATGGATAACTGATGAAGACCAGTACATAAAGATGTTTCTAGCAGCTCCTGTAGACTTAGTTCAAATGGTTTATTATAAATAAACCATTTGTTTTTTGTTCTAGATCCACTATTACAGTGAGAACCATAACAGCTTAAGAAAAGGTAATCTTTTTTTCAATTGGCACTAAAGCACATCTCCTGTCTTACCTGTAAAACAACACAGCACTGAATAAAGTCATCAAAAGCAACTTGTCCTCTTCCTTGTCTGTCAAATTTCCGAATAAGGATATCGTAGAATTGATCAGACAGTCGGTAACCTTAGAAAAAGAGAAATGCTTTAAAAGGTTTCAAATACCACAGTCCTTCTATAGAACGAACAAGGCTGTTTAGCAGGCTCTGTGTCACAAACCCAGAAAACAGTGAGGAGTTAAAATGCATTTTTTTTCCTAAATATCTGTTATAAAATGCATGCAATAAAAGCCATGCTTAATAATAATTATACACAAAGTAACAGAAAATATAATTACTGATTAACATGACTGGTTGAGGGAATGGTTTAGGGCTACAGCTCAAGTCTTTACAAGTGAAGTCATTGGAATGGAAATTCTTTTGCCATCAGAATGCTCTCATACCAAAGAGAGCTGGCTTTGTTTTAAAAAGTGGCAAGCTGTATCAAGTACCTTGGAAGTTCAGACATTTGCCTGAAGCCCTGGTAACGTTCTCAGAGCAGCTAACAGAGGAGACTGGAACTGGATGTGTCAGTACATGTGTGGAATGTTTTCTTTTTTTTCCATTAAAGGAAAGGACTTAAAAAAGAAAAAATGCTTGTGGCATGGACATAGTTAAAAGGAACCTTATACCTAGAAGGGTAGCTGCCCTTCACCTTCCTCATTTTCAGTCACATTTGTCAGAGCAGTAAAGCTCTTAACAATAAGAAGCTCACTTGATGATATAACCCAGTCATAAAAACTGTAATTACAAATGAATTACCAAAACCTGTTAGTGCTTGCTTTAGTTCATTTTTGTCAATCATTCCAGAATTGTCTCTGTCATACGTTCGAAAGACGTTCTGCCAATCTGTGATGTACTTCCAGACTCCCGTGAATTCGTTGAAGTTCACACCACCTTTGTTTTCTCTATCAAACATACCTGAAATAAAAAATAAGAAATACATATGAAATCTTAGTCATATTACTCAGCAACCATTTTGCTAGTATTTTGAGAAGACAGCAAGAGCATTTCTGGAAGGTACTGAAGACAGAAAAGAAATTGCTGATACACAAGTGATACTTTGGAAAGTTCTGCCAAGGAAAACCAAGGAGTCATCCACAGAAGGAGGAAAAGATAAAGCAAGATGAAAGATGACCAGAATGAATTGCAGAGTATTTATTTTTCCTGGGTTTACATTTTCAGTTTGAAAATACTAGGACTTGATTGATCATCCAGTGATCCATCAAAATGGTCAGAGGGGTGGGTTGCTCTTTTCTAAGAACACATTAAAAAATTTTAAGTCTATTGACTACCAAAATTGCTGGGGTATTTATCTGCGTTTGACAAACAAAAAGCATGTCACACAGCAGTGGAATTCAGAGCTGAATACTTAGTGAAAACAAAAAAAATAGTCCTTGAATTTATGAATTGTGTGATAGAAAGGATTTATTTTTATTCTTCTGTTCTAGCACCATCATCTTCCACATTACTGCCAATTATTTTAGGACACCTAAGAGAATTGAAACATTGTAAAACTTCTGTTTGGTATTTCTGGAGCAGATCATAGGATTAAAACGCAAGACAGGAAAAACTACTTACAAAGACAAGCTATATAATATCTTTTTAGAATATTTAAGATTACAATTTCCCCATGCATAAATTACATTTACTATCTATTCAGTCGTGCAGTAATATTTTCTCAGGCTACTTCGACAAGTGCATATGCGTGCATACAAAGGGCATTCCTGCATTAATCAAAAGGGAAAATATGTGAATTCAACTTACTACTGCTGGGCACTCTGAGGAAAAAAAAAGTGCAACGACTGATAGCATTCTCAATCATCTTAATGATCACAAAACAGTATATTCACTATTTTGCATCACACAACTACACTCACCAAGAATTGATCTGACTGTTGCTGGATTAAATGGAGTCCATGTGCCTGAAACAGAAAGAATTACTTAGTTCCTCAGTACTAAGCAACATTTTTAAAAAATACAACAAACCAAACAAAAAAATCAGTTAAGTGAATCCAGAGCTAGATGACATGTAGCTGGTGTATTACATAATAAGGCTGCTTTGAAGTAATTACGTTCTTGACCATTCAGAGATGACTTCAGACTAATGCTTTACAAATATGACATAGAAACCAACACTTTTGAGGGTGCAGTAAAACTACCTAACAAATCCTGGAAGATCTAAGTAGGATTTTTTCATCCCAGGCTGTCAGGAAGTACTGGATAGAAGGCAAGATCAAAACTGGAGTACCTCTTTTTCTACTGATGGGAATAGAAGAGTTTCAAGTTAAATCAAGGTCTTGTATCTGTTCCTCAGTAAAACCCCATCTGCTCACTTCCTGTTCTACAGGACTACTTCAGGGCACTTAGTTTCTGACAGAACTAAAAAGAAGTCTCTAAAATGGCATAACCACACAGTGTAATTTAGAGTTATCCCACCTCCACTGCTAGATCAGTTAGGTGTTAGTTTAAATTAGTATTTTCAGAACAAGAAATGTTGCTGCTTGAAGGAACCTGAGCAGTAAACATCTGAAGAGGAGCTTTGTACTTTGAGTATTCAGAGGCTAGTCACTGTAGAATAGTTTCCACTTGGTTGAGAGCAATCCCAAGTGCTGGGAAGCACCAAAATTTAAATTAAGAGAAGTACTGTGCCTCATCTAGAACTTCAGAATCAATTCTGTAGAGCCTGTGAGGGAAGCAGGAGGTCCAAGCAGCATGTCTTACATTAACTGCAGTTACATGCAGGGACCACAAGGAATCAGTGAGAGGAGGGGCACTGCAGAGGCGCTGGCAGCAATGCAGTAGCTGAGCACAGGTACCTCACAGGAGGGCTGTGTTGGTACCGAGCTTGGCTAGCTCAAGCTGCAGTGGTGTAAGTCTACAGGTGCAGCAACAGGGGAAAACCCTGTACTGTAGGCAGGCTGTGTGACTATTTGCGCATGAAGAAAAACATAAGCAGAGAAAGAGCAGAGTAAAAATAGCTCTGGAAATGCTTAAGCAGTATTTTAGACAGAGAACATCAGTACCTTAAAGTTGTATGTCTCCTGACAAAAATAAAAAATAATGGAATTATTAATAGGGTGCCAGCACTTGACTCTGAACAGAGTAAGAGCAAAAAGTGAAAATACAGTCTGAAAGTTAACTTATTTCATGTTGAAATATTCAAGAGACTCATACAGATGCCACAGAGTGAAATCTAAGCAACTCCAGAGCTGAAGAACTGTACTGATTTCAGCCTATTTCAACAAACATTGAAAGACTGTTCCTGTCTCCCTCTCCTGACTCTACTGTTAACTTCACATAGCAGCACAGAAGAAAATGAGAAGGAAGCATAGGATTTTGTTGTGCAAACTGCTATACAGTGTGATGATCAGTCCCTCCCACATAAGCATACTGTTTTATTTCCATAAACTTGACATGTTCAAAATGTCAAAACCATACTGAACTTCAAATTTTAATGAGCACTATGCAGACTTTTTTTTAATGTTTTAGAAATAAACACATAACATTCTTTTAGCCCATGTTAGATTACAGGACAGCTACATGCAACCATACACTAGAGGATATGTTTTGAAAAGAATATAGGGAATTGTTAGTGACTTTGGTGTACAAGATGTACAGTCTCTTGGAATGAAGGAAGCTTACAGCTCTGTAAATATTTTGTCTAATGGTGAATTCACTTGGTAGGCATTTTTCGTAACTGCAAAGCACTGAAACTGCTAACCTACACTGTAAACAAGGAAAGAAATTTAATCAGATGAGAAGATATTTAAAATACATGAAGTTTAAAACAGCACGTAAAGCCGGCGTCTCACAGTTCCAAACACCACTGTAATCTAAGTGAAAATGGCGACTTAATCAATTTAACTTAGCTTTTGCTAACGCTTTTACTCAAAATACTATTTTAGTTATGGATCAGGTCTGGCAGCCACAATACATTGCTTTTAATTTATTGGATACATTATTAAATATTCTAGTAAATCCAGTTCAGTTACTAGATTGCAATTTTACTAAACAGAGCCATCTAAATTTATTTCAAGTCAGGCGATTCCTTCAGCTTGTGTGCACTGCAGTGCACATCAGTTTAAGCCCTTCTCAGTCAAAAGCACAGGAAGGGTAAGCAAATTAAACCTTGGGAGAAGAGGAATTTGATACGAACTCAAAGGTGCATAAACAGCCTCAATACGCCATTTTTCAGATTCCTAAGTGGAAACAAACCCACAAAGTACAACCCTGCCCACTCTGAGTCATGAAAGGAAAGTAAAAATAGGCTATTGGAAAAAAAGGCTCATTTTTAATTTTGCTTCCATGAGTTATTTGACCATACCCTAGTTACTCTTTGAGCATTAATACAGGGAACTGACAGACTAACAGCAAGTTTTAGTACTAGAACTAGAGTTCATCTTTCTTCTCTGTTAGGAAAAACCCCAAACACGACAAAAAAAAAAAGAAAAAGAATTACTATCTTCAATTCCTGCACCATAGTGTATGAAAAGATTTTACATGCAGTAAAAAGTATGGTTGCAACAGCTGATTTTTGTCCAGGTTATACACCGATCCTGGATAAAAACCAAAGGTTCAGTAGTCATGAGAGAGGAATATATAAATAACTGGTTATGATTTCTGGGAAGCAGAGATGGAAAAAAACTAAAGGGATGTGGATGCCTTCATTCCTGAAAATACAAATCAGTAATGTTTACAACAGATACTCAGTTTAAAATAAACGAAAAATTGCCCTTTTTTAATTTCCTCTCCCCAGCCTTTTGCTGTAGATTAAATGGTATTAATCAGTGGTAAGAACATCCCCGCTTCTCCTTCCTATTCAAAGAATGATTGCATCAAGTAACCAGTCTCACAAAAAATTTAACATCAAGTTTACAATGAACTACCTCTCTGCTCATTTACAGACTTACCATTGGATAATGCCTGCTGAAGTTCATTATCAGATATAATTCCACTCCTGTCTTTATCAACTCTGAGGAAAAAAAAAAAAAAGGGTAAGCTTTAAATGGCTGAAATGAACAGGTTCCACCTTCTGGTTCTTACTCACCAGGGAAGATTAACCTTTTCCTGAAAAGTCACTAACTGCACTTACCTTGGTCAACCATTCACGATAACTGCAAATTTAACCCTTCATTCAGACTGAGGACACATTCTGGACCAAGATAAAAGTTACAAAGAAAACTGCAAGATTTATTCTATGAAGAGACACACAGTGAAACAGACAACAATAAAACAGTTTGGGTGTACTCTGCTCAAGAAAGTACTTTTATTTTTAAGAGAACTGCAGTAGTAAGATGTTTGTTTCTCAAAAACCAGAGTGACAGGTTTGGCATCCAGATTCTCTAAGTAAGATGTTGGCAATGGAGAGGGAGTCACTCGTGACTGAAGTACTGAAAAACTCAATCGGCTGCAGGGCCTTGACCCCTTTTCAAGAGAGTTCAAAAAGGAAAAAGGACAGGCAGGTTCCAGCTTCCATTGAGTCTTCACAGTCTGTTGTCTTAGAAAATCTAGTTCTATGCCAAAACTAATGAAATAAGTAATTTCTTCCCAAATAAAGCAGCATCTTTAGAAGGGTATCTGAAAGTGGTGGGGACTTCCTTCCATTTCATACAAGGACCTTCCTCTTGGGCTAACAGTTCTTATTTTTCCTTATTCCTACCCTTCCAAAGCAGAGTCCTGCTCAGTTGATCCCTCTCTGCAGAAGCTGGTATTTTTTTTTTTTAGTCCTTCTTGTCTTTTGCTAAACATTTTCAGTTCATTCTATTGCTTCCTTCCCCATCTCAAAAATTATGTAAGCCACGTGCAACACTGAAATTGCAAGCATAAACTGCAAAGATTACAGTAACAAAAAGATATGCCCATTTTTTATCCTCTATTTCTTTTCTCAGTATTCTGAACATTTTTACTTTTTATGAGCTTTTTCTAAATGCTAAGCTGATATTTTCATGAAAACATGCTATGACCTACTTATCCTGCTCCTGAGCATCATCAGTCAGCACACTAATTTTATAAATGTAAAGTTAAAATGCATTTTCCTCATGGACATCAGGTGCCTACTCTGGATTTCACATGTCATACAGCGATCACAATCTGGCCACGACAAGCTGGTATGATCCAGTTATTCAGGACTGCAAGGTGCTCCCTGCAGGCCTCCATAGGCCTCACTTACTGCAGGAATCAGCAAACTTCATCTGACCATTCACTCCCTTTTCAAAGAATCATAGAGTGGTTTGGGTTGGAAGGGACTTTAAAGATCATCTAGTGCCAACCCCCTGCCATGAGAAGGGACACATTTCACTAGACCAGGTTGCTCAGAGCTCCATCCAGCCTGGCCTTCAACACTTGCAGAGATGGGGCATCCACAGCTTCTCCGGGCAACTTGTTCCAGTGGCTCACTACCCTCACAGTAAAGAATTTCTTCCTAATATCTAACCTAGACCTAACCTACTCTCTTTTCCCCCCATTTTGCCTGAACAAACTGAATAAGGATCCCAGAACAGTTCCATCTGTCAGGGTGGCAGATGACCACACGCTCTACAGTCAGGTTTCCACCCACCAAAGGACCTTCCCATTCATTCTACATTTACTGTATTGGTAATTGAAATATTGGTATACTGGCTTGAAAGCCCTTGGATACCGTTGAGAGTCTCTTTGGAAACTACACAAATTACATGATTTGCAGCAGTTCTAGCCATCATATCCATACCCAATTCTTATCAAACATATTCCAGGGTTTATATAGTAGTCTTCTAGACAGGAACACTTTCAACAAAAGCCATGCAACTCCTACATTAAGTCTGACTAACTACAATATTTTAAATGGTTTCTACTCATGTTCATGAGTCAGACTGTTGATCAGCTTCTTTCTGGACCCTTTAAAAAAAGAAATGGCCTCATGCCTGCCTCCTCCGGGTGCTCAGATGAAGTTTTACAGAAGGCTGGGCAGGTAAGCTGCCGCATTCCTAAGTCACTCAGTAAATACTATCCAGTTTTAGCAACTTATGTTTGTCTACTGCTTAACCTCTTCTTGCTGTCACTCGTGTCACAGGATCTAATCTATGGTGACTCATCTCCCATAAAAACGGATCCAACGTAGGCACCTCCCGGGCTTCCTCGACATGGCACAAATACGAAATCTCCTTTGGCTTCTTCACTGCTACAGTCCCGACAGCGCGTTTGTTTGACACAGGCTGGCTAACTAACTCCCTTGCAGGTGCCCCTGCTCCAGGTGGGTTCAGGGAGTACCTCACGGACCCGCTGAGGCTGGGGAGCCCTCCAGGGCCCCGACTCCAACCTTTGGCTGAGCACCATTACGTGAACCGAGTGCCACGTCCGGTGTTCCCTTAAACGCTCCAGGGACGGCGCCCCCACCCAACACGTCTGACAGCACTGACAGCCCAGGGAATGGATTTCCCCTTTCCGAGAAGGAAAGAAGGAATTGCCTCCCGGTGTTCAACCCCAGCGTCCCCCGGCGCACCTTAGGGCCGTGCCCTCCCGTCCCGAAGCTACCACTGTGCTGGCCGCTTTCGAGTTCCTCCCTCAAGGTTTATCCTTTTCCCTTCCGCAGGCTTTCCCGTGCTGCGGCACTGATCCGCCCCACTTCATCCCTTCTGGATGCCCCGCTCGGCAATTGCTCCAGCGTTTTCAAGGTTACCTCCCGGCTCCCACCAACCCCCTGCGCTAACACACGGCCACGCTTTCCCCGTCCCCGTCCCCGTCCCCCCCGGGGCCCCCCCACAGGCACGCTCACCTCTGGAACACGCTCCACAGGAACGCGGGGTCGGGCAGGGCCCCGGGGCCCCCGTTGTGCTGCTGTGCGTACCCCGCCGCCATCGCCCGCCCCGGCCCGGCCCGGCCCGCCCTTCCGCCCCTCACGCAGCGCCCGCCGGGACGGCACCGACACCAGCCCCGCCCCGCCCGGGGAACACCGGCAGGGGAGGCTCGGCGGGAGAATGCCGGGAGGAGAGGGAGGCCCGGCGGGAGCCCCCGCCCGGGGAACACCGGCAGGGGAGGCCCGGCGGGAGAATGCCGGGAGGAGAGGGAGGCCCGGCGGGAATCCCCGCCCCGCCCGGGGAACACCGGCAGGGGAGGCCCGGCGGGAGAATGCCGGGAGGAGAGGGAGGCCCGGCGGGAGCCCCCGCCCCGCGCCGCCCGGGGCGGTGCCCGCAGGGACGGAGCGGGCCCAGGCACATGAGGGCGGAGAGCCGCGCCCCCGCCGCTCTCCCACAGCCGCGGTCCGTGCGGAGCCCGCAGTCCCGGAAGGGAAACAGCCCGAAGTTAATCCCCACGCCCCCGCGGGGATTACTGCGGCAAGGGGAAGGAGGGCGTGCGGGGGGAGACAAAGCGCGGCGGAGCGATGGCCCCGCACACAGGACAGGCGTTTCAGATGGACTGCGAGGCAGACAGCGCCGGGTGCGAGCGCTCGGTCCCCGCCGCGCTCCGGCTGCGGGCGGGACACGCCGCCCAGGCGGAGCAGCCCCGCGCCCCGCGGAGCCGGCCGCCCGCACGGCCCCACCGCCCCCGGGCCGACACGCTCCCGGCCCCGGCCGAGACACCCGCTCTCCTCGCCCTGCCCCTTGCCCGAACCGCCGGCCTGCCCTGCAGCTCTTCCGCAGTACGGGGGAGTCAGGCACGGCGCTGGAACGGCACAAGGGCGGCCTGCTCACGGGCCAAGGGAGTTCCACACTCCGCAGTGTTAATTACAATGATGTAGGCTCCTGTCTTCCTTGGACTTAGCTCTGACAGCTCTGTTCAGGTACCAACAGATAACGCCTTCACTGCGTCCTTCATCAAGGCATTTTGAATCCACAATTGTCTAGTACTATTTTATAATTAGAACAGATCAATCTGAAAATACTTTGGAAATAAAACCCAGCATCTTGTGTTTTCAGAAAACTATTAAATCCAATATTTATTCACAGAGCAAGAAAAAAGATTTACGTCTTCTGTAAATCTATAAGGATGCAAAGAACCATAGCTGAACATAGAAATGGTTTAACATTTTATTGAACTGGTGGTGCTTTATGTGCTGTTTTTAGTGAATCAATGACAAAAATTGTACCTTTTTATTTACTCAACCTATAATCAAATTGCACTGTAGCAACTTCATTCAGTCCCTTCAGTTAGGAAACTGATTTCATAGTTAAATTTTCTCCAATAAACTATTTTACACCAAATTAAGTACTTACACAAAATATAATGTGAAAGTGGATTGAGGACATAAACACTCAATGCAGTGCTATATAAAGACAGTTCTAAAGGAGTCTGCTTAGGTATTGTAAGCGATGTATGTTAGTATATCCAGCACTAATACAGCTCTGCAGGTTTTGGTGTAAATATCTTTATATAGCATTGCAGTGCATTGTGCAAACATATTCCACAAGAAAAAAGTATCTCCTGACAGCAAAAACAGCTGTAACAAATGGGTCAGTAAAAAACCCCCCATGCCATTAAAAGCTTCATTCTTCAAACGTGACCCTTAATCCATCTTCTTTCAGAAATTTTTTTACATTTCCTCACATCCAGGTCTTTAGAAAGAAACATGCCTAGCAAGTATCGACGTAGACTGAACTTCACTCGAAAAAGCATTGCTAAATCTGCCCTCAAACATTTCAAACCTGTTGATCCCAGAGCAGTAATGACACACAAACACAGAGTTGTCAATTACTTAAGAAGTTTTGGCACAGTTAGGGTAGGAACTGTAATTTCTTTAAAAATTGGCACATAGTTTGGATTCGGTTGGCTTGGACCTTGATCCAAAGTCTCAATGATAGTCTGCTTCATATCTCTGCTGGCATCGCCTCTCACTGTCAGCAAAGCTGCAATATGGTCATCCCTGCCAAAGGAAAATGGTAAAACTGGCATTAGGAAACTTTGCAGAGTAAGATTTTGTCAGAAACAGAACTTGGTTGGCAATCCTTTCCACTCAGTTTCAGCATGTACTTCAATTCTTAATCTAGTAGCTCCGAACTGGCTTTTTATTATAGCACTGTTTTAGCTGCTTTTAGGACTCTAAAACCTATTTTATCCTCCCCAAACACAGAATTGAAGTATTTTAATTATTCCTCTGCTGTACCACTGGGTACTCAAGTACATGTAACTCCTAGGCCAGCTCACATACATTTTGCATTAGCTTTATTTTTCACATGGAAGTGGTTACATTCTCAAATACAAAAAATATGTACACATTTTCGCATTGTTTTAAAATTTGCCCGAGAACAAACTGTAATTTTTGTCTATCTCTCTTTTAAATTTGAGGGCAAAGATAATTACCTGATATCTGGGTATTTACTGACTAAAGTTGAAACTTCCAGATAGAGCAGTGAAGGATCAGTCAGCTTGATAACCTCTGCAATGGCTTCAATGATGTCACAGAGTCCTTCAGTGTCCTCTCCAGAGCCCTGCAAAAGTTAAAAAAAAAAAAAAAAAAAAATTAAAAAAGCCCCAAAACACTAGCAATATCCCCTCAAATCTAAAACCAATCCTGTAATTAATATTTTGACTGACAACACTTGAATTTCCTGAAGAGCTGAATTTTCAGACATTAAAAACCCCAAAACATTTGTGAATTGTCACCGTAATCCCCTTCTCTTTTTTTCCCTGTTTTTCCATTCAGAGACCTATCCTCAGAATATCAGTGAAGAAAGTCATGTCCTACAAAAAGGATGATGTATTTATCCACATGGTGATACATTCCAGTCTTCAACTTTGGGTAATCTACCAGCATAAACATTATGAATAACTGATATGAAATCCAGATCTCTTCTGAAACATTACTTAAAAACCGGCCCTGCATTAGATTCCTTGTAGTCATCTGGCCACCAATGCAGCTGTCAACAACTGATCAACTGAACTTCAGCTCTTTAATCTCTGGTCTATTTTTAGTGCTCTTAGTTCCAGGTCATCCGGTTCTGCCAGTCTGGTATTGTTTCATTTATTCCACAACATCTTTTATCAATGCCTTAATCTGAAACAGATCTTACACAGAATCCCACGTACTGAAGGGGCTCTGATGCAGGAGTTGCCCCAACATCTTCCACAGTGAGCAGAGTTGAACTCTGCCAGTTTTTCAGGCTTTATCTTTCTGTGCATTCTTTTTGCATTTTGTCATCTGCTGGCCTTAGGAGCTTTCCTGAAGATTCCTGTTCCTTACGCAGTTGAAGATCTTAGGCCTATCTTGTACATTGGTTCTCAAATATTTGGCCTGTCTTTTCTATTTCTACTGCACTTTAAATGGGGTCAACATACTTGTCTTGTTGATCCAAATAAATACACTGCATGCTCCTTAGGTAGGTAATAAGTAACTGCATATTTTCAATGCCAGATCACCCTTTCTTCTGGTCAGGAAAAGCAAAGCCCAATTTTTTTAATATATCTTTTTGAACAAACAACTGCTTTTTTCTTTTACTTACTATTATGAACTCAGGGTACCCACTTCTATGAGACCATTCAAATATTCAGCTGCAGAGAGCTGTATAAGCACAAAGCAGTAGAAACTGGTGCTCAGGAATTTTAGCAGCAGGCCTGTGTGTTCTGAAACTCTGCGCCCTCAGCTGGCATCCTTGGTATTCACAGGTCACTCAACATTTTGGAGATACGGAGATCTAACCCTAGCCATTTTGCCCAAGCAGTAAATGTGTGTGGTTTATTCTAAATTACCAGGCTAACACCATTACCCAAAGCAAGTACTTACAGCGGCAAGTTTCTTAAACAAAAATCTGAACTGTTCTGCTTCTTTGATCATTCTTTCTGCACCCTCTTTTCTCTCTTCTGCATTCTTGAAAGATATACGTTTTAACATGATTGCTCTGATGTATTCCACAACTACTCTCCGGTGGGCCTCAAGAGTCATTGTCTGAAAGAAAACACAAAGGTGGTGAATTATGCCAGTGTATGATACCTGCAAATGTATCCATTCTTTTCAGGTTTTGAACAATTATCAGGCTTTGAAGTGTGTATTTGCACTTAATCACCAGTATACAGTTTTTGCTGCTGCTACAGATTTTGAGTGGGTTTAGATTTTCACAGTGATAACAGAAACGAAAATCTGTCCTTCCCTAATGATGTGCCGATTATGAGAAAGGCAAACAACAAGCCCCAAGATATCTCTAATGACATGTCTGAATTATTTCTGAGGAGCACCAAAGACAGAAGAACAAACACGAAATGTGATTTGGATGATCTTTAGAACAGACCTGTGCCTGGCCTTGCAGCCTTGCTCTTTGGATCTCTAATGAAGGAATGACCAGCCACCAGAGAGGCTTCTGCTGATCAACTCCACTACGTTGCATAAAGCACTGCAAATCTTGCCCACTTTATCTGTGCTCTAGGTCAAGTCCAGTAAGAAGCCTGAAGAGCCAGCAGCAATCACCCTCTTGGATCTTCCTTGACTTATTTGCTGTTCTGCACTTGTCTTTTTATAGGAAATAGCTACTGGTACCTAGGTGAAGCATCTGCTATTGGCGCAAGAGTAGTGCTGAGGTTTTGGAAGTAAAAAACAAAACAAAAAACCCAAAACCTCCACATGCTTATTTTTTAACATTAATGTAAGGAGAGTCCTTTAATCCCACAAGTCCTCAAGGTTTTTTTCTTCCGCTAAGCATGGTGGCACAGTTACTTACAATTAAGAAAAAGCTGGCATAACAGGTAGTCACAAACTTTTTATCATGTTTTATTAGGAGTATGTATCAAGATTCAGTTTCAATTAACATGTTCTTCAGTCAAAATTTGGAGAAAGGTTTCAGGAAGGAGAGAAGAAGGGGGAGAAAAACAAAAAAAGGGAGAAAACAGATTGCAAAGTACTGAAAGTCACAGTCCTCACCCGGGACACAGAAAATACAATTTCAAGCTCTGCTTTCAAGACTGTGCAGAAATACCAGTTTACTGGTTTTTCAGGGATGGCTTCTCTTGCATTGGTGGCATTGATGCCAGTTACACAGTGAAAAATGAACTGCACAGAACAGACTGTGGAAAACTGACATGTGTGCCTCACCCTGCTGAAAAGTGAGGAGCAGAAAAGCCAACAGTGCGATGGTAGGGCACTCCCTTCAAGCATGAGGAAAATGGCAAAGCAGAGTGACTGTTAGATCCAGATCCCCTCTGTTCCAGAACGGCATCCTTCCCACTGGACTACAGTCTTCTTGCAGGTGCTTTCTCCAAGTGACTTTTAAAACTTGTGTTTTCAAAACAGGGTTATCCAAGGATATTTAAAACCAGAAAAAAATCCCATCACAAACCAGGGAAACAAAAGTGTGTCCCATTCAGTGCTAGAACATACGGTGTCTTGTATGTGAGATTTTTTTTTGTGCTGGGAGACAGTGAAATAGCAGATATAATGAATGCCAAAAAATCTGTTTGTAATCTTCTTCCCCACCAGGTGGCAATAAAAGCTACATGATGAAACATATGTGATTACAGAGATTGGTATTAACACCTAGAAACACATGCCAAGCATGGAAAAGAAAGCTGTTCCATGGATATAGACTGATTCTGGGATTAACTTATTTTGTGCACTTTTTCTGGACTGAAAATTCACATTATTCATTGTTCTTACTAAGGCCTCTAGGATCTGCAAATACTGAAAGTTAAGAGATCATCAGAGAAGCTCTGAGCAGTTCCCTTTATCACTTTAAGACTAAGTGTATGATTTGGAGACTGTCTTTTAAGCCCTTCTACTTAGAAAGAATTTCTTCAAAGATCTCACCTAAGTACTGATCTTGCTAGCTTCAAGTAGTTTCCTAACTCTTAGGAATCATTTAAGACATGCTGTCTTTGACTACACAAACCTGACTTTAATCTTTTGTATTTCTGTACTTGTTTCTATCAATAGAGAAATCCAGATAGCCTTTGACAGACCACAGGGAAAAAGAAGACAACCTAACATAGCACATTATGCTGTTGTTAAGAGCACTTCAAACATAGCTATGCATGAGTTAAACCTTATGGCACCAAATTCACTATGCTTCACTGTATATAATAAAAGTAGCAATTACTTGATGTGCATTTATAAAAAAATGTAATTACAGACCAGCAAAACTAGTTTCAGAAAAGCTGATTTTATCTGACTACAAACTTCTGAGGAGAGGTAAAAAAGTACAAGCTGGTAAGAATATCTAGTAACATGCCAATAAATTTTCTGGACCAAATCCTGCAACTCAGATTTGCCTTTGACAATATTATATGGCTGTGAACAAAAAAGATGAGAAATAAAGAGTAGATTCAGACTTTTGCAATATGATGATGAACATTTTTTCATTTCCAGTGATGAATTAATTACAATTTTTGTATTCCCATTCTGAATTCCTTTTAGGGAATCACTGAGTATGCTAAATTGGAAAGGACCCACAAGGATCATCAAGTCCAGCTCACAGCCCTGCACAGGACCATTCCCAAGAGTCACACCATGTGCCTGAGAGCATTGTCCAAACACTTCTTGAGCTCTGGCAGGCTTGGTGATGTGACCAGTTCCCTGGGAAGTCTGTTCCAGTGCCCAACCACCCTCTGGGTGGAGAACCTTTTTCTAATATCCAACCTAAACTTCCCCTGACACAACTTCAGGCCATTCCCTTAGGTCCTGTCACTGGCCACCAGAGAGATCAGTGCCTGCCCCTCACGAGGAAGCTGTAGACTGCAGTGAGGTCTCCCCTCACATTTACTGTTCAGAAATTCCAAATCAACATGATGTTCAGAGGACACTGGCAAACTATCATAGAATATTTTGCACCTACCTTTTTATAAGGCTTTTTTATTTTTGCAAAGTCATTGAAATAATCCTCTACAGTGACACAGATAGTCCCCACGGCATTAGACCCCATCAACCACTTCTTTGTCATCAGCTCATTGAGGTGTGGCTGAGAAGGTAACAAACAATAGATCAGATTGAATTTTTGACAGTCTCATTGTATCAGTGCAGTTACTAAAAAATGGGAGACAACTTTAACTGTTGTACGTTTCTAAACTATACTGCCCACACATCCTTCCTCATGTTAACCATTCAAAGTGTTTACATTAGTTCAAAATTTTATTAGAAATCTAATGAGTCCCAGAGCATCTCTCTTTGCCCCTATCAGTTCTCTAATTTCACTGCCTCCCTCCCCATACTCCCAATTTCATTTTAGTAATAATTCTTTTCCCTGATGGATTCTATACAAGAAGCTAGAATTTCCAAACATGGAAATCTATCAGTCAGAAAGGGCCGACCTCCAGATACAGGTGAACTCTGCCTGTGATGGCAACTTAGTATCAGTAGTGGTTTCCCAAATAATTCTTAAAACCCAGTAAGGTAAGTATAAGACTAAGTACAATCTGCTAGAAGATATTAACTTATATACAAAGCACCTGCCTGAAGTCATCCTCTGAAACACAATTAAGCAATTTTCCAGTCTCCTACACACAAACCATACCAGGGAAGAGCAATACTGACATTTAATGACATTTTGCTAGCACACTACATATCTTATATGTTTAGCAATCAAAAGGCTCCACAACTACTTCCTTCCTGAATTATTATTCTTTTTAAAATAATACTTCTGGTTTTTTTGAGAAAAAAGTTCTAACCTCTAAATCCATGAAGACTTCATCTAGCAGGCTAGAGCATCCTTCTTTGGCAATGATGTCTAAAGTTGCATCCATATTTGCATGACTGATTGACAACGTGTCTTCCATTTCAACTTTCAAGTATTTTCTTTTCAGACTGATTATAGATTCTCTGTGACACAAAAAAAAGGAAAAAAAAAAAGAAAAGGAAAAAAAGCTTTTCATCATCCACTGATACACAATTGCATTACTACTAAATTTTTGGAGTGCATACACAGAAAAAGACATAGCAGACAGTTACTTTTGCAAGGGGAAACAATACCTGCTGCTTGCTTTGGAAGCCTTAATTTACTCTGCAGCACAATTTTACCATGGTCAGCCTAGACTACTTGTGCATTGATGATTTGTAGACATGACAATGGCAGCAGACACAGATGAACAGGGTGTTGGATTGCTGAACACTGAAACATGAGCCACGTTCTGATACTTTCAATAGAAGGTCTACCTTTACTTTTCTCCGGTTCAGTTCACCTTGAGCACACTGCTTGAAGGTGATCTGTGAGAGATCCAATGTAAGAAAAGATGGCAGGCCCCAGTCAAACTAACTGAAATGACCTTTTCACATTCTGGAAGTTGAAGATAAATTTTTCTTTGGCAAAGAAATTCTTGGAATAACAAGTAGTTTTTCACCGGAGAGGGGCAAGCACAACACCTGCCTTTTAAAATGGGAATAGCTTTGTTCACTCAGCTAATATATCTTAACTGAAACCCTCTTTGTATACAAAAGAAGAGAAGGTCCCGGGAACAGGTAGTATTATGAATGAAATATCAATAGCTATTTTTCTCACAATACTGCAAGAACATACAGACTTACTTAAAGGTTTGACAGTTGTTGATGACTGCAATCATGTACTGAACATAGCACTGAGGATACTGACGATTTTTAAGATGATCTTCTTTATACAACTGCGCTTCATCTTTGTACCTGTAACATAGACAAGGAATGGCATTAAACACACACAAATATGTAATAACTAGGACCGAAGGCTCCGTAAGGGCATGTCAGGTATTTAGAAATATTTTATAAAGGGCTTGTTTCTCATGTGATGTTTAGTCTCTCTGTTCCAGGCAAAATCCAGCCAAGGAGGTATCTTCTGAGAAAAAGATGTAAATTTGAGATATAAAAGGAAGCAGAACTGACTCAAAAAATTAGAGACATTAGCAGAGAGGAACTGAAAGTGCCATTCACCATTCATTTCTGCAGTGAAACTAGAGGAAGGAAAAATCAAAGAATAAAAGGTTGGTTGGCATGAAAGCGATACGAGAAATACAAAGCAATAAAGAAACATCCAAGGGAAAAAGAATTGGACTTGTAGGAACAAAGCAAGACTGAGGGAGGATAAAATAACTATTTTAAATGTTACCTGGTTAGAAATGAATTCATTTGCTGAAGACATAGAAGGAGTACCTTTGTTTTCAAATCTTCATTTATCTGAGCAGCCACCTGAAGATTCTGCTCAAACATCTAAGATGCAAATAGATTAGTTATAAAGAGATGCTCGCTAGCACCAGCTCCACACACGCTTTTTGTTTTGTTGGTTTTGTTGTTATTTTGGGTTTTTTGGTTTGTGTGGTGGTTTTTGGTTTTTTTTTACAAGCCCAACAACGGCTGCTGACTAAACCAAAAGTCACTATTTCCATAAGAATAATTAATATATTACTGACAACCATTAATACATACTGCAGTTTTCTCCTAATGCTGAAAACAGCAGCATTCTTTCTTTATCAAACAGTATTTAGTATCTTTAATTCAGTAGTGATTTGGCTTTACTGTGTACTAAAGTTTTTGTGTCAGATCCTGCAGTTGGTAATGAATAGCCTTGTAACTCAAATTCTTTTGCTTCTCCCATACATGAAAGTAGTAATTTCACATTAGTGAAGTAAAGAAGCCCCTAAAATTTTAGAACAACAAGCGGGCACAAGGTCTGGGTAATGGGTAGTCTATGAGCAACTGTGAGAGGAAGGGAACTGGAAAGGAAAGGAAAGGTGCAAAACCAGGTGGAAACAAGCTGCTTTTATGCTGAGATGATTTTGAAAGTTTCACTGCTACATGAATTTCAACACTGCAGTCTTTGACAGCATAACACTACAGCCAATCAGCCACCAATTTCTTTGACATCACACACTTGCTGAAAACGATTAGATGAAGTCAATCTTGGCACTAACACAAATGTGAAAGAATGTAGCAAAACCCCTGATATAGGCCAGGAAAATAATTAAGCAGGAAACAAATGCAGGAAGAAGAGGCAATCTATCTTTCATTAAAGTTACCTAACACAATATTTTGTAAAGAAAAATTAGAAAATGAGCATAAGCTGACATTTTTCTGCTTGATAAAGATCACTTTCAAAACTTTCCACTACCGACAACAGGGTGGTGCAGGTTTGGGTATTTTTGTGGCCTTTTTTTAAGATCTCAGAAATAGTCTTTTCTGTTTTAAGGCTATTTAATAATTTGGACAGGCATTACGTTAACTGAAGTAGCATTTAAAACAGCAATCGTTTTGACTTTCAGTGGAACTTCTAGTATTAAGGTGTTTGTATAATGAATAATTTATAGGAATAAATACATGCTTAACTACCTCAGCACCATGTTAACAAACAGCCCAACTAACTCAGCACTTCATTAACAAACACCGTTCTAGTAACTTACAAACATCTCATGTTGTAGGCTTATACTACAAATTTACATCCAGAGACCTAAATAAAAGCAGTTAACTAAGCACAAATATCAACTAAACAGGCTGGGCAAAAGATGTTTCTAATCTACACATAAAAAGAACGAAGACTTTAAATGTTAAAGGAAAAAAGGCAAATAAAAACCTCAAAAGAAACAAGCCTTCTAACAACTCTACAGGAAAAAACCCCTATTATACCTCAAAAGACTAGAAACAATGGCATTCCCACTCACATCCCTACACTCCCCCAAATCCATGTACTGGTTCTGTAGATTTTCTAGAATAACCAAATTCTCTTATACCTGAAAAACAATAGCTGGGAGCGTAGTCTGATAGTACCCATCTTGATCTGCTTCTGGCTCAGTTTCTTTTATCCAGTCTTTTTTATCTGTCTCCAGTGCTTTTCGTAGCCAGCCAATGATGTTAGACTTCATTAAATAAAGCAACCGAGAGAAAGAAAAGATTCAACAAAACACGCTGCTACAATATCTGGAATAACAGCCAATTCCATAATGAAGAGTGGCACAGTAATAGATAATGTTGACCATTCTTATCATTCCTACAGGATATAGGTACCAAAGACAAATTAAAACCTGTGCTGACAAAGGCAAAGTTTAGTACAGGTAGACTAGAGAGGTCGTTTGAAGCTTACACACATTTTGGAAGGGGAGTGCACTTAACATAAAGGGCAAGTCAGTTTGTACGAATACACGTTTACTAACTTTGGAAGCATTTATTAAGGCTCAGGCTTTAGGTCTCAAACTGAATTTTTCAACAGCTGAAAAAGTTAGAGTAAAAGTTAAGGTAGAAAAAACAGCACATTTCTGCTTTTACTTCCTTTTACACCTACATTTTAGGAAACATGCTTGTTACTGCTGGGGACAAAAACCCAGGGTTAGATTAAATGGTTTGTGTTTCTTGGAACTTGAGTGCTGCAGACCATGGTGATGAATACAATAGCTGGCTCTCCTCCCATTCCACAAGCTCATTACACAGCAAATGGACATTAAGAACAACTGGTTTTAGAACTAGATCAAGCCAGTTTTCTGCATGACACATAACACAGATCTTTTCACAAGAGCAGATACTAAAGGCCAGCATGTTTGCTAAATATGTAACTGGATTTTTTGATTTCTTTCTTGGTTGTGTTGATGTTTTCTGCCTTTATTCTACTTTGTTCACATGTGCTTAAAACCCCTAGTAATATAAATATTCTTACTTCTTTCCAATATGTAACAGGCATGTACAGTAAGGGCAAAAAAGTCCATATAGTACTATCTCCAATTCTGTGAAACAATGTACTTTTTTCCTCATAAGCATGGGAACGGCTCTGATGAGATATATTCACAAAGAAGAATTAATCTTTTAGAAGGCAGCTGCCCAAGGGACTTTTTTCACCTCAAGATCAGCATTTACAAGAACTTTTTCAAGCTGAGATGATTGGAAAAAAAAATTATCCACTAGAAATCTGTTAAAATCTATTAGCATTTCATTTCTCATAAAAACGAGACATTTTTATTGATGTAAAGATTAGTATTTAAGCTAATAGTCACAATTATGAAATATTTCCATTTACCTAAACAGAACTAGTCATATTTTGTTTATAAACACTTTTAAACAACATCAAAAGAAATAAAGCAGAAGTGAAACAAACAGGTAGTTTCAGTATTTTCTGCCTTAAAAAGAAGATACAGCCAAAAATCAAAACCAGCAAAGAGAAGACCACTCTGTTTAACAGAGTAGCAGCCTTGTTTTATTTATGCTCTATAAATAAAATAAAGCAGTATTCTATATGTAATATTTTTCAGTAAGTAGGGAAAAAGCAATTCTGAAAAACCAATATATTTTTTCAACTTAAGCAATGGCAAAATTAATTCAAAGGCATTTACTGAATCAAGGCAAAGGTAGCTTGAGAAAACCAATTATTTTTTTTCCTAAAGGTAAGTGCAGAAAAATAAACTTCCATGAAAGTCCTAGTAAAGTTAATGTGAAGCAGAGCCTCTACTGTCAACTTCCTTGAGACGTAACAAGATTGGTTCATATTATTGAGCATGAACTCCAAGTAGCTGCTGTTGCTAGACATATTTTAGTAGCTGACACATCCAAAGAAGCATAAAAATTTCCCTTCTCTGCTTGGCAGAGCTCCTAAACTTAGGAGGAATGGGAATTCATTGAACAATATAAGAACAGCAAGTTCAAAGCAACAACTATCCAACATCCAGTCGAAGGCAATCAGCGGATCTTCAAAGAAAAATACATTAACAAACCTGACAATCACATGATTGCTTTGCCATGTAGTTGACCAATTTCTACTGACTCTCAGGATGAACAAGAAACACTGCTGCTTTATTTAAGATGCACTTGAAAGGGCATTCACAAAAGGAAATTATGCTCATGCAGTTGACAGGCATGAAAGGAAAAAGGCTGTTAAAAAGAATCGAACTGGCAAACATGAACCTCCTGATTACCTTGAAAAGATCATATCTGTAACAAATGTTGGTGTAGTTACTACAGGGACCAAGCTGCATTGTGTCTTTTAATAATGGTCTATAAAGCATAATTACTCCTTGAAATGTCATGGTTTTTATCTATAAAACCATCTGATTATAACTTTATAAAGACACCTACAGATAGGATATGAAAATTTATAAAAGTAATGGTGTTGGATTCACATTTGTCACATTATTTTTCTCAGATGGAGGAACAGCACCGAGGTACTAATGCAGCTATAAACTCATCTGAAGGTGTCTTTGCACTATTATTACTCACAGTAAGCGTTGACATATACTTGCTGAGAAGCTGGTCTACCACACTCTGTGAAATCAGAGGATCCAGAGAATTTACATCCACTTCGGGAGACAGTTCTGAATTGCCCATCATCTCTGCACTGAATTTGAAAGGGAAAAAAAAAAGGCACTGCAGATTACTAAAGAAAAATGAGATTAAAAGTTAGGCTATGCAGCCTTTTCTATGTCTACCGTAAAGGGAGATTTTCCAATACCTACACATGTCAAAAAGTTCTCAATACTAACTGCAACAATAAAAGCATTTACAAGGAATGCAAATAAATCTATAGGAAAGAAGGAGCAGAATGTAAAAGCTATAGCCCATCATAATAAAAAAATGTTAGACATTTAAATGTTCGACCCTTCCATACATTCCTCTTGTCTATGTACAAGAATTAGTGATTACTTAAAACTGAATAAAAGCCAACTGGTCTAACTTGTGGGCTCTTATTAGGGGACATTTTTATGTCTTTTAATTTCAGAGGTGAAGACAGACAATTTACACATTTTGAATTTTAGAATGGGAAAGATCAGTGAGTTTTTTTATTGTCCTCACTTCCTCGTAAGAGCTTCTGTTTTGCTATTTGCAAAACATCTATATAAGAATTAAAATATATTAAAAGAAAATCTACCTATGTTTCCTGTCTTAGTAGAGAATACAGCTAATACAAGAGGAGGAGTCATCTTTCATGACAATTCAAAAGTGCACTTCATGTGTACTGCGTAACAGCACTTGCTTGCAAAGGAAAATTATTTTACAGGATTTGAAAGAAACTAGAGCAACCCTCAAAAATATTTTGACAAGGATTATATAAAATTAATACTTTACAGTGATATTTGGCACCTTCTTATATAAAGATTACATAATGAGTGGCTCGTGTAATCAAAAACCCCAAAGCTATGCCAAAGCACAATGTAGCAAGATCTCTCAATATTTCATGCTAAAAAAAAAATAATCAATAGCTCAAAACCATACTCTTCAGAGAGTGCTTTATTAACAGCTGATGGAAATACATTCAATCATAATAACATGAATTGTTTCACATTTCATTTATAGTGTGCTTTTCAGAAGGAAACCACAAATTCTGTATCTGCAGTATCTACAGTGAAAACAGTAACTTAAAAACAAATTCCTAAACAAGTGTCCTGTTTGTATAGTTCTGCAAGCTGAAGTCCTTCTCTGGGTACATGCAGTGAGTCAGCATAGTGGTGCTTCTGTGGCATGACAAAAAGTAAAAATCTCAAAGCACTGAAAAAGCCATTACAGCTAACGACTTAAATACCAAAATTCTTGTCTTTGAAACCACAAAAGCTACTGTGACTGAGCACTCTACACTTGTAGCATCTTCCTGAGCCTGTAGGAAAAGAGATTGACATTAAGTGGCTCAGTCTATTCAGAAAACTGAATTCCATTCTGTTGCTGTTTACTGAAAGAATACATGTAATAGCAGGACCTGCTCTAGGCTGATTTAGGGGAAATGTGAGAAGCTGTTTATGGCACAGTGCCCTGCTAGAAAATACTTCGAGCCTTATTATACATTAGTATCCTTGTTCACAAGGCCACAGAGACATTAACCCTTTCTTAGCACATCAACTAAAACCCCAAAACAAAGACCAAAAGCTTCTACTTCTGGCCAACATGACAGAAATTCTTTCTGTACACAATTTCTTTCTCGTTGCTGCAGTGCAAGTGTATGGGGGAAAAGAAGTGACAGACAACCCTCTTCCAAGTTTCACGAGGCTTCTAACTGTTGAGAAGTTATTTACCTTCAACAAAAAGTTTATAATCAAGTTGAAATTTCAAACAGAATTGTATTATCTGGAAAGTAGCATTTTAGAAAACTTCCACTGTGCCACTTATGCCAGACTTGCCACCGATCCTGCTGTCTTGTAAAAAGGGGTATTTGCTTCAGAGACAGCATCGAGCTAGATACACAGTAGCATTCCTTCTGTTCCTTGAGTGAAGATTGTTGACTGACTCTGTAGCAGTCCTGGGGAACATCTAGCAGTTCTGTCACTACCTGATCAGTATTTGATAAAATGATGCTATGAATATGGGATCAGCATCTTACAAAACTTATATTGTCCCTAAAGATTAGAGTCCTGGTTCCAACTCAGCACAGTTTTAATAACAGTTTATTTCCAAAACTCTCATTGACTTCAATATGAAAGAAATCCATCTAGGACACTAAAACTGCATCCCGCTCACATACTAAAGGCTATTATTCCACATGTAGCAGCATCACTTTATTTCTCAGCTATGAGCTGAGCACATTTCTAAAAACAGCTTCCAAGGCATGCTCTGATAAAAAACCCCCTATGATTCTTTAATAAAGTCTATCTTGCACATACTGTAAACAGAAGTTATGCGGTCCTTTCTTATAAATTCATTACATGTAAAAAACCCTCAATGCTTCTCTCAGTTGGTCAGTGTTCTCTGAGTTGGTTTTGAAGTGCAGCTGTAATATGCAAATACAATACAAATGTGTATATTCCCTCTAATATTCAATTACATTTAATAAAAATAGAGAAAAAGAGTAGGACAAAACTATCTTCCACCATACAGTGTTCCATAGAAGTGACCAAGGAATGGAACAGCAGTCTAGAAACTGTATTTCATACAGGGGAAAAGAGGGTGAAATATCACAAAAACACAGCTCTCATGATGCCATATAGTCCACCCCCCTTCCCAGTTTATTATAAACTGTTGAAAACTTTACTTTTCCACTCACAAACGTGAGCCAATTTCTTCTTCCACTGTGCACTACAAAGATACACAACAGCTAATGATCACAGAATCACAGAATGGTTTGAGTTGAACCTTAAAGATCATCTAGAGTTCCAAACTCCCTGCCATGGGAAGGGACGCTAAACCCCTAGACCAAGTGGCTCAGGGCCCCAGCCAACATGGCCTTGAATGCTTCCAGTGATGGGGCATTCACAACTTCTCTGGGCAACCTGTTCCAGTTAACACCCTCTTTATAACAGTTTATTGTAATATGCAAGAATGCAATTCCTGTACTGCTTTCTTGGGGTTTTTTTTCAGAGACGAGAGAAAGTCAAAGCCTTAATTTTTTCCTCCAAGATACTGCCTCTAATTTCCATCCCACTTGTTACAGGGGAGAAGTGCATTATCAGACACCCTGTACTGTGTCTACTCTTCACTGTTTCACTTTTTTCAAAAGACTCAGCCATCAGAGGCTACAAGCCACATAACTTGCTTTAGCAAGTTTTTGTTTGCTTTGTAACTAGATGCAACACTGGCTTTGTTCCTTCCCTCTGCCCTTCCAATGATAGAACACAGAGACTGAGAGGGCTTTAGCTCTGAACTGTCTAACTCAGTAACAATACACTCTGCTTTCTGGGGGAGGAGTAGAAAGGCAATTTTAAGACCAAGATTTGCCTTACTGGAACATAAACCCCAGGACATAAATGAAGAACCTGGGAGCAGGATTTCTGCCAAGGTCATGCCATTATAGGTAGAAGGACTCACATATTTCTCATTTTCATTCCCTGTGGAGTTATTCTCTGGCCTTCAAAAGAAAAAAAAAAGCCAATTAACTTGGCTCCTTATTAGTGGCTGCATCTCTCATATACCCTGCATGGGTATCTAAGTGTGCATTTGTAGGTGGTCCTCATTGTTCCCTGCAGGGAAGAAAAAGCAGAACTTTGCAGTGTAGACTAAAGCCCAGAATTCTGAACATAAAACAGATCTTAAAGCTGGTTATAAAAATTCTACAGAACAGTATTATCTCCTACCTGTTTGCTTTATGGTATTATACTCTAAACCTATCAAGCATTCACCTAGTTTCATTAGTGAGACTGAACAACTGAAGACAGTAAAAGTACACACAGCACAGTATCTGGGTCAATGCCAGCTATTCAGAACAGGATTACAGTCATACACCACAGAAAGGCTAGCAATACTTTTTCCCAAACAAATCAGTTGCTCTAGTAACTACACGCCAGCAAAAACTAAACAGTTGCCATTCGAGCTGTTTCTACTTGGAGGATGAAAAAAAAAAGGGCAAAAGTTCCCCATAATGCTTAAGTTATCCCAACAGATCACACAAAAGAAATGTGTCTAAGACTATCAGAGGAAACAACCTGTTAGCAGAAATTCTACTAAATGAACAAATCACCTCAGAGTTCTGAGAGAAAACCTGAAGGAAGTTACTACATTCTTTCCATTTAATAGTAATGAAGCAACTGAAACACTCCCAACCCCTGTAAAAAAGAACAATAGAAAGTTAATAAACATACAGATCTTCCAGGGCTGTGCCACAACAAATGTTTGGGTTCACACACGAGTTCTCAGCTCTTCTGCTCTTCCCAATACTTCACCAAACTGGTATAAAAATACAAGGGGACTGTAGCTTCAGGCAGGTTTCTAACTGCATTAAAACTTCAAGCAACTCAAAATTACTTATTAGAAAATGCAAATAAGTTTTAAGGAGCAATTTCCAGAAAGCAAAATGTGTAAGAAATAGTAAAGGACTTGTTGGTTTGGTATTATCCCTTTTTTGTTTTATCTTCTTGTATGTTAACAGACATGCAAATATTAACACACCAGGTATGTTTTGCACACTTAATCTCAGCTACTGCTAACAGAAAAGATAAGGGGGCCTTACCTATTATATGTATTCAAAACCCAAGTTAGAAGGCTAACAATCTCATTTGCTTCTAGATCCTCTGCAGCAAGTTCTTGCATTCGGGTGGCCAAAGCTTGATGGTACATGTTTAGCAATCTGTTGAAAATGTCATAATGTGGAGGAAAACATTGATCCAGCAGGGTCTTAGCCACGAGCAGGTCATCAAGGACGTATTTACGTATGATTTCTAGATGCCGCACAAGCCACATTTTGTCAGATTCTCTAGTATCCGCCTGAGTGCCTTCAATACGTGTGCTCACAGTTCTTTCCAAAATGTTGAACATTTTTTCTTTCCACTTCTTTGGTCTGCCAGGAGGGATGAACCCAGTCTGTTTTTTCCGGTCTAACATGCGCCTGTCAATTTTCTCCTCCCTGTCAATTATCCTCACAACAGAAACAAGTAAGGTTGGATCCCGACGGACTGTGACAAGAGATCTTTGAACCACCATCCAAAGTTGCTTTGCCAGTTCCTCAGACAGTTTCTGCATATCCCCAAAGTACGTATGGATGAGGTTCATGTCATGCGTGTTTTTGCTGTCCATGCGGTACTGCTCATACATGAGGTTATCCCGGGAGCACTCTAAATCCATCAGCTTTCGATGAGCTTGCAAAAGTTCCCCTCGCTCAATCAGATCGTGGGTCTCCCTGACTATCTCTGGAACTGAAAGAAAGGCAAAGAAGAAAAATCACAAAGGGTACAACACCACACAATCAAAATACAAAGAACAAATACAGGACAATAAAAGCATTAGGAAAAAAGCTGGAGAACAGCTGTAGGAATTATCTTAAAATAATTTAAAGGAAATTACTCTGAAGTATTCAAAATTTTTTAGTAAATTCTATACTTTATGAATTATTTTATATATAAATGTAACTTTATACATTATTAACTACAGTGCTCCATTTTGATCAGTGGCCAAACAAACATCATAGTGCCAAGAGAACAAAATTTCCTCTCTCCCTCCTGCCTCTAACAAATAAATGAATCCAGGAAAGTCTACTATGAAACAAATTGCAACACTAGCCTTCTTAAACCTTACACAAAACCCCTCTAACTTACCTGACTAAAAGTCGCTTACTCTGCTGAACCTGAGGCTGCATAAACCCAACAAATGCCAAATTTACCTCCTCCTTGAAAGAACAGTTTTTGCCCGCTTAAGGCACAAAGAAAAAAATAGGGATAATTACCCATGCTGCTAAACTACTTAGAAGGTTTTTTTTATTATTTTTCAGTTTTTGAAGAATACTACAGAAGAGGATTAGGATCCTGTGGGGAACTGAAAAATCACAGCAGAAAAATTGTCACTGCAAAAAAGGCAGCTAGTGATAAAATTGGCAGCCAGCAAAAAGGTTTAACGACTGTAACTGTCTTTTGAATCATGATGAAAATCACTTGGTTTGTAAAACATTTGATGATCTCTGCGCAAAACAACTATACTGTTTAGCAATTCCAGACGGAGATGCTTCATACTAAAAACTTCTCAGAATGCCAGAAAATAAAAGGCTTATTGTCTCATTTGCATTCATCTGTGCAAAAGGAAACAACACAAACAAAACAACTCAGCATTGGAACATGCATAATTTTATTGTTCTTTGTTTTTAATTGCTGGACATTGCATGCAAACAGTATTCTTCTATAAGCTGCACAGTATCCCAGTTTGGTACCACAGCAGTTAAATGCAGACTTAGAGAGAGTAAACTGATCAACCTGGTATAACTGGGAAATGACTTTTCTTTATAGGTACACTTTGTGTATTAATATCAGGAGATAAGAGGAGAGAAAAGACTATTTAAATAAAATCAAATTAGTATATGTTTAGCCTCCATTATAGAGGTAAAATACTTAAAATTATTTACAAGCAGAAAAGTCCTAGCAAGGAATTCACCATGATTCAAGACAGAATGTAATGTGCACCAAAAAGGCTGCAAGAATGATAGAGGTAATCCCATTTTCTTTATCTTCACAGTATCCACTGAATCACATTAACCATATGCAATTTTGCAAACCCTTACAATTGTGCAGTGGTACAAAAACTGTCTTCCATCTGTAATTTCTTTATGCACAAGTTAGTTTCTTTGACTGTGCTCTCTAATTCTGAAGCAAGGACTGCGCACAGTTGAAACTGAACTTCAGGTAATCTATATTTAGGCTTACACCATTAACAAAAACCCTTGAGACTCCTAACTGCTGTGTGAGAAAGGCTGTCTGGGAATCTTTGACTAGACATCTTGCCATTTCACATTCTTATCTTTGTTTGCAAAATGTTTTCACCTCCTAAAATCATTTGGGACTATTTATACCCAACAGGCTTACTGTAGGTGCCCAACTCAGGTGGCAACATACCACAACTTTACAAATATTCTTTCTGTATTTGTTGCTTGCATATTTCAGTCTTTTGTACTAAATACGTTATCCCTGCTACTGACTGCTAGCAAGAAACTTCTTTGCAAGTTGTGTGTGATGATGAGATAGGCCAGACTAGAAGTTCCTACAGCACAATTTAGTCTTCATCTATATTAAATGGTTACCAGCTAATTCCCTGAATGGGATGTGTAGGCAATTCTTCCTTAATTCTTCATTCCCAGTGCGGTTGGAAGTTCTTGACATTGCTTGAGAACCTTACACTGTTAACATCATTTTAAAGAGCTTCCAGTACGTCATGGATCATGTAAAGAGTGATAAATTACCTGAAAATATGTTCTTGAGATTTTCTACAGCAGCTGCCAGTTGGCTGTGTTGCACTACAGCATCCTTAACATCCTTGAGGTTTTCTATAGTGTTGATGCTCTGTCTCCAGTCCTTATTGACATCTATCAAAGACTGCTGAATGTCCTTCACATCATTCAGAGCATTGTGCAATTGGCTTAAGCCTGTTCGTACTCCATCTAACTGTGACTGTATTGCTGCCTTAAACACAAACAAAAAGAAAGAACTCTTATCAATCATGATAAGTTCCATATTTTCAACATTTCTCAATAATTAATTTTAATTTCAGTACCTATCATTTTCAGAGGAAAAAAAATGAAAAGAAAAGGTTGTAATTTACGGAAATGTGCAACTTTGTGCATGCACAACTTTGTGTGTATCCATATATTCTTTTTTCTCAAGTTTTGAAGTTTTATCTAGTTTTAAAAGACAATTCGTTCAATACAATCGGCTCACCCACAAAGATAACATAGGACCTTAGGCAAATCATAGATCATCAGCTTTATAAATCTGGATTAAACCAGGATCACTGGAAGGCAGAATGAGATTTTTTTGCACTTCCTTCATAAATTAATTTCAAAGGGGGATGTTAAAAGAAAGCTGATCCAGATGTTTCAACAGAATGCTTGGTATGTACAGATTCTCACAGCATTTTACTAAAGAAATTACAAATTTTTGCAACTGGAAATGTTCTTTAAAAAAAAATTAATTCTGAAATGTTCTAAAAAAGCCCCAACAAAAAAACCAAAACACCCTCTAGCTTGTCATGCCTGAAGGCAAAAAAAAATATCAAAAGTGATTCAGTCAAAACAGACAAAAAAAACCTCAAATGGAATAAAACTTAAGTCTGTGAAACATCAACAACCAGACCAACAATCCAACTACTAGATTATTTTGGCATAAAGACAAGTTATTGATATAGATCTCTTTTAACAGGTGACACTTGACATAGTAACTCTACAAAAAGGTTATTAGGCCTGAATATCATTTGACAGTCCAAGCACCTTAAAGAAAATGCAGTATGGTGCATATCTGAATGAAATAAATGAGATCACATCCACAGCATGGTTTTTCTGGAAGTATTTTTAAAAAGATGTGACAAAGGTGACAACAGGTGAGTGGAAAATACAGCTACAAGTAACAAACTTCAAAAGACAAGTCAAAGACAAGTGGTCAGTGAAAAATTAGTTGCATATTTCAAGGGCTTGAAGTAATCAGTAAAGAAATGAGGCACTACTGGTTTTGCTAAGCTCAAATCACATTTTTTTTTGCCAGACTTTTAAGGCCCAAAAACTTGGACAGTCATAGAACTTTTTGTCTGATGCTGGAAGCCAAAGAGGAAATCCTGGTAACCGTGAACAACATTTATTGTGTTTTAAATGTACCGGGAAAGTCCCGGAAAAATGCAGTGATTTTTAAACCAGTGTTATTTATGTACTTTGAAATTATGACATGCTGATTTTATTGATAAAAATGTATTTTCCTGCCAGACTCAGTACACTTAAGCAGTGGTAAGGCATTTTTATACAGTATCTATCTATAGTACTGCTGCATTAACACATTCTTCCCTCACAGGAACTACGATAATTGGGATACTCAGTCAATACAATGCTTATACACAACCTTCTGCAGCTGACCATAAAGTATTTTAAAAATCACATGATCATTAAATGTTCAGTACTTTTGTTTTGATATTTCAGTTTCTTCCGAGGCAGATGATCTCAGTATTAAACATTCAAATTTTTGCCTATTTAATTTTGGCAGAAGCTTGATTATGTTAAACAAAAAATTCTGATCTTGGTTTCTGACACAAATGGACAAGGGAAATTCTATAAACAGATTATCTATCCATGTTCAGTTTGTCTTCTAATAGTCAGGAGTGGCCAGGGAATGGCGGGGGGGGGGAGTGGGGCATGGAGCAAAGTATCCGTGCATTGTGGACTTTGCTTCCTACAATGCATATATTCATCTTAAATCAGACTTACTATCACTGTATTAAAGAAATGAAAACAAATCTATGCCATCCTGGGCACAAGACTCAAAAGCTCATTTTTATGTCTTTTCAAGTCACAGCCCTCAACATGAAGCCATGGAAAAAGGATCCTGGCTGCCTGGTCTCCCTAGAGCCCTGTGGTTCAAACTCATGACTGAACAGCAGCTAAGAATCAAAATGGAGAGGATTCATTCAACTTTAGACTCAAGAAGACCCACAACCTCAAAACTCTCCTAGGATATATATACAGTATTTCATCACAGAGAAGTTCTCCCATTGACTAATTGTACGAAGATAGTTGTCAATGTCTATAATTTTACAGGGTCTGGAATACACTGCAAGCAGCTCTTCACCTACATTTTGGACAGCACTGCCCACAAGCACGAACCTACAGTGCTATCAGGTGCTCATCATTTCAGAGTTCTGCTCATCAAACCTCAAAAATACTGCTTACTAACCACCACCAGTCTCATTTATGAAACAGATGAGTTTGATACATTTGAAAGCAGTTTTTCCTGTAAGAATTTATGTTACACAGGAAGAAATGCAGTGAAATATGTAAGAAATTGACATAATTAAATATTTGGGAGAGGATATACAGAGGATATGTAGATTCACCTGAAGAAAACTGTGACAAATGTGAAAGCATATCCAGTCAGAAAGAAGTACTAACATGTTCACACTGAATGATTTCTCATATGTTCTTTCACACAGATGAAGCAGTAATCCAGCCTGAGAAATCAGCAAATCCTCTGGGTGATGATCCTGATGTCTGCATCTCTCCATCTTCCACACCATAGTTACATACAGTTTAAATCCAGAGCAAGAGTATTTCTTACATCCTCTCTGTGCTCCCATCCATTACAGTAATTCTTATGGGAAAACAGCTTTGTTATCCATTGCATCACTAGCCATCATCTGCTTTAGGAATCCATCCTGAGTTGATTAAGGGGTATTAAACTTCTTTTCTGAACAGGTATTTCTGACCTACAGATGCCTGAAGTAACTTAAGGCAAATAAGAAGGAACCTAGCTACAAAGTGGATTTAGGCACTGCACTGACAAAGTTTAGTCATGACAGTCTATAGAAGCAGCCAGGAAAAATGATAACGTACTCCAGGCAAATGACTGTTCTCATATATTATAAATAGTTCACAGTAACTAAACAGCTGATCCATTATTAATAGACTCCACACTATATGCTTCCTGACTTCAATCTCAAAAACCCAGTCCAAGTCATCAGAAAAATTTGTTTCTATTCTACAGAGGAGAACAAACATGTAATTTGCTAACAGATTTCTTCACTGTGAAAGAAAAGTGGCTTTCTTCTACTTCATGCAGAATCCCACAAGGAGCTATTACACAGTTGTAAGATAAAATACTTTATACTGAAATATACGATTAGGTACAGTGTATACCAGCCATTTTGATCTGAGAAAATGTTTCCCAAAGCACTTTTCTAAGACTCTACTCCATGTACTGAATATAGTGGTCTAAAATGACTGTTGGCTAGAGAGTACCAGTGAAGGAAGAAAATACAGAACTCAGTAAGATATGGACAATAAACACAGGATGACCATACTCATGTTTCACGCTGTCTGTGTGTGTGAACATGAATGTACTCACATGTGCACATGTGAAGGAGGGGGAAAATCATGGGGCACATTTCCACAAGAGACAAGAATGTGATGTAATTTTGCTATCTTCCCTAAATTCCCATGAAAAGCCAGAGGTGAAACCAACTGATCCTTTTTCAGATGCAATCATCAATTTTTTGTATTCAATCATTAAGACACAGATTTGTTGGCTGACAGGTTACACAGCACAAGGGTAGCTGCCCACAAGTACTGGACATAAGAACACCTGAAATGTTTGACTAAAATGTCAGTAAGATGTACCGCATTAGTTTGCATTACTTCCAGAATACAAATTTTCTGGTTTGGACATGGCAAAAACTGAAGTCCATGGTTTAAAGCTATCTATCTTGCTGAAAATGTAGAATCAAAAAAATCAGAAGAATAAAAAAGAAAGTACATTCATGCTACAGCACAGACACTCAGGTTTATCAGTCTTCGTACCTTGAGTCGAGCTTCTACTGAAGCCTTCTTACGAGCTTCCCTCCTTCGATACTGCTCCACTTTATCCAGCTGATCAGGACGCTGAAGCATTCCTGCTACTCTCTGAACAGCTGTTGCAACAGCTTCCCTATCCGTTTCCTCCATTGTTGATTAGGGCCTCAAAATGCCTTCATAACTTAACAGTACTGAAAAGAAATGAAACAATTTGGAAAATACTTTTTTTTCCATTTGATGGCTATGTGACATTTCAAAGTTAACAACTGGAGAATTAACTTTGGCAATAAAAAGTGCAACTTGGCAGAAGCATCACCAGACTGCGTTATACAGAGGAGTAATTGGAATTCTTCCAGAATTGCATGTAAAATCACTTAACTCTGTTTCATTTGTTTCATTGAAATGTTCTTTGGTTGCTGTTCTTATATTTACCTTGCTCTCTGCAAGTTTATATAAAAGAAAAAAAAAAAACAAAAAACAAATCACAAAAAAACTATTACCACCACCAAGAACAGCCAAATTTCATTTAAACCAGATTCTATCTAATCCTAGAGTAGGTTTCCCTATCTAAAGGGGAATGAGACAAGCATAAAGGAATCTTGTAGATGGTTGAAGCAAAAATTCTAACTCCTCCTGAATTAGAATCTGGTGAAGCTGAGAGAACCAGAGTCTCTCTGCAGCAACAGGCCAAATTTGCCACTAGAACTGCAGAGAAACAGCTGTGGAAGCTCTAAACCTGGAGACTTAACTATAAAGCACTTCCATTTAAACTTCTGACTTTTTTATTTCTTACTCTTGTTTTCAGTTCTTCCACAGTATCAATCCCGTCCACCAGAGGTGTAGGTATGCAGGGAAAAATTAATCAAGTATTTCACCTAATTCTAATTTCTAGTGTACTCGAGACACATATGCAAACTCGTATGCAGAAAAGGTAAGTTCTGCTGGCTACCAAGCCAGACTTGTTCTCTCAAACTTCACTAGCTACTAATAGAAAGGAGGGAGGACCCCAGTCAGCAAGGATGCAAGACATGATCTTCACAGAACTTTGAGGAACATATCTGGAGCTCCTCATTGCTTCCAAATTATTTCCACCATTTTATGTCTTCAGTCTTGTAATCAAAACGAATATTTTAGATTCTGCTGCCACAACTAGAGATTATACTTTCTCATATTCATATTATTCTTTGAAAGCAGATACCCACTTTCAAAGCAGTCTGCATTCATATATTCAGCACATCATTTAATCTGAACAGAATCATGACCTGATGAAGAACTGGGCCAAGGGCACAGCACTGAAAAAGCGAAAGCAAGAGAACACATGGGCAAGAGAAAGACAGCTTGATAAATGAAGGAGAGTGGAGACACCACCCACTCCAAAAAAATGTGAAAAACAACTGAAGCAACAAAAATTGCTCACCACCTCTCACAAGCAAACTAATACTCCAGCTGGTCTCTGAACATTAGCCACTCTGGAAGCAAAACCCCTGTATTTTATTGCTAAGTAAGGCATTATACACTTAGGATTTTCCCTTCAGTTTGGGTCAGATGTCCCAGCTGGGCTCTCAGTCACTTGCCTATCCCCAGCCCACTCCAGGGGAGTGGAAGGCAGAACAGGAAAAGAAAGCCTTCACACCGTGAGAGCACCCTTCAGCCACAGCCAAAACACTGCAGTGTGAGCAGCACCGTTTTAGCCACAAATCCAAAACCACAGCACTATACAGGCTGTTATAAAGAAAATTAACTCCATCTCAGGCAGACTCTCTAGAGCATTAGCAGAATGAGTCACTTTGGAATTTATCAGTTAAAAAGCATTCCAGGCAAGGTTTGCCCATGAGCCAGTTTGCAAGACCCGAAGTCTATGTCTCAAGTTCCTTCATCTGATATGTCAAGATCTGTACCTCCAGCACCTTCAAAAGTTAAATGCATAAGCATACACTTTTCCCAGAATTACTTGTACAGTGTGAAGTCCTGCCCTCCTTTACCTCCCAGCTGTTCAACCAGACCCATCACTTCTCTACCACTGGCCTGTTTAGCTCAAACCATGTTTAATTTCCTACTCTTCATCTGAAGGTGCAGGTTCTATTTCTCCCACTCACACTTTGGAATGAATACTCTGGTTTTGTTGGGCTCAGCCCATTTCCAGCCTATCTGGGCTCTCTCTAAAATAAATAAATAAAAATAAGGTAGTTACTTTCAGATATTACTTTACTACAGAAACACTATTATGCAGCAGAGGGCTTTATCCTGAACTACCGCCACTATTAAAGAGTGGATACATTCCACAGGGTGACAACAGCTTTAACCCACAGAAGCCACTACCCAGGCACATCAAGCAGACCTTGTGAAGAGAATCAGCAGCCAAGCACATGGTAACCAACCTGCCGAGTCAGCCAGGCTCTTGCACAACCACCAACCCCTCAAAAGGAAGAGCGAAGTTTAGAAAACCATGACAGCTTTACACAGAGGCTGTAAGTCAAAACTACAAACACCTTCAGAGCAAAACCCAGGCTGAAGTACGGAACGGGGACAAACCAAGTCCCCAGCAGCCCTGGAAAGGCTCCAGCTGCAAGCGCCCCCGTGTCCTCGGGGCTCCCGCTGCAGCAGCTAGGGCGACAGGCTCTCAGGCGCCCGCCCCTCCGGCAGGGAGCCCCAGGGCGGGCTGGGGGCACGGCCCCTGCGGGCGGCACGGCCCGGAGGAGGCAGCGCCAGCCCCGCCCGGCCCCTCCCCGGCAGACGGGGCTCAGTTCCAGCCACCCGCACGGCCGCAGGTGCCCGTCCCTGCGTGGCAAAGGCCGCGGCCCCGGCCCCGGCGCGGCAGGGAGGGAGGGACACAGGGAGGCGCCCCGAGCACCCCCTGCGGGCCCGCCAGCCCGAGGGGCTCCCCGGATCGCCCCGGCCCATCCCGCCCTCACCCCCCGCTTCCCTCTGCCGCTACAGCCAGCGGCAGCGGCGCTCGGCGGGCGGCACTTACCGTGGCCGGGGCCGCGGCCGGGGCCGGCCCTCCCTGCGTCCCTCGGGCCCTGCTCGGCACGGCGCTGACAGGCCCCGCTGCGCCGGCGCACGGCACACCGCGCAGGCGCACCGCGCGCGCCGCCGCACCGCCCCCTGGCGGCGGGACCGGGGAGGGGGGGGCGGCTCTGTGCGGTCCCACGGTGTGGGTCACTGGGGTGGGTAAAATCAATAAATAAACAAACAAACAAACAGACTGCACGAGTCCTGTGAGGGGCGGGGCGGAGCGGTCACCGGCTGCAGTGGGTACCCACTGAGCCAAAAAGGGAGCGCACGGAGCGGCTTCCCGCGGAGGGGTTGTTGAATGACCCGCCGGGGGGTGCTGTGCCACACAGGGTGCTGTGCCACGGAGGGTGCTGTGCCCCACAGGGTGCTGTGCCCCACGGGGTGCTGTGCCCCACGGGGTGCTGTGCCACGGGGGGTGCTGTGCCCCACAGGATGCTGTGCCCCACAGGGTGCTGTGCCACGGAGGGTGCTGTGCCCCACAGGGTGCTGCCCCTCACCCTGGTCGGCACCCCCGAACCGCGGGGCTCAGGGGGCTGCGTGCTTAGGGTTTCGTTTATATGTAAGAGTTAAAAACACAGGGTGGTGTTTGAAGACAAGTATTTCCGAAACCAGCCCTGCCCGCTGGGGCCCAGAGGGCGCCGTGCCCGGCCCGAGGCGTGTCGGTGCCGGGGCCAGCGGGGTTTGTGTGGGGGTTGCCACGGCAGCTGCCCGCGGCTCCCAGTGCGGGCCGCGGGCGGGGAACCTGCGGGGGAGCCGGCCCGGGGAGCCGGCCTGGGGAGCAGCATCAGCAGCGCCCGGCGCCGAGGCCTGAGCGGGGGGACCTGCGCTGACACCCGGGGGGACCTGCCGTGCCACCCCGGAGGGACCTGCCGTGCCACTCCGGGGGGACCTGCGCTGCCACCCCGGGGGGACCTGCGCTGCCACCCCGGGGGGAGCCGCGCCTGCCCCCACGCGTGAGCTCCCACCCGCACCACGGGCAGTGCAGGCAAGTTACAGCCCTGCAACAAGAAACAAATTTCTGGTAACAGGCAACCGTAGAGGAGCTTTTGTAATTTTGAAAACTTGCTTCGATCTTTTTAAATCAGCGACCGAAAGTAGAGAATTTTTTATTTTCTTTCCTTGCTAGTCTACCATATTGATCCGGTAACAGGGATAAAAATACTGAAGGTGTGGTTATTTCGATGTTACATTTTCTGTATTGTTGATTTAGGTTGATTTTTGTGTGATGGAGGAGACTGTGGGAGGCGAGACCGAGTTAGGGGGAAGAGTCAAGCCTAGCTCCTCTCACGGTCACTCTGCACAGCAGGAATCAGAACAACTGAGAGGAACCCAGCTTTCTTCCAAACCTCATATTGATCTCTGTCCACCTCTCATTGCTATAAAAAAAGGTAAGGGAGAAAATAATAAGTATTTCACATTGGCTTTGTATGGAAAAGAAATCCAGGAAGAAAATGGGAAAGCACTTATTAAGTAGAGTGTTTATATACCTGCTGTTCTGAATGTGCCAGTGTATGGGCTGCAATGTGTAGTTTTCAGCCTTATAAATAAGTATGTATATATAAATAAACAGATGCATATATGTTTTTATATACATATATGTATTTACAGGGTCATTTTTTTATGTATGTGCATTTACAGGGCCATCCACAGTGCAACTCTGATCCCTTAGCTGATTTCCTACTGTTGAATCATAGTAACATGATTAGAACAATTATCATGGAATTAAAACTAGTACTCTATAGTATGGCATACTCTACAGTATGGCATATAGTCTGGTATCTCCCTTATATTAACAGTGGTAGTAGATTGAATAGTTAGTTCAAAGATTATTGAACATGGTCTCACAATGACATCAGCCAGCTTCCTCTGCGTCTGCATGTGCACCCCTTATGTATGTCCACTTTGCTTAAGTGTTCCCTGACCTTGTGGAAGATGATCATGTTAGATAGTACTATATAAATAAGTATTTGTGGCATCTGGGAGAGGTCCTTAGGGCCTGAAGGAAAGCTGATGTCTCTCCTGCCTTCAACAAGGGCAAAAAGGAGGACCCAGGGAAGTACAGGCTAGTCAGCCTCACCTTAGTCCCTGGGAAGGTAGTGGAGCAGCTAATGCTGGATACCATTTCCAGCCACATGAAGAACAAGATGGTGACTGGGAGTGGTCAGCATAGATTCACGGAGAGAAGAAATGCGTGCCTCACCTCGTTTCCCTTTGCAATGAAGTGATTGGTTTAGCAGATAAGGGGAGTGCAGTGGCTCTGGTCTGCCTTTTCTTCAGAAAGGCTTTTGACATTCTCCATATTGAATTTTTTATTGTGCCCCTTGAGGTGGATTAAACACACCTTTGTGCTGAAATATATACATAAAAAAAATAATAAAATATATTGGTCAGTGCTAACACAATAGCTGATTCTGTAAGAAGTCTGCAAATATGCTTCATGAAGCAATTCTTTATATACAATTGCACCGGTATGGAGCACCTCGGCCCAGCCTTGGGTCCATTCCCCAGCACCAGCTCTGCTGCCCAGAGGTGAACTCTGAGCCTGACATTCCAGGATGGCTACAAGACAATGCTGTGGCTGTTTCTTATCTCATCACCAAGGGAAACTAAACTCCCTTACTGGGAGTTGTTCTGCCTCTGGCATTCCTGCTTCCAGCCAGCTTCAGTTGTGCCTTTTTGCTCTCAGTGCCAGATCATTCTTGGGTTACAAATTACTCCAGCAGAGAGGTTAAAATTCAAATTTCCCCTTCACTCCTGTAAGATCCTCCTGCAGAAACTGTTGAAATGTGGGTTGGCCGAGGAGAAAGTGAGATGGATTGAAAACTGATGGAACGGGCAAGCTCAGAGGGTGGTGATCAGCAGCATAAAGTCCAGCTGGAGCCCAGAAGGTAGTGGTGTACCCCAGGGGTGAATACTGGGTACAGTCCTGTTCAACATCTTCCTCAGTGATCTGGATGATGGGGCAGAGGGTAACCTCAGCAAGATTGCTGATGACTCACAGATGAGAGGGATAGCTGCTACACCAGAGGGTTGTGCTGTCCTCCACAGGGACCTTGAAAGGCTGAAGAAACAGGCTGACAGAAACCTCAGACAGTTCAACAAGAGGAAGTGAAAGTTCCTGCACCTGGGGATGAACAAGCCCATGCAACAGTAGAAGTTGAGGGCCAAAGAGCTGGAAAAGAGATTGACAGGAAGGAACCTTGAGGGCCCTTGTGGGCACCCAAGTTGAACATGAGCTGGCAATGGGCCCTTGTGGCAAAGAAGGCTGATGATGGCATGGGCTGGATGAGGAGTATTGCCAGCAGATTAAGGGAGGGGATCCATCCTCTCCACTCAGCCCTGGTGAGGCCTCACCTGGAGTGAGGTGTCCAGTTTTAGGCTCCTCTGTACAAGAGAGACATGGATATAGCAGAGAGAGTCCAGTGATGATGATGAAGGCACTGGAACACCTCTCCTATGAGAAAAAGCTGGTAGAGCTGGGTCTGAGGGGGATCTTTTCTATGTATATAAATACCAGAAGGGAGGCTGTAAAGAACAGGGAGCCAAACTCTCTGCAGTCATGTCCAGTGACAACAGCAGAGGCAGTGGCACAGACTGAAACACAGGAGGTTCTCTCTGAGCATCAGGAAATATGATTTCTTTTTGAGGTTGCCCAAGCACTGGCATAGGCTGGCCGGGGAGGTTATGGGGTCTCCATCCTTGGAGATATTCAAAAGTCGTATGAAAATGGTCCTGGGCATCTGGCTCTAAATAACTCTGCTTGAGCAGGGGAGGCTGGACCAGATGATTTCTAGGGGTCCCTTACAATCTCAACCATTTTGTGATTCTGTGAATTATAATCAGGGAAAAGAGATATAATCTGTAAGAAAATTTATAAGGAAATCAGTGCTATTAGAACTTCAGTTTTAATCACAATCTAATCCTATATTTAGAACAGATAAAATAGTAATTCATGAAAGTTTAGTGTGCTGCTCTTTAGCATTACTGCATGCTCCACTGGCGATCCTATTTGCTGCTAGTGATGGAACATAAATATAATATTTGGAGATACGGAGTGAAACTAAGATGTAGAAATTAAAAATAGAGTTGTTCAGTGCTTTCAAAGAATTATCTTTTTGAAGGTAATTAAAATAGTATTTCTGTTAAGGAGAGATAAAGCAATATTTAGGAATGCTTCATAATTAAAATTTTTAGAAGAGAAGTGGCAGCTGACTGCAGATAAGTTATTGTACTTAGTATCAGGAAAACATAAATACTCTTTTTTGTTACTCAAATGATGTAAAAATATTTAAATCCTAATTTATAGAAAAAACTCCAAAGGCATGAAATTATTTTTTTATTAAATAAGTTAAAGATCTTCAAAAGCTCTTAAGGAGACTTAAACAATCAGCAGAAGGTAATTACCCACTGCAAGATAGTTGCACCCTAACAATATATGTCCTGTTTTTATTGCAATATTATCAATCTCTATTCTTCAGATATTCCATGTGCTCAAGTTGTCTCGCAAGTAGCAAGTTTGCCAGAAATATGTGAGACTGATAATGAGAATTTAGATAAAGAAGTAACAAGAGTAACTGGGTGACAATAACAAGTGTGAAAAGTGAGAGTATATCAGTCTCTGTTTTTTCCAGAACTGATTTCTTCAAGCTAGTAGCTTAAACAGTTTTTTCTTACCTCTTTGTTATCTGTAGACATTGTTTGAAATTCAGCTTGAGATAAAGGCCATTGTGTGACATCTTTTGCTCTCTCCCTTCTAAGGGTTCTGCTGAGGCACATGTTATCTAATGTTCCTTTCATGTTTCATTTTCCCCAGACTAGAAGTGGTTAGCCAGCAGATATGAGGATACAACGCTGCAGGTCTTGTAAATGCATTTGTTGTGCATATACCTGAATAATTAGTACTTGTCATTTCTTTTAACTACACACAGAGAGTAAATATCGTACACATGGAGGGAACCTAAAAGCAAGAAGCACTGAGCTAGGACCTGCTGTCACAGGATCATCTTTGTCTGCTGTCCTTCCGGCAAGTGTTTTCGTGCTAAATTAGCTGGTGACTCAAGTACCTTTTGTCTCTGGAATTTTCTTCTCTACAGATAAGTCGTCATGGACAAATGCTTGGTCTAATACTGAAGCATGCTGAGTTCCTTCCATCTCTGTTAATTGCAAGGAAAAAAAGAACAGTGAACCACTCAAAAGTGTCTACAGTGTTAGGCCACTGACTTTCTGTGCTCACAATGTGTGTTGCTATGGTTTTGGTTTCTTTGATGTGGTTCATTTTTGGGTTTTTATTTTTTTTTTCCTACAATCCATTGCAGGTAGAGGCAACAGTAATGTAAAACATCCATTCAGTCTGGGGTAAGACCAAATGGTGGGAGGCAAAGGTGGACTCTGGACAGCTCATTTGTTTTTTTAATCCAAGAGTGGGATTGATCATTGCAATTCCTAGTTTAGAGTACTGGGTAGATGATGTAATTTATCTTTGTTTTTCTCCAGTAAAAATTGTGAGGTACAGACACACTTTAGACAACTCCAAACCCCAGCTACTCATGACAGTGGGAGCTGTGTGTAGAGGGAAGTGATCAGTGTGGTGTCTTTTTTTACCCAAATCTTTAGTTTTCCCTATAGCTTCTGAAGATTTTCTGTTGAACTTAAAAATGTTTTTCACTGTATCTATTTCCAGTGTGGTTCACACTAATGTGAAAATTTTGAAAAATCCTTTTTCTACATAAATTTCCTTCTTTATCATTGTGCTGCTACCTTTATATGACCTGCACATTCATCGTCAATTGTATATTTGTTTCTGTGGTGATTCATTTTATAGTGATTTGTTTTATTTATTTCCTTTAGGGTAATAACTTGTTACTATATATTAAAATGCTGACAGTACAGAGATAGGTCTGGTTCCAAATCTGAAATATGGACATACAGAAGTTTGGAAGATGGATTCACAAAGCTGAGATTTGAATTAGAGCCTTTATAGCACTAAATTGGTGTTGTGACCTTAGCCTGGATCCACATTCTGTGGTCCTGATATGAAGTATCAGATATGATAGTTTCCATAGCAGCAGCTTTATACTGAGGAATAATTCTGACCTAACAAGTTAACTATTACTGTTCTTTTCCCTGTGCATTTCTTAGATGCAATTTTTTATGTTCCTGCTTGAAGTAGTTTAAGAAACGAGCTTAAAGGTCAATGTTATAAAATACAAATCTTAAGTGAAGAAAACTAGTCTCTCTATAACTTTCATTTTCTAGGCATCTGTTAAGAAAAGCATTGTACTTTCCAGTGAAAGTAGAAAAGAACTAGGCAAGCAAGCTAAAGTAACCAAAGAGGAGAGAAGAGCTCAGATAGATGGAAGACACAAGTATTTGATATCAAGATTAGCAGATGGGATAGACTTGAGTGAGCAGCATGTGGAGGAGGCCATTATTTCTGATGACAAGGTAAATATCAAATTAGTATTACTAAAATATTTCAACATTTTCAATCTTTGAAACTACTCCACAATTAACTAAAATTGTAATATTTTTTTTCAGTTTCAACTTATAGAACAATTCTTTGCCCCTAGTGGACTTAAGAAGTTGCTCTTCTTTTACCAAGATGTATTGCAGGTGTGTTTCCATTATTACGTCTACAAAACCAAAGTTGCATTTTAAAAAATAATGACTCACGTCACTGTTACAAAATTCAGAAAATCTGTTAAGATTTCTTTTTTTTGCTATGTATACCAATGGGGAAAGAACTTGGATCTCATTGTTTAGATACTGCCATGCTGGCTTACATGGAAATGGGATGTGGCGTGATTTGATACTGTTCCTGTTTTCACAAAAGAAAATTTGAAAATGGCAAAGTAGAGTAAAATCCAGACTTCAGAAGTGATAAAGGCAATTGAAAAGAAGTGTTCACAGTATTCAGAGTTTAAAATACTAAATTAGCTAGCATAAGTATTATAGAAATGGGACAACTGTCTGTGTAAGAACTATTTTGTCTTCTTTTGGTTTGAAATGCACTAACTCTACTATTGGGAAAGCAGTCATTCAAGGGGGTGAAAAGTGATGCAATTTTTTTCTAAATTAAGGTGGCTTCATGTTCAGGTGTGTCCCATTCTGCAGAAAGTAATTTTAAGCTGGGAAAACTAAGACTAGAAATAAGGCAGTTGTGGTCCCCAAGCTGTATTTTATTTCCTTTGAGTTTTGAAAAGGAGCAGTCTTTGCATAAACAGCAAAATAACTTGTTCAGCTTCCACTGGGTGTGTGATATCAGAAGGTGCCGAGGGACCTTGACATTGTCTGGTCACACAACTGTTGTAGGCTTCCAGAACTGCAGAAGTCCTTCATCAGTCCTTTCAGATTATGCTATTGAGGAGCCATGATAGGGAGACCTAACTCACCATATGGTGGTATTTTAGGCTAGTTGAGGAGAAAAACTGATTGATAATGCTCGATCATCAGCTAAATGCAAGAATGAATTCCGGAATCATTACAACCTAGCTAAATTAACAGAACTTTTCAGTGTTACTGGAATTGCTTAGAGACTTCACAAAGCACAGAATGAGCTCAGCTGTCAAAACAGTTTAATCAGTTTTTCATTTCGCTGGGACTGTGCATGCACATTTCTGGGATGAATGTGCTATTCTCTGGCTTAAATCAAGATGAAACTAAAAATCTTGGCATTGTTTTCCTTAACTGACAAGTCAGAAATAAATGCCCACCCTGAGTTAAATGAAACATTTAATTGCTGCATTTAATTTTGTTTTATTTTGACCTTTTTACTCATTAAAAGATTAATTTAAGAGAATTCTGTTTTAGAAGCAGCATAGCGTAAAAAGGAATGTTTCTGATGGAAAGTATGAATGCCATCTCTAGCATCTTCCACTGCATTCTGATGAGGGAAGAGAGCTCTTTAATTTGATTGTTCTGTCAACAGTTTGATTTCAACCATATTGGAGAATTGGAGACTTCTCAAGGGTGGTATTATAAATGCTTTCCCTGTTCTTATCTGTTTTTGACTATTCTTGGAGACAAAGTATGTGCCAGGGCAGACCATTGGCCTGACAAGCAGGCATATTCTTACCAAGATTTATCAAAGCTCCTTTCTTTGCTCCTTCTCATCTCTCTTTTTCACCAGCTTAGGTGCATGATGTTCACTTGAAACCGTGCATAGGGGTCAGCGGATCCTGATCTGAGGTGGAAGGGGGAGCCAGCACTGTGTATCACTCATCACACGTTTTACCTAGCAGGAGCTGAACACTTGACTTTTTAGAATGAAGGCTCTCCTCAACTTTAAAGAGAAAGATACCTGCAGACTCCTTCCACGTTATTTTCTGCACATTGTTCCAAGTTTCAACAGATTATTTTCAAAATGCATGGCACAAAGTTAGAGGGAAGCCGGTGTTTATTAGGCTTTAAACTTTTTTGTTGCTTTAAAGAGATGAGGTTGTAGATGCACACCAGTGGAGAGGGACCAGTGGCAGCAGGGCTTCTCAGAGAGAAAGCTTCTCAGTGATGCATAGTTAAAGAAATGGGCAGAAAGCTAAATTTCTTTGCATTGTTGGCAGGACCCAGCTGACAGTGTTGCTTGTGAGTCCCACTCCCAATTACATTCTGCCTCTGCAGACCAGGCACACGACTCTCTGCAAGACATCCAGTTGGGTTTCACAGAGGAAGTTGCTCTAGAAAACACTTCAGATTTAATTTTTCTTATATTTTCTGATATTGTTCCCCCTTCTTATTTGATTTTTTTTCCCTGAAAGATTTGGGCTATGAAAACATTTACTGGGGACTATGAGATTCATGCAAAGCTTATTCTTTAGAGAAAGCCAACCTTGTAATTTCTGTCTGGGAATTACTGAGTCAGAATGAGCTTCATTATAATTCACATATTCAAATGGATAAAGTATTTGTGTTACGTAGTTTCTGTTATTAACCTCTTATTTATAATTTTGCTAGCAGAAGTCAAATGCCTCTTTGGGGTCAGATGGGTCAACGAACAGTTTGCCTCAGAAGAAGTTATTTATTACCATGGGCTCCACTGAGGTATGGTTAAAAAAATTCATTAGACATTTAAAAAGTACAATGTTAAAAAAACATAACAGTTGTGCAGTGTTATATAACTTTTTGTAATTCTTGGATAGAAATTAAACTATGTAATCCCCGTTATCATAATGCAGGATCTCCCAGCATTTCTTGGACTGAGGTTGGCGTTCACCAGTAAACGATTTGACAATTTGACAATTTGAGAGGAGAGCAGGTCAAATAAACCCGTTATAAAAATTGCAGATCCTAACCTTTTTTTAATGACTGCATGTTTAGTATTTTTCAGTGCTTTTGCACTTCTAGTTTAAAAGCGCAGTTCTTCATTGGTTTTGTATGTATTTGTATATAATAATACTGCCCATAATTCCAAAAATACCCTTAATAAATCCTTTATTTCATTCAAGTTCTTATAACAGCCTCATCACTGTAATGTCTAAGCATTATCCTACAGCATATTCAGAGTAGCCATTAAGATATTTTGATTAATTTTCTTTCTTTCCATCTCCTTTGGGAGAAATTGAGTATTCCATATACAATTTTCTTTGAATAAGGCATGGTGATATTTTGGGTTTTTGTTTTATTTGTCCACAAAGAGCCTATGTTAACACCATAATGTTAGAAAAGACAGCTGAAGGATTCTTTCTTGCTTTCAGGGGAAAAGTGAGGTTCATTCCTCTGCCAATTGCACCAAGTGGAATGGCTTTTCGAGATGTTTACAATTGAGTTATTATTAGGTTAATAGACTGAAAATAAACATTGTTCAAGTACTAATTTGAAACTTCTTTATTACTTCAATCCATCAAAACAATGAAAAAGCATGTTAAAAGGTATTTGGATCAGAAGTTCTTAGGAAAGCTCCCTTTTTAAAAAATTAAATAAATCTCATTCTTAGGTGATCCATTGTGGTCTAAGTATCTATGAAAAGAACTTTAAATGTTTGAAAGCTGAGGATATCTGTGGGGTTTTTCAGTCAATTTATGTTGGCAGTTTCAGAAAGAGATTAGACAGTCTCATGGATAGGTCCATAAATGGATTCTAAAATGACTAGACAGGAATATGTCATGTAACAGCTCTCATACAACAGTTGCAGATGGTGGGGGAGTACAAGAAGAACGGAGCCCAGAAAACAGCCTAACTTGCAAGCTCTACCTGAACTGCATTTTCTTAGTAGAGGTGCAATACTGAACTGGTCTGTCCAGAAGGGCATGTTTGATGTTCTTATGTCAGACAGAAAAAAAACAGTATTTGATTTGAGTGGGACAGATTTTCAAATCTCCTGCAAACAGTTCACTACCATTTTGAGTAATTAATTTTTTACAATTTTGTTTTCAGCACATCTTTAAGTAAATTACTTTTACTATATAAATATTCTTTTTAACTGTATGCATTTTGTTCTTTTCACAGAACTTTACAGGAACTTGTGCATTTTTCCTAAGGACATCAAATGAAGTTATAACTGCATCAAATGTCTCTCAGGTCAGTCCAAAATCATGCGCTGTTTGCCATGTATTTAATATTTTCTGAGACCTTTATTCACTCAACTGGAGTCAGGAATAGAAGTGCGGAATGGTTTTATGAAAATGTCTGGTTCTATGTTTAACAGAAATTCTTTTGCATATGAATACGTATTTGTGATAAAGTAAAATTCTAATAATTTATAAATTAGATACTGCAATATTATTAAAAAACAAGATTCAAATTAATAAAAATTCATCATTAATTAGTCATTAAAATATAAATTTTAATGACAATAGGGAATAAAGACATAAACCGGGAGATTTTATTTTAAGTAATGAGCCTAAATTACGAAAATGATGCTCTTAAAATGAATCTTTTAGGCTTTTGAAATAAAGATGATACTTGAAAGTAACTAAGGTAATGTTTTCCAGCCCCTCATAGCTTCTTTTATATAAGAAATATGCTGTAACAGCCTTTTCTGACTTTCAGAGATACTCATATTGTTGGGAAATATTTGTAATAGAAGATCATCCAGATACTAACATCTAAGAATAGACATTAAAGAAATAACGGTTGTCCAAACTCTCTAGTTGATTGCCTTGGTGCTTTCTCTCTGTAGTTCTCTTGTGATCACCCTCTTTTGACAGGGGCTGTCATGTATCTTCATCAAACCTCATTCATTATGTGAGGCAATATTTTTAGGTGCTATAGAAGATAAAACAAATTTTAGTTTATCCTGAAGAGCTCTGTAGGAAAAGTTGGAAGGAGAACCCCCTAGAAATACATGGATTTGTCTCCTGTTTTTCAAGAGGAAGAGTTGAATCTTCAGCATCCATTGGAAAGAAATGGATCAGCTAGTATGTCGCCCTTGTCGTAGAGATTCAGAAATCTTCATTTTCCTTGTCTCCCCTTCCCCACAAATGTAAACACTGTTGTATGGGAGAAATTAGCATTGCTAAAAGGATCTGAAGCGGAAAAATAGAGATGAGTTCATTTCTTCATTGCCCTTTTATTGCTTCCTTCTGCTATTTTGTTAGCACGCCCTCTTATAGAAGGAAGTAGTTTAGGAGCACTTTCTTATTAACAATCTTGTGGGCATTGCCTCACAGGGAACGTGTTCAGACATGCAAAGAAACCTGATCTTCCTCAAACTTCTTCAGTCAGAATGATGCCTTGATTGTCATCAGTAATTCCTCCACTTCATGAGAAAAAGCTTTCCAGCCTCTTGTACTCTAATGGGATTATAATGCTGTAATATTATTAGGACATAGTACTTCACCCATGCATAGTAACTAAATGTTTTAAGTGCAGTTCTTTTGCGTGCCAGTGGAGAGCTGGGAAGAAAATATTAGTGAAATTAATGACCAAGACAGCCAAGAATGTCAAACCCTCTACAAAAAAGTAATTTATAGTTGCTATTTTTAAACCACTCTGAACTTGCTGTCTTTGCACAGGCCAAAGTTTGGAGTAAAATCTTCCAGGACAGAACTTGGTACACTTTTCCCCATATCAGTGAAGCCCTGATGATGAAGGCAAAATCAGTGTGTGTTTGTGCAGTTCAGAAGTTTTGAATGAGTTTCCCTTTCTGATAAAGAGGCGTATCCAGAGCCAAAGTAGCTGTTCAGTAGGGGTAGTAGAAAGTGCACAGCCCATATTCAGGATGTATACATTTGTAAGCAAAATGCCAGTGACAGAAAAGCCAACCAAGCCATAAGTGGGATGGTGTTGGGAAAAGATGCAATCCCTCACTTCTTCCAATCTGTGCTTTGTGTTCTGCAGTAAAACTCCACCCATCAGGACTGTTGTTCCCTTTCCCCAGCTTCAGCAACTTAGTGCTTCTTGCTTCACATTATCTAGAATAAGATAGGATAGAATAAAATAGAATATTTAAGTTGGAAGGGACCTAAAATGACAATCTAGTCCAACTACTTCAGGACTGACCCAAAATTATGAGCATTGTCCAAATGCATCTTAAACACTGACAGGCTTGGGACACCAACTGCCTCTCTAGATAGCCTGTTCCAGTGTTTACCCTCTCAGTAAAGAAGTGCTTCCTAAGCATGAGCTCATTAACATTGAACTGGAGAGAACTCTGCAACCAAGGGAGGCATTTCTTGCCTGATACATTTGTTGTCCTTCTTTAGGCATTTATGACAGATGGAAGCTGTTCCTGTAAATGAGAAACATAGGCATGTAATTATGTTAAGGTTAATTAATGCATTGATATTGTGTGTTTAATTTGAATTGGTTGCTGGAGTGTTGCTACAATTTGGGACTGCCTCTTATGGTGACTTAAAGACAAGTCTTGGAATTTTCAGTTGAATTTTAGTCTGTGTCCAATCCAAATTCTGTAGCTGGGCGGCAATATTCTCATGGAACCTACATAGTTATAAACTGCCATATGTTTGCGACGTATCTGAATTTCACTCAAATAGCGTAATGCTGCAGAAGTTTGTGTGCACTCTACTAATTTTTGTTTCTTCCCAAAGGAAGTGAATTTTGGCATGTTTGATTGTACTAATGGAGATATCCTTCAGGGCCTGGAATTTTTCTTGTCCCACATCATGATACCAGCACTTAAATCCCAACAGGTGATCAAACAACTAGTCTTTTTTTCTTTTTTCTTATTTTTTTTTTTCTTTTTTAATTCCCCTCCCCCCTCCCCCCATGTGGAATTAGGGCATATGGCTGCCTGAGTTCTGTTTGTGAATTGTTTGGACATAGCATACCATAGCATCCATACTAAGGTAAAACAGTGATGACATTATTAAAACTACATTAAACATGGATTGAAAGAAGTGTCAAGTCCTAGTTTGTCTCTTCTTGTCTAACAGAATAATTGAATCAATGCACACTTTAAAGATGAGTGTATTTTAAAGGGCATGTTGATAAATCTTTATATACTGATATGAATACAAAATACCTTTCTAATGAAAAATACCTTTTGTGGTCAAAAAACAAAGGAAAGTGTGACTCTCACTCTCATTTTAATTTTTTTTTTCCCATAAATGATAAAATAATCAGAACTGGGGTGCTGTAAAAGAAGGCTTGAAGAACAGCCAGATACAGGACTTTCTGTATTCAGTGGATAAATTTGTTGGTACTTTGTCATCATCAAGACAGAATATAGAAGATAAAATTCAGCTCACAAAAGTGGATATTGATACTTATGTCAGCAACTTACAGAACCCATCTGACTACATAACTGCAGGTGAGTAATTCCTAAAGTAAAGCAAACACAATGGTGCTGTTTATAAAATAAATGCTATGTCATTAGTAAACATTTATTTTGAAGAATTATTTCATCTTCTCTGAGCTGTATACATTTTTCTGCTTACTCTTGCCAGGTTTCTGACTGCATAATCATATGCATCAATCATTTTCCCATCCTTTAATTTGCAGCTCCTAAAGAATTAGGTAGTTTCTTGATATATCATGTAAGCAGTTGTCTTTGTCCCTCCTACTTTGCTGGCTGAGTAGTTGCTGAGTGAAGCCACACTGGTGTGTGTACTATTCACTTTCTTTGATACTGGAAAAATCCTATCCAATATTAAGTCTGAGTCTGTGAATAAAACCAGATGTATTTATAAAAAATTATATATATACATATATGTTTATGTAAGAAAAAGAGTAGTTATGTCTCTTTCAACAATAGCTTTCCACCATTTCTTATCACCGTGTCGATTTTCAGGGTGAAATATTGCCAAACCAGTCAATACTTTGCAGTCCTTCTCAACCCTACATGAGCCTGTGGCATGACAGCTTCCACAGAACTACTGAGCCTTAAGATGAGATAATAATGTTGTATAGTTGGACAAGTTCTTTAAGTCCATTAGTAGCACAAGCTCCATGAGTCCTAAATATAATGCACCAAGTGAACTACAGTCTTTCAGCTGGTAGGGTAATCTAAAATATATACTGACTTAAAGATGATATTGGTTTTTTGTGACTGTTAATAATGGCATCTGTTGTGTCATGCTTTTAATGTGTAATAGTTTGCAGTGGCAGAAAGAGAGAACTATTAAGTAAGCCTTTACTTATGAAATATAAACAGAAAAATATACACATAGTTAATGCATTTCTTGGACCTATGAAACATGGTTCTCCTCAAACCACATTGTAATTTGTTTTTCCTTATGAACTCACTGTATTTTTAACTGTTTCCATTGTAAAAGGTATGCAATAGTAACAGAGTAATAAAAAACAAGGTTTACATGTGTGCTTCTTGTTGTTAGAGTCTTAATCTTTTCCTGTTGTTGGTCAGTGCTTCAAATATACTCAGTTTGCATAGTCTCAGATTATGTTTGGCAGGACCATTTTACTTCCGTATTTTAAAATTCCATATTTATTTCCTGATGCTTATAAAACTGTCCAATTCTATGATTTTGAAGGCAGTAACACAGAGGTCACTGAGAAACTTGAAGAAGCAGTCAGGATTTGGACCAAACAGATCAGACAAGTTTTAGTGGAGAGCGAACAAATTAGAAGAGAAGCTGATGATGTTGGTCCATCTGCAGAACTGGAACACTGGAAGACAAGAATGTCATCATTTAACAGGTCAAATCCCTCAATTATTTCTCACATAGTCTGGTGGGGAAAAAAAAAAGATATTTTAAGAAATAAATGTAAACTTTAATTCCAAGGAGAGTATTAAATGTGTTTCTTTCTTCAAAGCCTTTTAGATGAGATAAAGAGTTCAAGAGTAAAGAAAATTATAAGTATTCTTCAGGCAGCAAGATCAAAGACATTGAAACAGTGGAAAGAACTGGTAATTACGACTTTCTGATTAAAGTTTTAAATTATTACAGAACTGTATTTGTAATACACACAGAACTGAACACAATGCTAAAAATAGCTTTGAGTGTTTATGCTAGTTTTGTACTGTGGTAAATACCCATTTGTTGGAACATATAACATCAATGATTCTGAAGTTAAATAGTAACTTACAAAGAAGTCAGTGCTCTTGTTATGTGTCTTTCATTAGCAAAACAGGTGGAGTGGTTGTGCAAAAGTACAACAATGTAGCAACGCAACATTTTTCTGTCTCTCACCAAATGAACCCTGTGCAGGCCAACTGTAGAGATGTCTGAAAATTTATCATATTGCTTTTAAAATTATTGACAGCTGACTTTCTGTAGCATAACTGCTACTTCAGATAAGTGGATATCTGTAATGTAAACTTATCAGTCAAAATTGTAGGCAAGCCAGAAAATAAGCTGTAAACTGTGTACAATCAATCAGACAACCACCCCTTCCCCCCAGAGACCAGAATGTAGATCTTCTAGCACTTAAGAAAGTATTCTACTGTTTTGAAAATAGACCAGAAAACCAGAAAATAGAAAACAGACCAGAAAAACCTAACAGAGTTTTTTATTTTGTGCTTACCATATTTGCAGACTTTTATGACAAATGGAATTTGGATGAAAATGTCTGTACAGAGCCAGTAGAAGCTAAGGATGATGAACTAGGTTTCTTTCTTCATACAAATTAGCCCTCTAAGTACTGGATAGTTTCACCTGACATGAACAGAAAGATATAGAGGCATTAGTTATGAACTCGTTTCCGCTAACAAGTGTTTATTAAAAAATGTTGGGAAACACCCTGGTACATTTCAGGGATCTTCTCTAAGTTCTGTGGAATGGGTACCATGCTGAAGCCATTCTAAAACTGGAGTTGCATTATTGAAGCCACATTAGTGTACTTTCATGAGGAGGGAAAAACTTTTTTTGGAGGGTCTGAGTAAGGACTTCCTTTAAACCACATGCAAAATGCTGCTGATTGCCGAGAAGATCTTGCTATATTTTGCATGTAAAAGCAGTTTATTTCTTATATAAAAAAATAAATGAAAGCACTTCTGTGAGAAAATGTTTGCAAGATGGAATTGTATCTTGTGGTAGTGTGCACTGTAAAAGAGCAAGAACCTGTTCAGAAAATTTTCACAGTAATAATGCTATTTCTTTTTTTTTTTTTTCCTTCCTTCAGGATAGTAGTATAACAATTGCTGCCAATGAAGCTAAAGACAACGTGAGATATTTATATACCTTGGATAAATTTTTTGGTCCACTTGCCAATGCTTCACCTGTAAGTTGTACTCTAAAAACACTTAATGCGAAATTCAGAAAAGCAAGGAAGGGCTTTTGTTGCTGTAAAAAAGATGTCTCCTTTCAATATTTAACTCAGGCTAAATGATTAGTGGATGGCTTAACTCCTTAGGCATTAGTGATTTGAGTTTGTGGATTTTGAATTAGCCAGAGATAATAATAGTAATTTTTTGTGTGTGTGTGTGTGTAGGAAGTAGTTATCATTCCAAAAGATAATTGAAGGGCATGAGACTTTTCCTCTGGAAAATCCCACTCTGGAAAAAGACCTATTCATTTATTCATTACTGTTTTCCTACTTTTTTCTCTTGCTCATAGTGTGGTAGGTCCCTATAAATGAATTGGATGGTCCAGTTTATAATGAGATATCTACAAGAGCAATGTGTTACAATCAAAAAGATGTTTATCCCCTGTCAATCATATTCTCAGAGCTGTCACATTTTCTACTGTGTTAATTTTCAGGAAATTTGAAGTGCTGACTTTCCCATTTTTCCTGTTGTAGGTAACAACGATGGAACACATACCCAGTTTAATGAATACCATCTGTATGATCTACTGTACCTCACCATACTACAACACATCAGAGCGCATGACATCTCTTTTTCTTAAAATAACTAATCAAATGCTTAACACATGCAAGACATATCTATGTGAAGGCGTTTCAAAAATCTGGGATCTGGACAGGTGATAGAATTTTAATAATTTCATCTCCATTTGTTGGCACTAGAAGTAAAATTACAGATTAGTCATCAAGATTATTAATAGGCAAATTTAAGTAGCCCTTTCTCCTCCTACCAGATACTGATTCCCATGTTAATTTTAATCTTGTAACTATTAAATTTGTGTTGAATTAAGTACTCTGCAAGAGCAAATTTGCTATGTATTGTGAAAAAGCCTGTATACTAGTATACAACACTTGATATATTGTCTCCATGCATTTTTTAGACGAAAACAGCAATTAGAGCTGTGATCTAAGTTTCTTCATAAAAGAGTTCTGAAAACAGGCTGAAAAACTTCCATCTAAGATTTATATTTTACTGTTAGTGCACAGTAAAGTCAGTTTGAGGAAGGGGACAATATATACCAGGCCCAGAATCACAATTCCATTGTACTCTGGAGCAAGGCATGTGAGTCGTAAGATGGAACTCAGACTTGTATTTTCTGAGTTTTCTGGGGAAAATGCTGTATGAGGAGCATAAATGGTGCTAATGAGGCATCTTACATTTAAAAAGCTGGATTTACTGTAAGTTTGCTAGTTGGACATGCCTAAGACTAGTATTTTTCTTCTTTTCTATTGTTCTTAGTACAGTTGTTAGTATAACAGTAGGCCATGGTTTTCAGTAAATGTTAGACTCTATAGAGAAAATGAACAAAAAGTTTGCCTCAGTTCTAAGGAGCTTGCCATCTAAATCATAACCAGAGCTTGCAATCTGAAGTACAGAAATTGAATAGTGAGATGGTGGGAGGAAAGAGGGATGGAATAAAACAGCAGTCATGCGGTGTTGGTCAGCTGGAGCGACAGTGTTTTCATCACAGTTGTGATGCCCTTGGATTTTTTTGTGGACATCACTGCCAGGAGAAATAAAGGAGATATTTCAAGGAAGGAACGAGTTAGGTGCTTGTCCAAAGGCTTCATTCAGCACAGAGGTGGTGAATGCTGATGGCACTGGCAGAACAAGTGTATCTTAAAGATGAGTGTTTAAGATGTAACTACCTGTGTCCTTAGGAACTAAATTCTTCCTGGTGTATCTTTTTAAAGAAACAAGGCTTTCCTCAAGCTTACTGTAGTCTGGAAAAATACTTTCATAGTCTTTTCTGCTTAGAAAAAAACCCAAAGGAACAAGCAAAGGAAAATCTATCAGCAGTACTCAATACAGAAGATGAGAAATGGCCAAACCACAGGCATTCAGTAGCCAGCGTTAACCTGGTATACATCCTTTCTGGACTATGCTGTGAAAGTTTTGGGTTGCTGACAGTGTAACCTGAACTAAAAATATCTGACCTAGATAACAGATTTAAACCAAAAACTATTCATGTAAACATCATACTTTGAATGTTTTTTACATAACATATAATTTTGTGTTTTTATTTTACAAAGTTGCCTATCTGACTGAAATGTTTAATTTTTATTTATATTCTTTTGAAGACATCCTTAAGATGACTCTCTGTCTTCTGTGCTTTCTTCCTCAGGCAAGAATTGCTAAAGAGGATACAACAATGCATTTCCCTTAAAGAACAGTACCAAACATCCTTTCAGAAAATTAGGAAGGAGCTAAAGGAAAATCCAAGTGACAGACAATTTGATTTCAGGTAAATGATTCACTCTAATATTGAATCATATTGATACATACAATTCATAAATGAGATGGAATTTTATCTGCTGGCTAACAGAAAAACTAATTTCTCAATTAAAATTATGTATTCATTATAATCAGAACATGACCTTGCAGAGGTATTTTTTTTTTTTGTTTGTTTGTTTGTTTGGTTTGGTTTGTTTGCTTTTATTTGTTTGTTTTGTTTTTTAAAATTTTATTCAGGAAAAAAACAGTGACAGGTTTCTGCCAGTCTCTGATCCAAATGTTGTCCAAGAGGAATTCAGGGGAATTTATGTATGTTTTAATTTAATTCAAATATATACGTACAGTCTGAAATCCCAACAAGTTTGAGTGATGAATATAGGTAAATACACTCTAAGGGAATTTAGCCAGATTTGGGCTGGGTGATCTATCACAATGTCAAGGGGACCTTTACCTGTATTGGTACTTAAAGCATGGGGCATTTCTTAGTATTGTACATTCACATATTGATCTCCTGCAAAAGTCTTATTTAAAATAGAGTAACTCCTGTAAAATGTGGTAAAGGCTTTTAAGTGACATATATAGGATTAAGCATTTTCTGGTTTATGTCCATTAGTCTAAAATGGTTTTAACTTGATTTGTATTATTACAGCATGAGTGGTTTTTTGGTGTGCAACTTGATGGCAGTTCTGGTAGAATATATGTGGGTTAAATACAAAAAATATGTTTCAGAGAGATTTGCATAAAAATTCCTCTGTTGCTTTGTTATTGTTAGTGAAAACTATATATTTGGAAAATTTGATGCATTCTGTAAACGTTTGGAGAAGATTTCAGATATGAGCAATATTATGGAAAGCCTTTTAAAGCTCCAGCATATAAAAATAGAAGGTATTGAAGAGATCACTACTCATTACCAGGCCATCGCTATGAATGCCAAATCCAAGGAGTATGATGTTCTGGATCACAGAAGAAAAGAGGTACATACATTCAACACTTGTGTGACAATCACTCCCCTAATTCTGTGCTTCTCACTGGAGCTATGCAAAGAATGTTAAATATTGTAACAATGCATGTATTATTTTGCTGTAACAACAATACTAATACTTTCATACCTTTTAATACAATTTGAAAGTGTTAAGGTAAATTTGGGTTTTATTTCAAATGTTTTTGTGTAACAGGTAATGCTACAAAAAACTTTACCTAAACTTGATTGTTTTGAGATGCATACAGTTTGAACTGCATAGTGAACACTAATTCAGGCATGTCAGCACATTAAATACAGTTTATCTAATTGTAAGAGTTCCTTGGTGTTATTAAAAAATACTTAGTGGAATAGTAATGGCAGTATTGTAGTAAAGTTAATAAAGGCACATATTTGCACATTTTAGAGGGAGAAGGAAATTATATCACTTTCAGTGCTGAACAGAATGATAAAAACTAAAGTGGCTTTTCAATTGCTTCAGTCTCATGTTTTAATACATCTGGTACATGCTAGAATTGAGCTGCCTTTTTTTATTTTATTTTGAACTATAGCCTGCTTGCTTTTCAGAGGTAGTATCAGAAAAGAAGTTCTAGAAATGTTGAATTACTCTCCTGCCTTCCTGAACTACAGCTTGTAACTGTCATAACTTTCCTTTAAATGTTTAAGTTTGGAGTACTTTTGGCTTTCTTTTAACTGGTTGATGGCTTGTATTTCTCTGGCTTGCGTTGGTTGATGTGTTTGTTGTGTTGACTTGTGTTACTTGCTGTGTGGCCCTTTTCTGAGAAAGAGCATTGAATGTTAACTGGAATTTGAAGGTGTTAAAAAATGGTGTGATTTTTCTACATATAAATGGTTTGAGCTGTGTATATTATGGGCTGTCTTCCCAAGCTTGTGGAGTGTTCTCTTTGAGAGGGAGTTTGCACTGGACTCTTTTTGTAGACCCTCAGTATTTTTGACTTTTAAGAAAAAATTGTTACCGATAAATATCCAAACTATTTCTAGTGAGGAGCTGCCAAATTTGTTAATTACCTCCCATAGTCAGTGAGGTGCTCTAGAGAGTCTGTCAGTTTGCTCACCTGTGGTGGATTTTGTACCTGGACAGTGAGCCGGGTGCTCCCCGGTAGCCGTGCTGCAAGTTACTGGTGAGTGTGCTGTGTTATCTCTGATTAGGTTATGAGATTTCCTTCTCCTCTCTGTGTTCCTCTATGCTGCTTTTTGTTCATGAAGATGAGACATCATCCATTTAACACTGCTTGTACTTTGTTTTCTTTGCTTAAAACATAAATGCCTTTGTTGCTGGTGTTGTTCCTGTTCTTTTTAATTCAGTGCTGAACACATGCACTGGGGAAATAAAGCAAATTCCCCAAAAGCTACAGGGAAAGGATTTTGTATAAAATGAAGGCAGCACTACAGATAATATTTTTCTTTTGCTCTTTTTCCAGTTTGAAAAAGATTACCTTGAATTTAAGAACCAAATTGCAGCATTGTATGAATCCATACAAGATTTTGTGGATTCCTGGTTTGAGAAGACGCTATCTGTAAGTGATGTTACAAATGCAAACCCCTTGTTCTGGTGCTTAGAAAACCTGAGTACCCATAGCTCCTACTGAACTCCTTCATTACTGCCAGGGTTCTGTACTGTGCTGGTGGCTGAGATAACACTGGAGGACATCAAGCCCATTACAAATGTTCTAAAAGTTGTTTGCAGAACTAGTGAAAAGTAGTTGCTGTAAAGTAATGTCCATTCTTACTTGGTGCCAGGCTTATGTTCCATCTTTCCATACCAATTTTGTAGCCCCTATTTTTAAGTTTATTATCTTTCTTCATGCTGGTGTTCCCCATACTTTCTTGTTGCATTTCTAAGCTATTCCTACTTGACTGGCAGGATTAATGAAATAATTTCTGCCATCTGTTTCCTTAATGTCAGGGCTGCTCATTGATTCAGACCCTGATCATGATATGAGATGTTAATGAAGCATGAATAAAGACGTAGGTGTTCTAACACAACTGTTTGCAGAAAAAAAGGAGTGAAGATTTGAGAGTCAGGAAAAAAAAATACTGTAGTGGTAGCAGTTTCTTGGTTCATACTATTGTAGGTATATCCTATATTGGACAAAATATAGAAATAAAATCCACAAACTTCTCTGGATGGACTTTTCTGTTTCTTAGAAAACAACTTACATATTTACATAGCATATTCTAAGTTAATAAAATAGCGTTTGAACAATGGCCTTCTGACTTGTTAACAGCTTCTGCAGTAAATTCTCCTTCTGCCTTTTTAGACTGAACAGATGCTGGTACTTCTGAAGAAGTTTGAACAAATAGGAGAAAATAATATTGACCTTAGTGAGAAATATACCATTGTCCTTCAGCAGTACAGCCAAGACTTAGAGTTTATTCGAGAACTCTACCAGAAGGAAAAGGAAAATCCACCTATGCCGCGTAATATACCACCAGTAAGAATGAAATAAATGAGAGATAAAAATTACTTTACTTCTTCACTGTTCTAAGTTAATGGAAATATAACCTCTTACCTTCTGTGTTTTAGGTGACAGGGAAGATTATGTGGGCTCAGCAGTTATTCCGAAAAATTGACCATCCAATGACATTCCTTAAAAAGAAAACCACACTTTTGAAGGTTGGAAATTAGTAGAAGAGGATTTATGCTAAGCTTTGAAGGATGTTATTAACAGTCACACGATTTATTTTTATACTCCTACCTTCACTTTTCTAGCAGCTTGCATCCAAGCTCATCCGACAGGAGCAGTAGATGTTAGCACTTGCTCCAGGTTTTGAATTCCTTTTTGCAGTGCAGCATTATTATTCTATGGCTCAAGACAGTGGCTTCCCTCGAGGCATTAAGCTGATGACTTAGATCGGTGCTTTTTTCTCTTCTGGGGTTTGAGTCATATTTATGCTGATAGTAGCACTGTTGGCTGTGCACATAAACTTAGGGTCTTCTGTTTGATGTGCTCTGTAATGTAGAGGACCTCAAACACTAGTCACAATTCATGAAAGAATGTAATTTGTACAGCTTTCTCAGTGCCTCGTATAGGTCATAGTGTAGACGTTGTTTTATGGGCAAGAGTGGGAGGAAAAATCAGGAAAAAGATTCTGTTGCCTAGAGCATTAAATACTTTGTAATAGTTGAATTCCTAGATATATTGTTGTATTTCTGTGTCTTACCTTGTCTCTAAAATAGCATAATTTGGAGCTTTCTACTTCTTTTGTTTTTCTAAGGGTGGAGAGGGAAAGCCTAGTGGAGGGCCTTTCTCCTGTGTTAGACTCATTAAGTGTTGTTTGCTTTTTTCTTCTTTTCTTTAAAATGCAGACACTGGAAATGAAAAGGGTTGCTAAGAACTACAATAAAATGGCTGCAGTTCTTTTAGAATTTGAACTTATTTATCACAGGGCTTGGTGCAGGTTTGCTGACCAAGCTAGAAATTCTCTGTGTGCTTACTTACTTGCCAGGCACCCAGAAACCAAGGTAAATGTGATGTATTCTTTGTATTATTGTTACATTGTTTAGTATGACACATGCTACTTCAATCATATCATGAATAGGCAAGAAGGCATAAAAATAACCTTAATAGGGTTAAAAAGTGAATTACTTGAATTGGACTATTGGAATATTTTTTCTTTTTGTTTCATCCTGTCTCTTCTTTGTAAGGCTTCAGCCTTATTCTGCTTCTGCTTATTCAGGGTATAAAAGAGGCAGTATCCAGCAAATACGTATCTACTATTGACTGATCTACATCTTTGTAGATATTGTTTCCTGGTTTATTTTCTGTACTAACCAGAATTTTAGCCAACGAAGGAATTTTTTCTTAGATTGTGGTCTTTTATGTAGTGATCAATATCACTGCATTGAATGTATTGCAATAATGCACTAATTTGCTTTCAAAACTGATTGCTGAGACAGAAAATCCTACCATTCTTATTTCAGATTATTTTTTCTGCTGTAGTGCAGAGAAACTATGATTAAAACGTGGCATTTTTTGTACAAATGATTCCATAATGGACCACTAGAACCCAGTTTTCAAATTTATTTAGCATCTTAATAACACTTAGAGCCCCCAAAAGTGTGGAGGTTAACCTTCACAATATTTCTCCCTAGTTACCAGTGCAGAAACTGGAATGAAAAGGCAAATTAGAGTCCACAAAACGTAGGTGCAGAACTAGAATTAAACTTCTAGAGAGCCAAGTGGTTAATGCAAAGTGAGTCACAAGAAATTGAAATCAGTGTAAGATATTGGTTGATTAATACTTTGGAAAACCCATATATTTGTAGAGAAGGTTGAAGATCTGTGTAGAAACATGGGTATCTATTTAAAAGATCTTCTCCAGTCATCTGTGTATTTTTATATGATCCAGTTATATCACACTATACATAACTTTCAAAATAGTGTCTTATTTTCTGTTTCTTTTTTTCCTCTCTACTACTACCTGAAGGAATTACATGTAAACTTAGACCCAATTGTCCTGGAAGTACTTTATGAAACAAAATACCTGAAAAAAATGCATTTTGAAGTTCCAGATGTTGTCCTTGGCTTGTGTGCAGATGAAGAACAGATTAAAACACATCAAATGGAGTGAGTGAACACTTTTTGGATTTGTTTCTTATCTGCAAATCCCTACCTTTGAGTTTGTTTCATATATTGCTTTTGATTTATTATAATTTTTCTCTTTGATGGAGTTTAATTGAATTTTAATTGCTTTCCCCTGCATTTCCATATCAATACTGTTAACATGCAGTTGTTTCATATCTCATCACTAGGAAATGCCTACAAGTTTTTGTTTTGTTACTTCAGCAGCTGCTCTGTAAGTGGAGCTCCTAGGTACTGCTAAGGCACCTATCCACTGTAACACAGGGATTGCACTCCAAGATATTAGAGTTAACATCAAAAATTTTTGGTTTTTTTTTTCTGTTGGAAACTCAAGCTGGAATTTTCTGCTTGATTTCAACACAACCCAAACATTTATATAGGTAATACATGACTTAAGTTATAACAAGCTCTCTCCTGTTGAATATCTAAAATAACTTTTGTTGATTTTAAATAGTTTCTTTCTGTTTCTTGTAACCGTCCAAATCTCTGCTGCAAGAGCTCTTTTCATTCTTAGGGATGGATGATTCTCTAGGAAGGATGAAAGATCTTAAAAAAGCAATGCTTTGTGAGGAGCGTTTTTAAATAGAATTGGACAAAAAGGGACAAAGTTCAAAGAGTTTCATAAACACTTCAACTCCTCCTCCCTTTTTCGATTGTTAAAGGTTTCAGTCTTTCACTCCTAAATGTGACATTTTTCACTGATTTTCGGTAGAGTGTTTAAGGACAAAATAACCATATATTCTTTATGTGCAAGGCAAATTCTGTGTTGCAGACCTCCAAAAAGCAACAGCCCCAACTTTGGCCATCCAACAGGAAAAAAAAGAGTGCAGAAAATGTTTGCAATGAAAAAGGAATTTACCTTCTACTCTAAGAAAGACTTCAGACTGACTCCTAGGCAGAAAAGAAATACTCAGAGGCTGTAGATTTTTAATTAACAACGTCTGAAAAACACTTCTGGATGCATTGTGAATGGGCTATCTCAGTATCTTGTTTGTAACAATGATGTCTAAACTCCTGATTTTAATCTGGCACAGGGCACAGCTATTGCAGCAGCAGTTCTTGTAAGGAACCCATTATGTATTTGACCTTTGAGTTGTATTTGCTTCTAATTCTTGTTTATGCAGCTTCTTTGTGTAGCTCCATTTTTATGGAACTTTATTGGTAAGCCTTGATTCAGAATTTGGCCTCTTTTTCTTTGGGATTTGGTGTTCTAAGTTGTTTGGGTCTAGCTTTTCTTAATAAACAGCATAATTTCATGCCATGTCATGGGAGATAGGAAGAGGGAAACCAAAATGCCATGTTTTCCTGGTTTGTTTGGGGCTTGTTTTTTTTTTTTATTTGTTTATTTGGTTTTTTTTTCTTTTTTGTTTGTTTTGTTTTGTTTTTCTTTTTTTTTAGTTGGAAATTATTATTCTTGGAAGAAAAATTCTCTAAATTGATCACAGTCACTTTACTGGAGGTACTTTTTTCTCCCCTCTGGTTCAGCTGTTGATAAGGAGAAACAGGCTTAGTTCAAGCTAGAAGAACTGGGAAGAGTTCTTATTTTGAAGATGGGATCAGAACTTACAAATCTTATTAACAGAGAACATGTCAAAACTTCTGTATGTTTCAAATATCTGAGTTAAGCACCTCATAAAGATGATCATGTCTTTCAGGCTCCAGAATCTGTTGATCAGTTACAAAGAACGTCTGAATGGGATTCCTGTTGTGCTGAAACCACTGATGAAACCATTCATAGGACAGGTTGAGGATGCCCTTACTCCAGGCCTGACACAGCTATCATGGACTTCTTTGAACATCAGTAAATGTATGTAGTAGGAGAAGAAGTAGTGAACTGTTGATATCATTAGGTGCCTGCATTCTGTTTTTTTTTCTATGTGAAAAATGTGACTGGCCTCTTCAGGTAGATAATTTTAGCCCAATTGCTACAAGAATGTGAGACAAGACAATGACTATGGGTGTTTTAATAATATCTCTTATCTTTTCCTATAAAAGAAATATCTATAACTTACACCAAAAATCCTAGAAGTGACATGTCAAAAATCAAGGTTGGATATTTCTGCATAAATCCTATTTTTTTTAGAAGAAAACATTTTTTATTAGGCATTGAGCTTTTTTCCACGAAACCAGTAAGATACAACGTCATTGCTATCAAATACAACATAAAACTGATTACCTGTTGTAAAAGTGTCATTGAAATGGTCATATATAGAACCATCAGCAAAACTTTTATGTTGCAGTTTTGTGAGAAAACAGTAACTCATGCTTGTAAATCAGTTTTCAGTTGAGGTTGATTGATGTTAGGCTTTCACTTTTATTCTTCAAAATGAAGAGCAGCAAGACAAACAGGAACAGATGTGGTCTAAATCTGAAAGTGAAATGGGCACAGGTTTGTGCAGCTGTTCATTTGTGACTGCCATGTGGCACTAGTGCACAGGGCTCTGACCAGTGCTTAAGGCAGGGCTGGTCACCTTTAATCTTTTCTTGACCTTTGCCTGGCCAGAGCACAAAACCCCAATGGCAAGTGGTTTTTATATTTGTTTTATAGCTCTAAAGTGAATTTTTCTCCTTGGTTTGCATAGTTTAGTAACACATCATAAGGAAGTTATTTATATTATTATTTAGTTAGTTAGTTAGTTACTCCCTGCACTATGTTAAATATCTGAATAGCTATAATTCAGGCTCTATTGGTTCTCTGTAACACCATTTGTTCTGGTGGGAACTGGTCCTTGTTTTAACAAGTTAGAGGTTATGTAGCAAGAGTATCTGGGCTGTTTCCTGCTGCTGAAGCTGAAATGAATTTACCCCTAAAGGAATTCTTTTCTTGAGTGTACGCATCATATCTTTTTGAAGATGTGCAAGGTCTAATATGCCCAGAATGTGTGTTGGACACTCAAAAATTAGTCATTGGTTCAGTTTACTCAAAATAGCTCTTAACTGCCAGCAGTGTGCAGAACTCACTGTCCATGGGCTTGATATTTCGTCTAGAAGTATGGAGGCCCATAGTTGCCTTCTAGACTAAAACTGAGGAGACAAGGAAAAATGGATTTAGGATTACCTAAAATCTATGTAATTTGTTGGATTATTTGTCCATATTAATCAACAAAAAAGATAAGCTCCGTGATTAACTTCCTAATAGCAATAAATGATGTTTTCCTCTTAAAGCATCATTAGTTGTGCACCACTGTCACAGTGTCACGCCTTAGATATCATAGTGATTTCTTTCTAAATAGAGTAGAAATATATATATGATACTGTATGGTAAGGAAAGAGACAAACGGTGTCAGGTGACCTGTTTCTTTCTGTTTTGCAGTGGAAGTATGAAAGAGGAAGAATTTTCCTAGTCTATTCAGAAACAGCCATTTCTACCTTTAGCTTAATGTGTTGTAGCGCTTAGTTCAAAAGTAGAGCAAGTCCATGAGGTTTCTGTTTCAGGCCTTCATTGCATATTTCATTGCCATTAATTCCTCATTTTATTGTAATGCCTGGGGTGACGTGGGGGGGGTGGTGGTGTTGGGAAGGGGAGATGAGACTTAAGAGGTCTGTATTTTGCATTATTTGTTTTCATTTTTTTTTCCTTGCTTAGTTATTCAGAGTGTTTATAGTACCCTGAGGGAGTTGGACTATGTAGTCAAAGAAGCGGCTGATACCCTAGAGTGCAGAATTGAAAGAATTCTGGAGGACATGTCGAACACTGCTCTGATAATTTTGCCAGAAGATAAACCTATGGATGTGATCTCTTTCCTGGAACAGATAGAAAAGCTTGCTATCTCTGCTGGTTGCAAACTGTCTCAGTAGGTTTATTGATTGCACAGACTTGAAGACCATTTTTGGGAGGGTTTATTTACGTATTATTTTTGTATGCATACAGACGTTACTTTTAAAATGTTATTATAACAGAGTATTAGTTTAAAGCAAAATGATATTCTTAGAATGCAAGGGAGAAACTCCAAAGTATCTTGGACACGGCAATTGTGAAAAAGTATCTGTAGTGTTTAGCATTTCTTGCATTTCTTCTTATGCCATTCTAATCAGTAGCAAGAAAGATGAAAATGGACAAGACTTGAAATCTCATCCACATGTTAATTGCTTGTTTCTTAATGCTTCTTTTGTTTTTATTTTACTAATTCTGGTTTCACAGAGTATCTTACTGCATCATCACGATAAACCTGTTTTAGCAACTATAGCTGGAAAAAGCTTTTTTCTTTTTTAAATTATTATGAAGTCTAGTTAAATCAGATATAACAGAGTCTGACAAATGGATTTCTTGTTAGTCTGCATATTTTAATGTCTTAAAATCTCTGTATGCCCAAGCAATAGGAACAAACTGAAAAGCATTGAAAGAGTATATTCCTGTACATAAAATTCTTCACAGTGTAGTGGGACTGGGGATGTGTGCCTGAAAAATAACAAAGGGTGTTCCTTATGTTTGATTCCCTGTCGGTGACTGTAAGATTGTTTTTGTAGGCAGAGTCAGCAAGTGGAATGCTCTGTGTATGAACTTGTAGATACTCTTAAGCACAGGCTGAACGCAGACGCCGGAAGAACCCTGGAGGTAAGACCTCTACCGTGTAAAAAGTAACTTTTTATAACCTAGTCAGATATTTGATATTTCATTTATATCCTGGGTAATATGATTGATTTTGGAAGAATTTCCCTTTCACCCTTCAGGATTCATATGCCTGTACAGATCTTGACATGAAACAGAAAACACGCTGCCAAGAATGCCTGTCCTGTAGTTACTATAATCTGGTGGGACAGCTTTGTCAGAAGAACACTGACTCTTTGGTCAGATGTGAGTCTGTCTTTTTCAGATATGCTTAATATTTTAAATAAAACATTCATATTTTTCCCCCCAAAAGTTACTGTGGTACAAAAAATAATCTCACTTAATATTGTATTTATTTAGGCACAAAGATTTCACTAGAATCCTTAAGACGTCGTTTGCATGTTATTGACTCAAGGTATCAGATGACTAAGTTTGTAGAGACACAGAGAGTTCCTTTGTTCAAAACTGAAATTCAACTGGCTATTCCAAATGTTGTCTTGAAGCCAAGTCTTGAAGATATTCAGGTAACAAAATAATTTCACATCTCAGTAATTTATGATAAAACATTTATAAATGCATTGTTTTAAAGCAATGTGTGCAAGTTTAATATGATATAAGAACTAAAAGGAGGGGAATAAAAGATAGAGAGTCACTTGAGTTCATGACAACAATGGGTGCTAGGGACAGGAAGCCATGGTTCATGTTTGTTATGCAGGCCATTAGAAGGAACTTTTTTGGTAAAAGCTCAGTAACTCAGTAATTCACAAAACTCTACTTAAAGGCAAACATTTCAAAAGGAATGCAGAAATAAAAATGAAAGCCATCAGTACAGTCTGGTTGACTTGCTGGTCTCCTTAAACTCTTTCAGAATACAAAATCAGTTTAAAGTGTCATTCATAAATCAGTATTCAGCAGTAGTGAAATGTAAAGAAAAATATTACCAGCCTGAAGCCCTAAACTGTGAAAAAATTTGAACACTCTTTTAAACTTATACTAATTCAGCAAAATTCTTACATGTATACTTGTAATGTCCTATGATATCTGAAATTATTCTGAGTATCAGTTGTTTATGGTATTGATTTGTGTACTTTCCATTTATCATGGTTACTGTCAAAATCGATAGTTGAATTATTTCTCAGATTTTATTTGCAGCCTTCATGGTGTTGTCAGTAAGAAATCAGACCACAAAGTGTGATTTTAAAATGCCAGAGATAGAAGAAGTTACACAATAATTTATATAGCTGCCTATAGAGATTCGAGACTGTGCCATCAGAAATTCAGACAAATGTATTCAGGCATTCTGATGTGAATGTGAAAGCTATTGTTAATAATAAATAACTATGTTTATAACCAGTTTAGGGGACATAGTACTATAAGTTATGATCCCCAGTGATTCATGATTACTGTTCACGAAGAGTCTCTTATGTTCTTGTTTGAAAATCACATAAACTTGGAAGGACTGTGATAAAACTTGATGGAGTACTCTTTCCTGTTACAAAATGTATTTTGAGTGCTCCTATTTCATGCTTATTAGACTATTTCCTGTAAAGATAGAGGTATAATTTTTCAATTTTGGTATTATTTGGAGGATCCTTCCCCACTCACTGTTTGTCGTATCATCTCCTAGTGCTCAAGGTGAATGTTTTGCCTTTTTCAGAGTGCAGTAAACAAAGCAGTAAATACCATATTGTCAATAGCCAAAGATATTCCCCTGTGGAAATTTGCTTACTTACATCATAAACAGCAGCAGGTAAGTATTTTATTTTGATTAATTAAAAAATTTGGTAATTAGTCAACATTTCTTAAGATTACATTCTGTGCTAGTACTTTAACTCGTTACCTGGTGGATCTTCCTGTTAAGTGAAAGCCTAGTTTTTAGTCTCTATACATGGCAATTAGACATAAGAGTAATAATCCATAAACCTTATGTTTAGTGGTTCCTAGTAATAAAATCAAAAGTTGCTTAAAAAAATATTTTAAATATACTCTTCAAGTATGATGATGCCAGCATAGAACCAACATTAGCAATAAGTACTACCAGCTGAATATAAATTAACAGTCTTTCCTGGCAAAAACTGTATCTTAAATTATACTTTTGGCCTGCACTTGGCACCTATAATGCTACAGTAATTATTTTTCTATAAATATTTTAGCTGGCCTCAAAATTATCACAAAAACCTTAGGAGGTCTGAGGTAGAGATAGAAACTCAGAGTTGCTGAAGTACAAAAATGAACACTAGCGGTAATCATTTGGCCTTAATTGTCTCATCTGGTAATGCGATATAGATCTACATAGATCTGTGCTAAGAAGTATCTTTGTAAAAATATTTTCCTATTTTGTCTGTCTGACATGAAAAACAGATCAGCTCATTTCAGTGGAAGAAAAACATTCAAGTCCTGCAAAGATATAATAAGAAAACAAAACAAATAAAACTAGGAGAGAGCGGACTGAACTCAGTTTTGTCAAGCAGAATTGTTTGCTTATTTCCAAGCAGCCAGCCCTGCACTGCTGCCAGAACTATCTATGGCAAAGAATGGGTACAGATTGTAATTGTACACTAAAGAAAACAGGAAGACCTGAGCAGTTGTGTAGAAGGAGAAAAGAGCCCAATTGTGCTTGTATAAGGCACGTATTTGACTGATGTAATTCAGATATAATTAATATAGAGGTCTACATGACAACTTTTTATAAAATCCGCATTGACACTAGAACTGTAGTTCTGTAAAAATCCAAGCTAAGAACAGGGAATCTCTCTGTTGATGGTATATGTCCCCTTTCTGACAGTTCCTAGAAGTACTTATAATGTCTGTGTTATTGGGCATTCCATAATTTTAAAAAAACCCAGAAACCAAACAAACTAGTGGACATATGTTTTTTTCTTGTTTAATTTATGCCAGGTTGAACAAGCTGTTGCTGCAGACCTGGGTGATGAGAGCAAACTCACCAGGATGGTGGCACTGAAACCTTTAGACAAGCAGGTCATCGAACATAAGGATGTAAACAAAGTGGTGATCCAACTAAGTACAATTATTTTATCTCTTAAAACTGAAGCACTGGATCTTCTGAACAGCTTCTCTGAATTTTCAGGCATCTGGAACAAGGTTAAACACCTATTTAATATAATATGTTGCTGTGTTTTGAAGTCTAAATAAATGTTTAAGAATAGTATTGATTGTGTAAGGAGTTTGCGCTCAGTAGGAAGAATTGGTTTCATGATAGAGTCCTTATACTGATAATTCTTCCTCTGCTCTTGTGTTGACCAGAACTTTCAAATCTTTACCAATTAAACCATCTAAGAAAGAAAGCAGAATACAAAAGAATGTTGGAGCATAAACAAGCTTATGCAATCTAGCAGAATCTCTGAGACTACAAGGCTATTCCTGAATATTAAACTGACTAGTTTTTCTCAAGTAACCACTGCTGAAAGATACTTCTGTATTTCTTCACAAAAAAACCGAAACAAACAAACAAACAGAAATATATACATATAAGCTAAATCCAGGAAATCTTTCAGTAATAAGAATTCCAAAGCCGAAGTGAATCGAAGTGAATTTGGGCTGGTGGAGTATTTTCATTGGGAAATGGATCCAGTCACATAAATGGTAGACCTCTGAGGCGTATTTTGGCAGGAGATACTTCATGAAGTAAAACCTTGTGTCCATTCTGGTTAATGAAATTCAGCTCTGTGTCCGGATCAACAACTACAGATCTTACCTATAAGAGGTGCTTTAGTCAGGCCAAGAAACAAGCAATCAAAACAGTAGCAATCTTGCCTTTGCAACTGCTCACTATTTTTAACTTCCCCTTCCTAAATCAACTCTTGACAAGGTTCCCACATCTGACTCTTTTGTCCAGGCTGACATAGGGCATTTTCACCTCTCCATGGCTTCTGAGGTTCCAAATCTTGGTGCTCAGTTACCTCAGTTTTTTGAGACACTGTTTGAGCTAACCATATGTTGATAGTGTGTCATTTCACCCAGGCCAGACACAATCAGACTGGGTGATGCAGTGGCATGATGTTTCTTTTTTACTAAAATCTTCTAAAATAGTCAATTAATCTGCTACTTAAAGTTGAAATTCATGTGTTGTCACTGTTCCCCCCATCTTTATAATCTCTGTGGGACTACTAGGAACTTTGACTGGTAACTCATTGCTGACCAGAGAATTGTAAAGAGATTCTCATGGAGCTCACAGTGCAGACTGTAGAGTCAGTGAGCTGGGCAAAGATAATTTTTCTGAACTGACAATATGACATATTTCTTGAGCTGGTGACACTGATGTTCTCACATGTGCAGAGACTGGCCTACCTTATGGAAAGGAAGGATGTTCAGTGCTGTATTGCCTTTAAACAAGCTTCAATAAGCTAAATGCTCTCTCCTCCCTTAAATCCATCCTTCCCAGCCAAACTTTGATGTCTTCAAATGGCCAGGCCATTTGTAGCTCGAAACAGCAGTTAAATATGTTGGTTCAAGAAGCTGAGTACAATTGTTTCCATTTAAACACCTGTTAGAGGATGTGAACTGCTTTTGGGAAGATTGCAGACAGAAGGGAGACTGGGAAGGAAATATTTCCACCAAAGTTTTAGCAGCTACGTTGTAAATTTTGTAGTAATATTTGAATGGATAAGGGAGATCCTGATCCATGTCAGTTTTGAGTTACAGATAGGTTTCAAGTTCTTTAGAGAGTGCTGTATGAAGAGTAAGAGTAAGGAAAAGCAGTTCAAGTAAAATAATTTGTGTTTATAATAATTAATGCTTGTATCTTAAGTTCTTTTAGAGAGGGAACATTTGGTACATCAGACAGCTGTGTAGATTGCTGTAATAAAATAAAATTGTTGTAATAAAATAAACTTCTCTTATGTAGGATCCAGAGGAAAAAGTGAAGGAATTTATAGATACTAAACCAACAATGGCTGAATTCCAAACTCAAATCAGATACTTTTCTGTAAGTATGTTATCTTTAATAAAAATGAACTGTTCAGATAAATTTTAGTGAAATTAAAAGCTAAACACTTGTGTTTATTTTAGCAATTAGAAACGCAAATTAGAGAACTGCCCAATCACTGTGCACTGCAATCAGTGGATGTTGCAACAGAGTCATTGAAAATAGCTCTAATTCAGGAATGTCGCTCAAGACAAAGAACATTTGGATTAGCTTTGAATAAAAAGTCTGCTGCAGACATGGATGAAATTTATTCATTCGTTGAAAATGTTAGTAAGAGGTTAAGCAGACCTATCCATGACCTTGACGATGTACGGGGAGCAATGGAAGCGCTAAAGGAAATTCGAGAGAATGAGATTAAAATTGATATGACAGTTGGACCTATAGAAGAATCTTATTCTGTGCTTCATAAACACAATCTGCTCTTTCAAGATGGAAATACAGAAAGAGTTGATGGATTGGCCTATGCCTGGAAGAACCTAAACACACAGGTATTGTAGTTGTATTGTTTCTCAAATCTTTATTGTCAGCTCTCTTAGAGTTGAAATGCTAGAACAAACCTATTTTTCTAATTAATTTGTTTTGTTTTGTTTTCTGCATCTTTTGTGCCTGATTTTCCTCTTTGTCTGCATATAGGCACGACAGGTTGAGGACTTGCTGCTGAAGGTACAACCAGACATGAAAACAGATTTACTGAGCACTGTGCAAAAATTCCAGATTGATACTGCAGGATTTTATAAAGACTATAATGAAAAGTAGGTGACGTGTGGTGCAATACAATTATACTTCATTAGGGATTGTTTGAAAATGGTGTATCTAAAGGGCTTCAGAAAATAAACACAGCACAGCCTCACTATATATATGACAGCTGAAAAAAAGGTCTAATTTCAGATTAATATAAGATAGGCACACAGCCTTACTGTCACAGATTCGTTACCATAATTTTAGTGCTGTAATCAGTAAGATTTTGTATGAGTTAATAGGTTGGGGAAAAAAAAATTAAATTCCCAATCCAGATCCAAATTTAAAGCTTTTTCAGGACTCTAAGCTCAACAAAGCACTTCAGCAGATATTTAATATGAAGTTTTTAAGTGGTGCCTTTAATGTGACTGGAGATTCCAGTTGTGGGTACTTCTAAATTCACTGAGTCTTAGTCTTAATTTAAACTTACTTTGGCTCTTTTGAAAATTTAAATTGTAGTATATTTGTGGTTAATTGTACACTCCTACAGTAGCAACAAAGAAGGAAAGACAGGATTTGGTTTGCTGTGATCTGTTATGATTCTAGAACAGTGCATGCACGGGAGGTGGTTTTTGGCAATGAAGTTTATGTCAACAGCTGACCCTGGGCACTCACTGCACACCGATAGCCTGGGGGCAGTGTGAAGCAGCTTTAAGTAGAGCCTCTGCAGGCTGCCTTGGTGTTATGAAAGAATTCAGTTCACACATAGAGCACACACTCCTGGATGGCCTTGGAGAATATATACTTTTCTTCTGGGGCAGGTGCTTTTGCACTGGTGGTCCAAAAGGTAACCGGGTGCTTGGCTTCAACCTTTCGTTCACCAGGAGTGCAAGTTCTTGCGGGCACACTAGCAGTGCATTTGAGCACAAGCTTCAAGGTTCCAGCTATAGAAACAAGGTGAAATTTGCACCTTAAAGGAACCTGTTAGAACCCCAAGTTGGTAATATGGATACATGCATGCATACTGCTGCTTGGAGGTCTGCTCTCAGAGTTCTCTGGTGGAATTAAGGGAAATACCCTGTGGCTGAAACCACTTGTAGGGACCCTGAGAGCACTCCCTAATCCTTAAGGTTCAGTTGCCTGGGCTCAGGGCCAACTGAGAGCTCATGCCTCATAGGGCTCCCCTCTTACTTTGGTGACAGAGGACTCCCACGCTGCTCAGCTGGGAGACCTCAGCAGGGCTGACACCCTGGGGGTGTCCTTTAAGTTGATACTTCACTGCTTGGCCCCCAGCCCACAGCTCCAGCTCTGCCATGGCTATGCCTGTGCCTGGCCATGGACCCTACTGAACTGAACATGGATCCTGGCACATAGGCTCCTCAGATTGACCTCTGAACAGCCTGGAACCCGCTGGACTATGTCTCATCCTGGTTACCTTCACTGGACCTACTCCTGACCCTCACCTGCTGAGTCACATTCCTTGCTTGATCTTTGTCCTGTGTAACTGTTGTAGACTTGTCTAAAGATCTGGACTGTCTTTTAAACCTGACTCCCATCCCCTAACCTGCCGCTCTTCCTGCTGAGGTGCTATGAGGTCAGGCCTTGGCTGCCTCTGCTGACTGTGTAACTGCTTTCATCTCCTCGTTCCATTTTCCTTATCTGCTCTCCTTTGTAATGCCCATCCACCTGAATTTCTTTCTAGAAATAACCATGGCACAACAGAAGATGATATACTTAGAGTTCCCATCCCAAAATATTATTATGCAGCCAAGAAGAGGTCCCAGGAGTGAGATGGGGTTTGCACCCAGTCCTATAGATGTGCTCATTAGGGAAAATAACATTTTTCTCTTATTTTTCTGACTACTTAATTATGGTTCTAGTACCAGATACCAGAGTTTTCACTTCTGACTTATATATCTGCTATCTTTACCTTTTTAAAATATAAATTAAAATAATTTTTGAAATGTATTTTACAGAATAAACAGAAAATAAAAATGAAACATCTGTAAACTATTTTAGCTGTTTGTAATATGTATGGTGACCAAGATGAATTTTATTATTAGAAAACAGATTGGGCTTTCTTTCAGGGACTACTCAGTATGTAATTTTAGTGTACTGAATATATGTGGCATTTTCTCTCTTAGTGTCCTCTATAAAAATTTCTAGAAAAAAAATAGAAAATATTAAATACTGTTCAGTAAATATGTTCTGTGTTGTGAAACCCCTATGATTTCTACTTGTACTGAATTTGTTTTGGGTTTTACAGGGGCCCCAGCAAGGAAAATATTCCTCCCCGTGAAGCAAGTGAGAGATTACAAATCTTTCAAGCCAAATTTGATGAACTGTGGAGGAAGTATATATCACTCTCTGCTGGGGAAGAATTATTTGGTCTTCCTATCACAGGTAGTTTCTCAGGGGATAAGGATACCTATTACTAGGCCATTAAATTTTTCTTGTGGTTCCTGCTAGATGCATTCAGTGCTGGATTCATTGTACAGTAAATTATGATTGTCTTTCCTATGAAAAGCAGCTGTGTGTCTGCACATACATAAACATGAGGTGGAAAAATATTGCACGGTTCCATGTATCTCATGGTCCAGATGCTTAGATCGTTTGCTTTTTCTGTTCAGAGCTAAGCACATCTCCTGTCAGTGTTCTGCCCTGTACCAGTTTGGGAAAGATGTTGCCAAAGTACTCAAATTGTCCCTGTTCCAGTTACATAATGAATCCCCTTGGGCTGTGCAACTGATCTGTAATATCCTTATGTCTACTAGTCAGGCACAGTTCGTTTGGAAGACTATGGTGTGAACTGAAGTTACAGCAGAATGTATGATAAGCACTTTAATTTGTGCATACCAAATTAAGTGTATTTTCCTGAGCACATATGAAATAATCACAATATATTTAACTAGGAAGTCCCAAAGATATGAGAGAAACTAAACATTTCCATTAGAGGATGTCCGTTTTAAATACTTTAATTGTCTGGTATATTCTAGATTTTTATTTTGAAATAAATCCCCATCCCCAGCCTCTGCCTCTTAAATAAACAGTATAGTTGAGACAGGGGATATTTAAGTTCTTGTCTAAAACTACATTGTATGCCTTTGCCGTTTCATCTATTTTTTCAACATTGTCTCCCTCACAGAGCTGGGTGCAGCATCTCACTTATAAGAATATTTATTAAAAAATCAGCAATCTAAACAATTAGTGTGCAAATCAAAAGTGGATGATTTTACATAATGTCACTGGAAAAGCTTTTTTTTCTAGACACTACGTAAAAAATTGCAATTTGGATTTCCTATATTTATTACATACCCCTTTTAGAAATACATGGATTTTTATGCTCATGAACACATTAACACTCACAACTTTCTGATTTTAAAATTTGAAACAGATTATCCTGAACTGCACAAAATCAAACGTGAACTTTCGTTACTTCAGAAACTTTACAGTCTTTATAATACAGTTACTGCTAGTATTGACGGATACAATGAAATACTTTGGAGTGATATAAATATTGAAAAAATTAACAGTGAACTTCTGGATTTTCAAAACAAGTAAGTTTTTTGTTGTTGTTGTTGTTGAAGTACATGCAATTTTTATTTCTCAGCTCTGCGTGTTAATTAGCTTATGAAAATTGCTCCAAGCAATATTTGGAGCAAGGTGACTACCAGTAGGCAGTAAATGCTTTTTTTGTAAAAAAAGTCTAACCCAGTACTATCCTTCCTTTGCAGTTTGCTAGCATTATTGCATCAAGCTATTATCTTTAAATCTTGAAAAATTTAAAGTGTACAGGGAGTACACTCAGGAATAGCTAGGATGGTGTGCTATGTTATGAAAGAAGCAGGAATACTCATAATGCAATTAGTGTTTTAGCCTAATAGTAAAGTCACGTAGTTCTTTACTGTACTTTTTCCTACTCCTTTAAAAAATATTAATATAGTAGAAAACCTAGAATCACGGGGAGAAAAAAACTGTAGGTGAAAATAAATCCAATTAGAAAGTGATAAAAAGGAGAAATATTTATAGAAAAAACTGTGATATAGGGCATTATAGAAGTTTATAATAACAGCTAGAGAGAAGTTTCTGTTTATATTTTATTGTAATATAATGTTGTAAAGAGAATGTCCAGTAAATGTAAGAAGGAAATTTAAAACTACTCAGTGGAGTAGGGTTTTTTACATAATATGCAGGTCATAGAATTTGCTGTTAGAAAATATTACTAAGACAAAGGAAAAAGTTATTTGTATTAAAAAAAAATTACCATTTTCATTACCAAGGAGATCCCCCTTCCAAGAGCCATCCCAAGACAAAGTTTGTTAGAATGTTACTTGCTGTACCTCAGGATAGAAGTAGCCAGGAACTGCCTCTTAAAGCCTTATGGATACAAGGCAGAGTATAATTTCCCATTCTGCAACACTTTTCTCTAGCATATTTAATACTATTTATTGTTAGATTCAGGATGAAAAACTATAGCAATTACTGTAGTGCCATGACAGTATGCATATGTTCATCTACCTCTTTCTAGCAAGCAGTGAAGAATTTACACAGGCTCCAGCATTGTGTGACAAATCTGCCTGATTTGGAACTGTGAAAAATGGAGAATTTCTTTGAAGGATGTTCTCATTATGAGTTGGTTTTATGCAGCTTTTGGTTTCTGCAACTGAGCTATAAGAGTACTGCTGCCAGTCTTTGGTCCATAGCTTTGGCAGATGAAAATTGGCAGGACTCCTTAGAAGCAAGAGGAGCTGTGAAAATTTGCAGTACAAGAGTTCTTCATTTTCAATTTCTTTTCTTCTTAAATTGTGCATAAAGGAAAAGTTTTCTTTAACTATCTTTCATACCAACTAGATAAAAAATAAGACTCGTTTGATTGAAACATAACCTTTTCTGTTAGCAGACTAGTTTTAGTTTAGGGCGTACTTTATTTTGCTTGAAAAATATATTTTGTTTAATCCTTTTACCTCTTTACAAAGACAGATGCATTTTCAAATTTTTAATAAAACAATGACAGTGCAAAAACTTCAGTTCAGTCATGGTTTGCGCATGAAATTAACCTCCTTTAGTACAAACTGAGTTAGAAACCAGACCATTCCAGTGTGATCTGTACTGTCTTTAGCAGTCACAAACAATCAGGTGTATATGATGTTGCCAGCTTGCAACTGGATTTTTATTCACAGTCTTCTGGTCCACTGGTTGAAAAATGACAATACATTGTATTATTAAATGGTGGATTGTGCTTATTCATAATAAAATATTTCTTCTTTCTTTTTGTGCTTTTTAAAGAATCCGAAAGTTACCAAAAGCGTTGAAGGAATGGCAAGCTTTTCAAGACCTAAAAAAAATAATTGATGATTTCACAGAGAGCTGTCCTTTGCTGGAAATGATGACAAACAAAGTATGTTCAACATAGTAATTTGGAGATAAGATTTACTTGAAAAACTCTGTTGAAGGCTGTGTTCTATGACCATAAAATGCTTTCTGTAATTCTTTTTTGTAGATAAAAGCATCTATATTTATGGCAAAAATCTAGTTAGGCTTAGTTACAGAAAAGTAAGACAAAAGACTTCATAATGTGATTACAAGAACTATTAATGCTTTCAATGGAATAGAAATCAAAACTCTTCTATTTGTCTAACAGATGCAGTGTGAAAGTATGTGATCATTCTAATCCTAAAAATAATACAATTTTTAAAATACCATCCCTATGGACTTTTCTAGGCAATGTTGTCACGACACTGGGGAAGAATTGCACAAGTAACTGGGCATCACTTTGATGTTGACTCTGAAAGTTTCTCTTTAAAAAGCATAATGGATGCCCCTTTATTAAAATATAAAGAAGATATTGAGGTACAAGTACTCTTCTGTATTTGTTGTTGTTGTTGTTGTTTTTGTTTTGGGTTTTTTTTTTGTTTGTTGTTTGGGGTTTTTTAATTAATAACTTGTGGTCTGGGAGTCTGTGCTTTTGAAATCCTACTTCTAGTCAGCTTTATAACATTAAAAAAAATTGGTTTAGTTGAAGAATTCCTTTGAAAAAAATGGAGCCTGGTAGCTGATAGTAGCACTGATGGTTAGTTTATTTCCTTTTTATTCTGGAGCAGGAGTAAATGGATGGATGGTATTATACTAATCCTTCCGCAGAAGGACCTGTTGTTTTAAGTGCAGTGTGATTCTGTCATGCTTCTGATTTAGGATCTGCCTACTTGTATATTTTTTCTTCCCTTTAAAATGAAGAAAAGATAGCTGATGTAAGACTGATCCTGTTAAGTGCTGGAAATCCTTGGAACACTGGAGAAGTGGAAGATATAGGATTAAAACAGAATGAGCTTCTTTTGTATTTCAAAAGTGACTTTTCACAAGAACACAGAGAGATGAGAAGGCTTATGTAGTGTGGACAAGCTCAAAGCTACTGTCTCCTTTGTTTTAGGGGCAGTGGTTATCCGGCAAGTTCATTAGCTTCATGTTTGTTACCTTTTACCAGAATAAAGCATTGCTAAAAATAAGTAAAACTCTAACAGTTTGTAACTTCAGTTCTGTTTCCACCTAGCTAAATCCGTGGTCCCTCCAGACCAGTGATCTGTTTTGCCTTGTTCCACAAAGGAACATTCTTAAGATAAAAACATGAAATAAAACCTCTTCTGTACCCAATTTCCAGACAAAAATTTAAGCCTTGTGAAAGGTTCAGAGTTCCAGCTTTACACTTCAGGAAACACTTTAAACCTGTGATAGAATCCAATATACTCCTGAACCTTCCATCTGGGGTCCAGTCCGAGTAGCTGGTCCTTTTCTCTCTGATGCAATAACCAATTTTATGACAGTCCTGTCCTCATTGCCTTCAAGAAGTAGCAGACAGTCATATTATCCTTCTACAGTCTATTCTTGGACTGTTTATTGGTTTTGTGTAATGTGTAATTTCCTTAAGCCCCTCAGCTGGTTTATTTGATTTCAAATTTTAATACATGCAGAGAGGCAAATTCTACCTGCAGATTCACTGACAGTGAATTTTGTGTGTGTGAGGTGCTAGTACTAGTGAAGATGGAGTATAGCCCATAAAATGTACCTGTTACAAGTAGTATTAGAATATAATCTTGTTTGTAATTTAATGACTTTGAGGTGTTTAGATGTATATTTTCATTAGCTAGAACTTACACTGAAATCAGGACTAGCCAATAAATTTTAAGTCTTTATAACTCTGCTTTATATTAGCCTCACAGGAATGTAATTTACTATTTTAATTTCACACAGGATATCTGCATCAGTGCTGTTAAAGAAAAGGATATTGAAGCAAAATTGAAACACGTCGTCAGTGAGTGGGATACTCATTCTTTCAGTTTTGGTCAGTTCAAAACTCGAGGAGAACTCCTTCTGAAAGGATCAGACATATCAGAGAAAATAGCTCTGGTGGAAGATAGCCTAATGATACTGGGGTCTCTCATGAGCAACAGGTACAAAATTTAATAAATGCACGTATTTTGTAAATCTAATCAATGCCCAAAGTAAACAATGATCATCTTAGGTTATTTTTTTTCCCTTTAACTCATCTTCATACAGGTATAATGCACCATTTAAATCCACTATACAGCAGTGGGTTCAGAAGTTGACCAGTACTGCAGAGATAATTGAAAACTGGCTCACTGTACAAAACCTCTGGATTTACCTTGAAGCTGTGTTTGTTGGTGGAGACATTGCAAAACAACTACCTCAGGTATACTGCTTTATGATAACAATATGTTGTACCAATAGACTGCCACATCTCACAGTTTACTTGCCAGTACAAATAATACGTACAAGCTTTGTGGGCTGTGCATCGCAGTTCAGAAGAAGCTTGGCCAAACTGGGATTTGCCTGGTTTAACTGCTTAGAACTTGGCCAAACCCACAGGAACAGGATTGTTTGTAATTCAAGCTCAAATATTCCCATCAGCTTGCAGTATCAGTGAATCATATTATAGTATAGGACTCCAAACAACTTAATGGCACAAAGGGATTTATCACTTTTGCGATATGTACAAACATCCCTTTCTCCCTGTGTGCACATATTTATAGGCTGAAAGTTGTGTAATAATAGAATGACAGATTTTCTGTATGAATTCTGTACCTACTAGGACTTAGTTCAATGAAATCTCACAGGGAGTTGCTACAAGACTTGGGAGCTGCACGGGTGCTAATCTGTGTGAACTATTTCAAACTCTTCAAAAGGCAATTTGGACCTTCCATGATGGGGAACTGGTTAAGGAGTGATCAGTTAAGGAATGATCTGACTTTCTGCAGTAGCAAAATAGCAGAAAAAGTCATCTTTTTTGTTGTGTCTCCTAAGGAGAGGTTTTCATACAGTTTTAATACACTGGTTCTGTAACTTAACAGAACCCTGATTATTGGGAAATTATTAAATATTAATTTATTTTAGGACACATATAATTAAAGGCTTACATTTCCCCAAATTAACATTAATTTTTGTAAGTTAAAGAAAGGTTTTTTAACTGTTGTTTAAGATAACAATACTTTCTTTTAGTTCATGAGATATATTTATGTTGTTAATGCTTATCACAGAATCACTGAGCAGTTTTTGCAGATGAACAAATGCTGCAGTGCAGCTGAGGGATTTGATAACTGCTAAAGTGCCTTCTCCCAAGGATGATAGATACATCAGTCAATATTCTGGAAAAAAGCAAGTGTGGTGACATGAACCAGTATTCTGGAAAAACAGCTTGGTGGAGGAGTGATAGATGAGTGGGCTTAATTGCAATTTCTGGATGAATACTGCAACAAGTAACTGTTAATATCTGGAAGTTAACAAGGAGATGAGTAACAGTCAGTGTGGATTTGTTAGGGGTAAAATATGTCAAACAAATCTAATTTATTTTTAGGGTGGGTGAAGAGCTTTTTGGATAGAGGAAAAACAGTAGTTGCCAAATATCTTGTTAGGCTTTTGACATTTTCTCTGATAGTAATACCAGAAAATGAGTTTCAGCTTTCTGGTGTATAAAATGAAGGCAGAAGAGAGGAATGCATAAACAGCAATAACTGATAACCAGAATATTGTACCTGGTTTTGGCCAAAGAAACACACAGACAAATTTCAGACAGCTTACAAGAGGGTGGTAAGAATGAGGAACTACCCAGAAAGGATGATACACAAGAAAAGTTTCAACAAATTAGGCTTGTTTTGTTTGAAGGAGAGGAAAAAAGGAAGAGATGTGATAAGTTTTTTAAAATATAAGGGTTGTTTTCAATAGGAAGAAAAAATGTGTTCTCTGTATCTGATTAAGTTTAGATATTAAAACAGTCATCGGTAGCAAAGATTGCTTGGAGAGGCTTCTAAATCTCCATCACTGAGCATTCCAAACACCTGACAGGCAGATATTTTGGATATGATCCTACCTTGTGACAGACAAATTGTTTTGGATGGTATTTTGAAATCTATTCTAGCTCTCAGATAATTTATGACTCCATTGCCATTTCATTTGTTGTAGGTGAAGAAAGAGTTTTTAATGTCAATATATCCAGTGTATAAAAATATTTATTCTTCAGCGCCCAATTTGAGAACTTGTCTCTCTTCACCTACCTTACAAGTGTGGCAGCTTCAGATTGTTTATACTGGTTTTGTTTGTCAAGGGTTACTACTAACAACTTAGATGACATTGTGTATTGCTGTTAGGAAGGCTGTAATTTCTGACAAGGCTGCTGTTTGAATTTTTTGTTGTGTGTTGGAATCCTTTTATGTGAACAATTTTGGTGCCCAGCATGAAGTAAAAGATGTTTCCAGGGCTGTTCCGTTGTAGTCTTTCTCTTGCAATTTGAACTCTGGTCACTATAAACACAGATCATCATAAGCGTGGCTATAAATATTCATACATTAGTCCTGCAAGTAATACTCGAACAAGGGAAATATTGAACTGTTACCTTGTCTCATGGGATTATTTAATTTTTAGAATATGAAAAATATGAGGAAAAGCTAATGTATTTATCATGTACTTCAGGAAGCCAGAAGATTTCAGAACATTGATAAATCATGGCAGAGAATTATGCAGAGAGCCCATGAAACATCAAACATTGTGCAGTGCTGTGTTGGAGATGAGACTTTGGCACAACTATTACCACATTTGCTGGAACAGTTGGAATTCTGTCAGAAATCACTGACTGGCTATTTGGAAAAAAAACGGTTAATATTTCCAAGATTTTTTTTTGTATCTGACCCTGCTCTTCTGGAAATCCTTGGTCAAGCATCTGATTCCCACACTATTCAGGTACAAGTAATAAAGCAAAAATGTTTTTATGGTCAATAATACTAAGTGAGGACCATGGAGAATTTAGTTATTTATTTGAGAGAATTTCTTTCTCTTACAGAAAAATTAGCAGAATCTTCTAATACAGCATTTAAAGGCAAAGTAAGAATGCCATATCTGATCATTTTTGGAGGTTTTTGTTTCTGATCCTATTGTAGGCGCATTTATTAAGTTTGTTCGACAATGTTAACCGAGTGGGATTTCATGAAAAAAACTACGACCAGATTTTATTCTTTGAATCTCAAGAAGGAGAACGGGTCAATATTATTGAACCTGTTTTAGCTCAGGTAATGAAAATACATATTGCGGTTTTTCATAACTTGATTTAAAGTAGATTTATGTTTTAGAGACCACCAGTATCGCTTCATGCTATTATTTGACTAGCTGAAAGAAAACCTTCCAATGTGAACAGCAAGAGCAAAGACTAGAAAGGACAGGACATTTGTGTCATTTTGTAACGATTGCTTTACCTGTTTTCTCAGCAGTACTGCTGTGAAGTGCCAAATCCATCACATATGTCTAGAAAGGCAGCGGAGCAGAAAGGGGAAAGGAATCTTTTAAAGATTAGAGAATAACAAAGAGGGAAATGGGAATATGGAGGGACTGAGGGATGGGGAAAAAAGTCATGTAGAGCTTTTGCTCTTTGTGAATTATTCATAAACTAATTTTTTAAAATACTTTCTTGTTTATTTCAGGGCAATGTGGAATTCTGGTTAGGTCAGCTGCTGAATGGGATTAGGAAAACAATCCACACCATCATTAGACAGGCATCAATGGCCATTAACGATTCAGAATTTGAGCTGTATGACTTTCAGGCAATGTTTCCTGCACAAATAGGACTTCTGGGAATTCAAATGATCTGGACCAGAGATGCAGAGAAGGCACTGAACAGTACCAAAACTGACAAAAAGGTAGTTTTTAATAAACCTTCGGGGATTTATTAAAAGCCTCATTTGTAACAGTACATATTGTGAAAAGTTCAAATAACATGTAGAAAAAAGCACAAAGTACTAGTTAATTAACCAGAATAACAAATAAGCTTACAGAAAAACAGAATGATAAAAGAAGTGTTAAGAAGTCACACCTCCTCATTATCCCCCAGCATGTGCTTTAGAATTGTTACTAATCCTGTGATTTTCTCTATTGTTCTGTTACTGCAGTCATCTTGGGAAGTGACAGTTTCTCATTTGGGGAATATAGGGAGTCTTATCCTATTGCTTTCTCAAAGTCAAATTAGGAAAGAAATAAGAACTTCCAAACTTTGGGGAAATAGCTGCCTGTGCACATTGGTCTACTCTAACTGAATGTATTAGATTCTTCAGTTGATGAGCTCTTTTATTAGGGAAGGGAAATAACACCAACCATTTGAGGAGGTGTTTGTTTAATCTCAAACACCTTGAGAGGATGTTGTTAACAACCAGGGTGTTATTACTAACACTGAATCTATGAAGGGGGAAGGAGAGGGTGTAAAATGAACAGTTGCAAATTACCATTAATCAAGAATAGACAGTCAGATTGAACAAAGAACTAGTAACACCATTCTACCATAAAAGTAAATGCAGGCAATGGTACTATGCTTTACTTTGATAATGAAAATAAGGACTCTAGACTGTGGAGAAGACCATGTACTGCTACATTTTCTGCATTGTACAAAGTTTGAAAAGGGCATAGACCTGGTTTCAGTCCACTCCAGTTCATGGAATAACTAGATGTAAAGATTCTTTTGCATTAACTAGAAAACAGCTTTTGGGGTTTTTTTTTGGCTGAACTCTGTGTGTGTGTGTTTGGGGGGCAGGGAGGTTATTTACTTCTCTGTTAGTTTTAACAGTGTTTTTAGTGTTTTTTTTTTTCTCAGCAAACAGTGTGAATTTTAGGTTGAGCATATATTTACAGAAAGCTAGTGTGGTTGTTCTCTCACATTTGAAATAAGAGTATAAATGAGCTGCTCTTTATGAAACCTCAGTTCTTCATAATTTGTTGTTTATCAGGTGTATCACTGATAGAGGCTGATGCTGTTTACATAAGTCAGTATTGTAGAGTCAGTATTGTATTTTGTGGAATTTTGTAACATGTCTGGTACCACAAAATAAATTATTATTTTAGCATTGACATCTAAAATTACACTACATTTCCCCCCTCCTCTGCTTAGAGGATGTGATAGATCTCCAGGTTTCTGTTTCCCCTAAAGATAGATACTGCTTGGGCTGATATATAATACCCAAATTCAGAAACTGATGGTTCTGAATATATGTCAGGATGCAGTCAGCTGAAGATGTAATGTGTAGTAAAAGGAGCAACAATCTTGGAATAAAATCTTACAGTATGACCTGTTCCCCTACATATAACCTTATGGTACTCTGTTGGGTAAGAATGCATGCATGGAGGGCAAACTGCCACCCCAAATTTAGGATTCCAAGCCTAATAAATACAAAGCAGTTATGTTTATATGTTTGCAAATGTTTTTACTTTTTATTCTAAACAATGGAAGAACAAATGGTGTTTGTATTAATATGTATGTTCCTGCTGTGTGGAAAAGGTAATGCACACTACAAATCAGAAGTTTTTGGAACTTTTAAATTATTTGATTGACATGACAACACACAATCTGACAAGAATGGAGCGCACAAAATATGAAACTTTAATCACCATTCATGTGCACCAAAAGGATATCTTTGATGATTTGGTAAGTTTTGGAAAACCTTAAGGGGACTTTCTGTAGAAGGTTTTGCACACATCAAGAAATGTAAAACAAATATTGCAATCTCTTCCCTTTCAGTAGCTCCGACATTAGTGCTGTGATAGAGCATATTAGATTTAGTTTGATTTCATGCAGATGTCGTGCAGAGATAAGGGTGAATTATATATAGGTATAATCATAAGTTCAGACTTCAGTTTTTTAAATGGTTGTTTATACCCATCATACATATATTCAAATTCGCTGTGAACAAAAGAATTTAACTTTTAAAGTTAAACTATTCTCTCAATTTTAAGATTTAATGCATTATTTGATTGAAATGTAAGCATTGAAAAGGCCCCTTTACTACTGCCATCAATCATGTAATATCCAGGCCAGCCTATGTATTGATTTAAGGTAATAGTTATTCAAGGTAAAAGCAGTGAGGCTCCATATGTTTGAAAAGGGTAGCAACAATAAGCAAAACAGATATTTTAATTTTTTTAAAACTGAGCAGCATCAGGCTTCCTTTAGATAAGTATATTGAATTAATGAAAGTATAACTATGAAAATTGAAGTAAAATAACTTTCAAAAAGCTTGCATGGTACAAAGGTCAATAATTCAATACTGTATTGCTTAATTTATATGTATGTTAGGAAGAAAAATTAAGTGCATGTGTAAAGAAAGATAGAAAATGATAAAAAAATTACTGAAAGCTAGAAAGAAAACTGCTGGCTTCTAATGTAGTCATGGAGTTTTATCCTCTGCCTGTAATTTTTAATTTATTTTAATAATTATTTTATGAGTTGGACATCTCATTATCAATTAATTCAATGTCATATTATATTAAAATGAAATCACAGAAAACTGGTTAAATTTATAAGACTTCTATGTGAAATAAAAAGTCAGGGGCAAGTCCAGATCTGGAGAAAGGGTTCTTAATTGGTACATGTAATATTATCCTTCTCTCTCAAAATATTCTGTTGTCTGCTAACCATATCCTTTTGTGTTGAGATAAAGTACAGGGAAGCGGCTGAGATTCCAAAACCTCCTCTTCACATTACACTGTATTTGCAAGGCCAATAACTAGGACTACATAGTCCGTAAAAGGCCAGTGATTTTGAGATCAAGTGTCAAAAATAATGAACCAAGATCTACTAATCTACCATATAATTTAAATATGTATGTGGCAAGTTCATACTGAAAAATACATCCCAAATAAACAAGCACATAGACATGTGTGTGATGAATTCAAATGTTGTCCTCAATTTAGTATTTCTGGGATTAATGGCACAGTAACTGTAACCAGTATTGTTACTTCAATTTTTGCAAAGTTTTCCGTCACTGTTCTTCAGTATCTCTGTAAGACAATTCATAACTTCTGTGCACAATTCTGAAGAAAATCAAAGTGGTCAGGAGGCTCACACCATGTCGTAGACAGGTTTGTAAAGATAATTCTGAGTGTCTTGACTCCTGACAGATTTCGTGCTCGTTCTTCCAGGTCAGGAATTTGTATGAAGGAGGCTTTTTTTCTTTTTTTTTTTTTAATGTATGGAATTTAAGATACTTGTTATACAGTTTATTTCTGTATTAATGATTTTCCTTTTCCATTATAGGTCCGTATGAACATTAAATCTCCATCTGATTTTGAATGGCAAAAACAGTCTCGATTTTATTTTCTTGAGGACTTGGATAAATGCATTATCAGAATCACTGATGTAGAGTTCACCTACTGCAATGAATACCTAGGGTGTACAGACAGGCTTGTTATAACTCCCTTAACTGACAGGTAGTTATGAAAGAATGCAGTGCATAGTAGTGGATCTAAAATTTAATTCCTTTGACTTAATTCCTTTAACTTTCGTCTGTGTCAGAATTACTTAGGTTGCATTACAATGCTGCAATATCGCTGGTGAACAGCAGAGGCCAGTGCTCATATGTTCAGCTACCGAAAGCGGGTTGAATTCCCTTTGAGCTGTATGAGATGTGATAGGCATTGAAAAACTTACTTGTGCTGAAGATAAATATAGCTGAACTCCACACACTTCACCAGCCTAAAGAGAGCATATCTATAACCCAATATATTGCTGCTTTCACTAAAGTAGTAGTTGCATGAGAATTTGGCATTATGGCAAGTGATTCATTTGAAGTCACCCTGGAGGAAAAAACACTAAGTCTGGGCATAGCACTGAATAACTAGTTCCAGTATGGTTTTAAACAAAGCCTATAGAGAATTATAGGACTGCAAACACAGAAAAAGCTCTGGGAACAAACATAAGGAGAATTTTTTATTGCTGGAGTGTTAAGTTATACAGCACAGTTCAAACTCCATTAGATGCCTAGTTTCCTAAAGTACTTAGTGCTTCAGCTAGGCAAGAGGCAGAGGTATTTGCTATCCAGGGCTTGTTCTTTTAGGTGTGGATGGGAATGTCAAAATACTGTGCATATTCAGTCAAATCATATAATGGTTTGGACTGGAAGGGACCTTAAAGATCATCTAATTCCAACTGCCTTGTCGTGGGCTGGGACATTTTCCACTAGACCACATTGCTCATAGCCCCATATTGAATTAATGTTGGAATTGTCTTTGCACTCTCTGTGCTACTAGATTTTATCTACTAGTGAAAATTCAGATTTTTGCCAATTTCTGAACCAAATTTATTTCCAATGAGCTGTTTAAGAAAGTCAAAACCCTGTACTTGGATAGCTGGCTTTTAATATGTAACACATCTGCCAAATTCTGTTATGTACCCTGCTGTTCCTATGCTAGATAGAGGTCAGTTTGCAGCAGTGAACATGCAGTGAGTTAGTGGGTATGGCAGCACTACCATACTGACAATAGTTTTGCCTATCAGGAGAGCCAGTATCAAGAAATGTTGTAATTCAAAATTTGTTCACAGAATTAAAATGCAGCCAGGAAAGTGGTCACAGCACCAAGCCTGCCAGAGCACAAAAGGTGTTTGGACAATGCTCTCAGGCATGTGATGTGGTTTTGGGATTTGTCCTGTGCGTAGCCAGGAACTGAAGTCAAAATCCTTGTAGGTCTCTTCCAAATCAGGATATTCTATGATTCTACAAGGTGCTTTGTCACAGGAGATTGAAAACGAGCACAGCATGACATGACTGAAGACAATGAGTCTTTTGAATGAGTTTAAACTATAATAATAACAACAACAAAAAAGAACAGGCGTATCTGTCTTTGGACAAAGCAGCAGCTGAGGACTTACCACATGGAAGCACAGCCATTTCTGTGCCCTTCCCCAGCTTTGTGTAGTACAGCTCTTGTGTTGCATTAATGGACTTCAAGTAATTGATAGTGGAAAAAGATTCATAGATCTCTTTGTTCTGTCTTTAGATGTTACATCACTCTGGCACAGGCCCTGGGCATGAGTATGGGTGGTGCACCAGCAGGACCTGCAGGGACAGGGAAAACAGAGACAACTAAAGATATGGGCAAATGTCTGGGAAAGTATGTTGTTGTTTTCAATTGTTCAGACCAAATGGACTATAGAGGACTTGGTCGTATCTATAAAGGTAAGAAAATACCTGGTTTGTTCATTTTAGAGTTGTTTTTGCCTTTTCAGTAGTGAGTTAACAATGATTAATAGGATATTTTCATCTCTGTTTCCTCTTATTTCCAGGCACTCATTAACTTTACCTGATATTTGATTATTTCTCTGTGGTTTTTGTTTCCTTTTTCTTCCTGCATGCTTTCCAGGTTTTTGGGTGTTCTTTTCTTTTTTTATTATTTGGTTTGGTTTGGTTTGGTTTTTTTGTTGTTGTTTGTTTGTGTTTGTTTTATATTCTTGGTGGGTTTTTCCTATCTCTGTCTTCTTTTTCTTTTCCATTTTAATAATTTCTGATGTTTGTTGTCTTTTTAATGCCTCTATCACACTCATCCCAAGGTGGGAGGATATTCACCCCTCCTCTGACATTTTTGTGTCAAACAAGACAATCATATATGAAGCTCAATGATGTTGTGCGAGACAGGGAAATGGGCAAAGTGGTGCAGTGTCTTATTTCAAACTCTAGAATTGTTATGAAACTAGGAAAATGAGATAGCAGTCAAACTCTGATAACTTTCTTGTATATAGTTACTATTGTTTAAATGGACTGGCAGATCACACAACACCACCATTTTCTGTGAGTGGTGGAACACAGGTAATCTAAACATAATTTTCACTGTTGTGAAGGCTGAAATATAACCTGAAGATTTAAATACAGCCTGGAGAAAATTTCTTGGTTTAATTAAGAAGCCAGCAAAGCTGCCCAAAATTTTTGAAACAGAAGAATATTTCTAAGCTAGAAACTGAACTAACTGTGCATGTGGATATCTTCAGTTAAGGTCACAAGTTTCTCAAAGCATCTCTTGTAATCCCCAGAGCTTTGGGTCAACTTCTAGTTGCACGACTTTTATTGCGTGTGCAGACCTTTAGTGTCGCAGGTTTATTTTACTCATTGGTAATAAGCAGAAGAGGGCTGGGACCTGCTTGCTGTCTGCCTAGGTATATGCTCATAGCACCAAGTGAAGTCGTTTGCTGGTCTCTGCCATACCTGTAGTCATCAGCTGATGGAGGGTGTCAGCCTTTGTTTCTTATTGGGGTGGGTTTGTCTTTGATCTCACCAAACTGCTGTCATCTTCCTCTCTAGTCCTTCCTTCATATGAGAATGTTCATGTCTTTTTGTTACCACCTTTTCTCCTGACTCCCTGGTGATTTCACTTCTTTCTCTTAAACTGTTTGTGACTTGTATCAATTCAGACATCTAGCTTCTGTGTCCTTGCTTTGTTTCTGCCTTCTTATCCTGGCTGCTGTGGGAACTTATCCTTTCCCATGTCAGATTGAGGCCTTGCCCAAGAGTCAGATTTCCTAACTCCATGCAGCAGGTGGCATTACAGAACAAGTGAATGTTTTTTCCTTTGCCAATGAAAGATTAGTTGGTTAGAACTGAACTTCACCATTCTATAGAGAAATTGATTTAAAAACCCTTTAAGATACAGACAAGAAGTGCAAGAGACAGTATTATATGGAACTAAGTTTCCCAGTTAAAAAATATCCAGTTTTAGAGCTTTTCCTAGTTGCACCCCAAAGAGTAGATATTTATGTTTAATAAACAAAGTAAAAAACCCCATTTTGTTTGTGTTTCTTTTTAGAATGAGTCCTAGTAGTCATACAGTACATGTAACTAAAGGGGACAAATGCGTTTGAAAAATCTCTGCAATAATTTTTTTATCAGGGAACAGCAAGAATTGGGCAGCAACATGAGAGAGGACAAGCCAGGGTGCCCACCATAAAGGCAGAGGCAGGGAGTTCACTCACCAGGGTGCAGTCCCACAGTGCCTAAACAGGACAGGTTGTCAACAGTTTGTTCCATCAGCTGTACAGGGACCATCAGGCAACGTGAAATAATCAGCTGGATCCAGGATCCATCTAGGAAGTTCAGCCAGACACAGCAGTAGGCAGGACTGGAGGTAAGACTGGAGTTCTAGGGTCCTCCAGGAAGCTCAGTCAGGAGTTCAGCATAAGATGAGGTAGGACCATGCACAACGCTACACACAACACAGTTCAGACATGCCTGAGCTGAAATGGAGCTCCTGGACTGTAGAACAGAGTGTGGGTAGAAGCCCCAGGTAAGGCTGGTCAGGGCAATTAAGGCCTCTTGTTGCATCCAGGGCCCTGATATTCCACATACAAGAGAGAGAACAGCAGCTAAAGGACTTGCCACCATCCCAGTGAAGTCAAGGAACATTCTGCATTTGTTTTTAAAGGTAGTAGGATTCAGTCTTTCATGTTTTAAATTTGGTAACTGTCTATAGAATTACTTTACGCTTTGTGTCATTATGACCTTGTGGTATTTGTATGTATTCCACTTGCTCTTAAATTCTTTAATTAATTCCATGAAACCTTTTATTCTCTTCAAACTCTTTTCCTTTGGAGTAACTTTTCCCTTGTAGTATCGCAGAAATTAATTAGAAGCAGTTTAGGAAAAGATTACATATGGAATTGAGATGAATTTCAAGGGAGATCTGCAGTATTGCCCTGATTGAATCAAATCTTAAGGAGCCAGTTTTGGCTGTACTACCACTGGTTTTGATCTTGTTTGACATCTCTAATTTTGTTAAAGAGTTCCTCCAAACTTACATGGGTTAAAAAGACCAATTGATGCAAGAATATTAAAAGAATTTCTTAATGGTCATGAAAAAAACCATAAAAATTGAATGTAAGAAAATAAAAGTGGCCTCAAGGGGATTTGGAGTAAGATGAGTGTTCCTAGAGGGACACCCTAAAGGATAAGAGAAGAACAGACAAGGAAAAGTAGAGGGAAGGGAAGTAGAATAATATGAGAACAGGCTGAGCAAAGACAAGAGAAGAAAAAACACAAAAGAGAAAACAAGACAAAGTGAAAAAGTATGTCTTCATCATATTATTATTGATTTTGAGTACTTTCTCTTCAATTAGCTTAAGTGTCTTGAGGAATTAACTTTACAAATAAACCACCCATTGATTTATTTTACCAGTGCTATAGGCTTTGACATATAAAGTATGGGGATTTGGGGGAGCTCTGGGCAGAGTTATTCACCATTGCAAACATGCCTTTTCTTGGGCATGTGTTTTTTTCTGCATTTAGCACTGCCTTCAAACAGCTTAAGCCAAGCTGAGCTCCACCAGTCCAGTGGAGAGAATTAAACACCTCTGAACATTTGTAGCTGCTGACCCAGATCCTTGCTGGCCCCAGGCAATAGGAAATACTAGTCCAGTGTGGGCTTTGGGAAGGGAGGGATGGCATCCATGAAGCTCCTACATACACTTACTAGCCTTTGTCTTTTGTGAAATGGATGTGGAACAGCAGAGGATTACATACCTTTCCCACTACTGCTCTGGAAAGCTGCCACTGTAGACTCTCCTATTTCAATCCTGCTAACATGACGCACACAGAAGAAGGAGTACTTGAACCTCCCAAAAGCCATTCATTTCGTGTTTATGTGTAATACTGTCTGTCTAGAACTCCATGACCTGTTTCAAATGACAGTGTAACATCACATTCCTCTCTCTTGATCAGCAGGATGCTAACCTCCAACAATATTTTACATATTAATTAATTGTTATAAAATGCTGCAATGCTCCTGTCAGAAACATAGTGATCTCTATTTGATTTTGTGCTTTTCATTTAGGTAGGTATCTCTCAAGCTCGTCTTTGACAGTTTCATCCCCTGCATAGATGAGTTTCTATGCTATATGGATGTTTATTCTACTAGGTACTACATTATTGAACCCTTTCTGCCTTATGATTGCTATAGAAGTGTAGCATTCTTAGTAAAAAAGTTTGCATATCTTTCTTTCAAAGGTGTTTCTTTTTGTGGTGTCATTAAATGCTAAGCCAAATTTACTTCTCATTTTACTCTGTGTTCATGTTTTCTGTTCTTCTCATGTTACATTAAGTTGTATAGAATACACTCTATTTTATATACAAACTACTCTTGTTTGATCTGATATTTTAACAAAATATTTTCCTTTTTGCTTTTTTTAGGTTTAGCTCAGTCAGGTGCATGGGGTTGCTTTGATGAATTTAACCGCATTGATCTTCCAGTTTTATCAGTAGCTGCTCAGCAGATATACATTGTACTTCAGTGTAAGAAAAAAAAGAAACCTCAGTTCACTTTCACTGATGGTGACATTGTTGACATGGACAGAGAATTTGGTATATTTCTGACTATGGTATGTCTATAAATATGGGTAAATGACATCATTGTGAAAAATCTGTCCTATTTCATTTCCTGTTGAAATTTCCCAGTTGAAGTCATTGGGACTCTCTTTTAGGAAACAGTGAATACAATTTGAACAATGATTTGGTAAAATAATAGTGGTGTTATTTTCACTTGCTCCGATTTTTAAACTGGAACTTAGGACTTGAGGTGCACCATTATCATTAACTACATATTTTAAGGAGATTTTTAGTTGAACATGTGACAGATTAAGAGTAAACTCAACCCTCTCATAGTTTTAGTCAAAGTCTGTTAAAGTAAACCAGAAGTAATTGACCACTGCAAGGACTACTGTAGTTGGTCTGCTCAGTATTTTACTGCCTATGAAGAACTTTTGACAATAATCCTACAAGACCGCATGAAGGAAACCACCCTCACTCTGGTTCATTGGCCTGCTGAAGATTTATCTTTGGTGCCTGTGGACTGCTTCTAGCACTGCAAGAAGCAAAGCACTAGAAAAGTATAAGAACACCTTAAAAGCATCCTTGTATCTTCCTCTCTTTAGCTACCTACATACCCACAACTCCAAACAGAAGCATTTGTCTTTATATTAAGGGTGTACTACCTTTGGAAAGAAGTTAATGTTATCACTGTAATTTGAAAAAGGGGGCAAAGTGGTGGCATGCAAAGGCCAGTGGGAAGACAGTTTCTAAAGAGCTCAAGAGTTTAAGAAGTTATCACTGCACAGCTAGTGACTACTGTTGTCACAAGTGAGCCATGCAGTAGTCATATGAATGACTTAGACATCTTCAGTGAGAGGTCAGATCCATTAGTTTAAGTTATATTCAGTAATGGCTTGCACTGCTTGACTGACTTTGCACTGAAATGGTCTGGGAATGCTCACAGGGGGCAGTAACTTGCAGCACTGGAACACTATTAAGACCCTGAGGAAGTAACCACTTAAACCAGCTCCAACAAGATCTGTAAATGGTTACCTGTCTATACCTGTGTGTCTTGGACATCTCCGGATAACACACGTGATACCCCATACTTTATGAACTGCAGTATTAAGGCAACTGTGTAGTGATGTGTAATTGTTATAGGCACAAGTCACCCTTGTAATCTCACACGTGCTTCTGTGTTTGACAAATAATTATCAGAGAAGATAAACCTTCCTATTCCACTTTCATTATACAATGTTTTGGTTTATACATTACATTTTTTAGAACCCTGGCTATGCAGGACGACAGGAACTTCCTGAAAATCTGAAGATTCAGTTTCGCACGGTTGCTATGATGGTGCCTGACCGTAGCATTATTATGCGAGTCAAGCTGGCAAGTGCTGGTTTCCGAGACAACCAAGTCCTTAGTCAAAAATTCTATACACTCTACAAACTCTGTGAAGAGCAGTTATCTAAACAGGTAAAATAAATATTTTTTCCTACTGTAAGCTGTCACTGGAGGGATATGTAGATAATATACTTTTATAGAATATATCATTATTTTTACACTTATGAGCCTATTCATATTTTAGGGTTTTCAGTTTCAAGCTCCAGGAATAGAACCTGAAATGGTCATGTTCTTTTTATTTTTCATAGTAATTTGAATACTAAAGGAAGTTTGATTTGTGATTCTTAAACAGAGTGCAGTTACTGGAGAGGTTATGAGGAACAGTGCATATTGCTCTGCCGAACTTTGTAGAGGACACGTTTTTCAATGTCTCCACTTATGAAGGCTAGATCCATTGAAGAGGCAGTGTAAGAATTGTAAACAACTGAAGAGCACCTACAAGGCACTGTCTTGCCCGAGTGCTACTGGAAACAGAAAAGTACTGTTTTGTTTAGTACAGGGTATTTAAGTAGAAACAAAAATAGTTCTTGCCTTTTGAATGCCCTGTGCTGGCTGTCCACTAGAGGGTCTCAATGAGAAATATGAATGGTAAATAGATTGCGGCTCAAACGCCCATTGGATCCTGATGGCATATTGACTATATTCTCCATTGTGTAATTTCAGTTCTATACCACATATTTATTAGTCACCATATTGACTTCCATGTAGAATCTTAGACTACAACAGAATAAGATAATGGTGCAAAATATTGTCCTCATTACTTCAGAGTTAAATCCAAACCAGTACCGATTTGGATTTTTATTTTCTTTCTTCACTCCTCTGTAAATTCACTCTCAATATATATATAACCAAACTGGATTCAAATTTTCCTTTCTCTCACCTTTATTTTTACTCACAAGCTTTATGTTGTAGACTGGTTTTGACAGGTTATATTTGCTACTGGCTTCCCTGTAATATTGCCTGGACATCTACTTTAGCCTTCATATTAGTTTTTAGACAATCTGAATCACCCTGTACTGACAAGGCATCATGAGTGTTAGTCCATTTGTTACTGTTCAACCTACTCTCTCTGTCCTGTCATCTGCATGTGTTTTATAGTTACCAGGCTTATGGGCTGCATTTTCAGACCTTAAGTGGAATCTGTGGACAACTTTTAGGAAAATTTGTGTATGCACAGTTTTAGCAGTCAAAAGCCCAGCTTGTTTCTGGGGTATTGAATATGCATCTCTTTTCTTTTTTCCTCAGGCTTTGCTTCTGTAGGACAAGGTTTTCTTATTGCTTCAGTTTGTGCGGTGGTTTTTTGTCCTGGACATGATTCTTTCCTGCAGTATGAAAAGCAGGCATCAGAAATTTGGCCTTCTACCTCTGGAAAAGTGCTTTGCTTGTTTTCTGCTGTCACAGAAGTGTTTCAGTCCTGGACAGATTACTTAAAAATTTGATGCACACACCCAAATGAAACTTAACTGTGTACAAAACTATCTTAACAGGGTACAATGTTTTATACATGACCATTGCTGCATCTGCACAGAGTTTCTATGTGTAGTTTGGTCATTTCTGCAGCAGAAACTGCCCTGGAGCCTCTGAGATAGCAACGTTCTCCACTCATTGTGTTAATTAACATACTGAAGGATATAAATAAGGCTTATCAGTTGTCCTAGGGATTGTAGGAACTGCCTGGATGACTCTGTGAAGCTGTCTGAAATTCTCACCCGGAAAACTGCCGTGCCATTAGTCAAATGCTTTGTTGCGAAGGCACATAGCTCAATCACCTTGTCTCAGGTCAGTCCTTTGCTTTATTTATGCTGGTGCTAGCAAGGGAGTTTCTTGATAGTGATGAAAATCAATGACCAAGTTCTCTGGGTGTGCACATGAGCACAGCCCTTACAGCCAGCTACATCACAATTATATACTGGCATCTTATATTTATATCTCTGTGATAACTTCGTTTTCTTGGTTCTTACTATGCAAGCTATGATGCCTACAGGGAATAGTTTTCCATGTGTATTTATCATTTATCCAGGACCATCTAACATTTGTACAGTATCCATCAGAGAAGGTTGCTATGCTGATCTTTGCTTCTAGCAGTTTACATCATGTATCATATTGTGGATCATTCTATACTCAGTAATATGAGCCAGGAAGTACAACCTTCTGCAAACTCTGTCCTGCCTGTGCCTGTCAGCTGCCCTTTGGACAGTCCTGATCTTGTCTAAATCTGTTATAAACAACTATAAAATCAGAGAAAAACTGAGTTTAGAAGGGACCTCTGGAGATTGACAAGTCCTATACTTCTGTTCAAAGTAAAGTCAAATTGAATAGGTGGCTCAGCACCTTCTCTAGACAAGCTTTGAATATCTCCAAGGATAGAGACTGCACAGCCTCTTTGGTCTAACTGTTGGAGTGTCTGACCACCTTGTCTACTCACCATTTCCTCTGTAAGGTTGTTATTGGACACAGTGTTGAAATCTCCTGGAATGCCTCTGCCCTGCTGTGTTGCCCTTCCAGCACATACTGGGGCGTGTCAAGCCCCTAGTGAGGATCAGGACTTGCAAAGATGAGGCTAATTCCAGTTGTTGGAGGAAAGATTCACCAGCTTCTTCCTCATCGGGATGTTTGCAGCAGACATATGCCACAAGGTTGTTCATCCCTCTAATTCTAGGGCAAAGTATTGCCATGCTCTTTCACTTTAAAGGGCAGCTGCCCATCCAGCCCCTCTGGCTTGTCCTTCCTAAAGAGCCTGTACCCATCCATTGCAGCTGTCCCACCACACTGCCTAGTTAGACTGTAGCCCTGTAATTGCACACAGAGCTCTAGTTTTTCCTGTTTTGTTTTCATGCTGTGTGCCTTTGTGAACAGACCCTTCAAACTGGCACCTGCTTCTGCTGGGAGAGCTTCTGCCATGGTGCTGTTCTCTTCGCCCTTCCTTGTCTGCACACATACACTCGAGCTGAGCCACTTTCTACACTTGTTCTTGATGTCTTTCTTGTCCATTAGAGACTGGATTTTTTGCTTCTTAGTTGGGTCCACCACTTCCTCACTTGAATGTGTATTGTTATCTCCCACCCCTATTGTTCATAGTTGTAATAGTAATGGAATTATTTGAAACACTTGCTAAAATTCCTTGTGAAGTTTGTTGTAGGTTGGGGAATACATCTGATGCAATTATACAGGTGTTTCTAGGAGTACAGTGGGATACAAATCACTTCTGTCCAGTCAGAAACTAAAATTATAAAGTACAGACAGCCTTTATTATAGGCTTATTAGATTAGATATTAGGAAGAAATTCTTTACTATAAGGATAGTGTGGCAGTGGAACAGGTTGGTCAGTGAGGTTCTGGATTCCCCATCCCTGAAAGTGTTCAAGGCACGTCAGATGGGGCTCTGAGTAACCTCATCTAGTGGAAGGTTCCCTGCCCATTACAGTGGGGTTGAAACTAGATGATCTTTAAGGTCACGTCCAACCCAAACCACTCTGTGATTCTATGATTCATAGTGATCTGTTGTTCCTTATGGAACTTAGTTATTTAATTTTAATGATAAATTTGAAAATTGAAATTAGGTAATGCTGGGTATTCAGGCAGTTGACTAGAAAGATCGGAGTCTTATAAAGAATCAATGCAATAGGAAATGGCAGAATACTGCCTGTTTTCAACAAATGCAATATATCAATAGAAGAAAATAAACAAGCTTTCACCAGCTGAACTTAGGTCCCAAAAAATCTAAAAGGAATTTACTGCAAGGAATACATGAAGTCCTCCAGGCATTTTACACACACAAATGCAGACTGTAGAAAGAGGAACTCTGACTCACAAGTAGCCAAAGGCATCCTGATTGACTGTCATCTCCTTCAGTAAAGAAAAACAATAAACAGTAAAATAAAAGGATAGTCCTTAACAAATATAAGAAGTCCACAATGTCTTCAAGCCTGTGAAAGAGTTAATCTGGCAGAGCCCCCAAAGCTGAATTATTTGTCTCTGTTACAGGACTTCTTCCCTACTGCCTCCTTCCACAAAGCCTCACCCAGCTTAGGGAAAACCATAGAAACTGAAAAGAAAATCCTAAAAAAGCTTGAAAGCAAATGAGGCAATAATCCCCTTTTGAGGATCATCTGTTTAAGGTGCTTTCATATGGAGAAAACCACTGATATCCCTTTTTTTCTTTTTTCCTCAGGGCAAACTATGCTTCTAGTACTGCGATTTTTATTTTCGGATTTTTTAATTCTGCCTTACAAGAGCATTGACTGTACCACTGCATTTAGCTCAAGTGAAACCTTTTCCCTGCTGTTAAAAGATGTAGCAAGGAAATAACTCATAATCCACATTTGCCAGTAAATTTTAGCTGTTCTGTGCCATTTCTGAAAGACAAAGCAGTTGTAAAACTACCAGACTGATTAAGGTAAATAAATGATGGTCACGTCATGTAGGTCAGTTGGAATGCACCAGAAAACCTGTCATTAAAAGTAATTTTAGCTTATTTTAAGTTTTTTAATAGCTGTGAAAATATTTCTTCAAATTTAACACAGTCATTGCTTCTATAGAATCAGGGATTCCAGTAAGTTGGAAGGGACCTCTAGAGGTCACAATGTCCAACTTCTAGCTCAGCATGGATCAATTTAGAGATGGTTGCTAAAGCACTTGTTGGGTTTTGAATATCTCCAAGCATGGTGATGCTCAGTCTCTCTGGGTATTTCTTCTGTGCTTGGCCACTCTTACTATAAAGAATCTTTTAATTATGCAATCCATTGCAATTTCCCACACTGAAAATTTTGGCCATTGCCTCTTTTCCTCTCACTTAGCCTTTGCTGGACTCGTTCTGGTATGTTAATGATGGTCATCTAGCATGGAAAAAAAAATGTGTCAGCCCTTGTCATGATTCTGGACATTTCACTAGGACATACCATTTACCAAACGATACCTGAGTTCATTATCAACATAAAATCTGCTTTCCTAACGTCACACGACGTTATCTTTTTGTCTTAGGGCTTCCATCTGCAAATGAGATTTTCTGGCAGTACATGTCTGAATGTTCACACCTATCTTTTTCAGCTGGTAACAACTTGGCACTTGATTGAATAATAGAAAATGAGGCTGGGCATAGCCTTAAGGGGGTTCATCCATTTACCTTTCTGGAGGAAAAATAATTCTTAATTAAATAATTTGCTATAAACATTTGTGCCTGTCCTTAACATTTTCTGTGGACATATAGCCTGCATTTTCCCAGGCAATCTGTTCTGAAGTTTCACTTCCATTATTGTAACAGTGTTTGCTCTAAAATTTAACTCAAATCTTGCTTGCTCTGTTTAAGTGCATTACTTCTTTTCCTTTCTGTTTCTCCTCTTTTCCTCTTTGCAGGTATCTTGCATATGCTGAAGGCTTTTTTTGGAACTCATCCTACTTATCATTTTCACTCTTCCTACTTATACAGTAGATTCTGTATTACTTCTTCCTCATATAGCATGTTTTCTATGTCAACTGAAAACTTTCTTTTCTAATTTCTCTTCAGTAGGGTTCATCTTCAAATGTGGAATCCAGCTTTTGGGCACAGTATAGAAGTGCTAACTACAACAGAAATACCTTTTCAACTGACCTGAAGAGGACACTTCTATTTTTATAGCCTACTATAATTGTAGGGCTTCTCACTGGGGAGCTTGTGGCTTCAGTCCAATGTCAGATATTTTTCTGCAAAGATATTTTTCTGTCAGATATCTTTCTGCACCTGACTTGTTTCTCAACTCAATGAACAAGAGTTGTTACTCTTTATTTGTGCAGTTGGTTGTTTCTGTCTTTAGTATTTTGCACTTGCCTTTATTTAATTGCATCACACAGAGATAATGTACTGAATTTCTCTTGGTAATTTTCAAATCCAGTTATGGTCTAATCACCAGATACATACAGTCTGCAAACCTAATCAGTAAGCTATTTCTTGCTGAAAATTCTAGGGTTTACTCAATGTATTGTTCCAATTTGTCAGTCTGAAAAATAGGGATGGGGGTAGTGCAAAAGGTGCTGGTTTAATCAGTCTTTGTTTCTCACCACCCAAATATATTCTAATTGACCATAAATTAAAATATTTTTCCCCAAGTCTGTTTTGGCTTTGATGGCAACAGGTAAATGATGTTTCTGTCTTTATACCAACCCAAGAGCTTTCTTTTTATTTTTCCTCCCTCTGTTCTGTTGAGCAGAGGAAGGGAAAGAGTAGCTGTGTGGGCATCTAATCTGGACAAGGTCAACACACAATAGATAGTGTATAAAAGAGTCTATACACTTGGCCTCAAAAACATTTGTGATCAATCGCAGGGAGCAACTACTCTCCAAATACAACAATATCTTGATTATCTCCTTCCATGTCTGTCTTTACGACTCAATTTTCTGAGCAGCTGGCAGGAGTGGAGACTTTCTAATTTAAACTCCTGATAGCTTTCCTTCTAGGATTTGCATCAATGGTAAAAGAGGAAATACATTGCAGAATATTTGTATATGTTTTCACGTCTTTGTTAAATAAGATTTGTATGTTCAGGTACAAGTGCTAATATTAGTTGAGTATGTTTGTATGACTCTACAAATATTCAGCTGTGCCGTAAGGAAAGGGAGGATATTCCAGACCTTACCTGTCGAAGTCCAAAGCTAGTTAGACACAGCTCTAGGATGCACATGACTTTTGGAAGTAAATCGTGTTCTGAACCAAGTTCTTATGAAACCATACACAAAGCAAGCAGTCGTTGCATACAGGATGGGATAGATTTGCATGTAACAAATTGTATCTGAATAGTTTCAGTATGTTTTTTAATATCAGCAACACATTGGCCCTTTTAGTCATGAATCCCAGTAGTGATGTCAAGATGTCCTTGTGCAAGCAGAAAACAGAGGGTAGTCCGGAGACACGTGTTTGTGTGTCTGGCAAATAAGGAATTTAGCAAAATGCTGGAAGATGCAGCTCTGTTACAGATGACTTGTGAAAATTGTGGTCTGCCACCAAAAAGGACACGTGGTGGGTATAGGCATCCAACACTAGAAAATATCTGGAGGATTTGATAAGAACAGAACTGGAAATCTAGTTGAAAAGATGAAGAGCTGTGAATTTCATCATAGTTAAAAGTTCAATAACATTCATTTATTTAATGAATTTAGTTTTTAGCCATCTCTTGATTTCAAGGTGTTTGATCTTTATAGTACCAATTGTGTTTATGCATTATTTCAAGGTTCATTATGACTTTGGGCTTAGAAATATCCTGTCCGTTTTAAGAACACTTGGAGCAGTGAAAAGATCTAATCCTCAAGAGCCAGAGAAAACTGTTGTGATGAGAGTTCTACGGGACATGAACCTCTCCAAACTGGTACTGTAACACTTTTGGTGACTTTCCCCAAAAGAATATTTTGTTTGCATTTTTAAAGGCATTTATTATGCACTTTGAAAAGCTGTTTTCCTTCAGCAGTTGAACACATTATTTTGCAGTTTTTAACGTGATCTATTTATTAGCGAGTGGAGAATCAAAATACAGTTACTGTGTGAGCACTATTTGTCTTTTAAAGAGAGGAAAACGCGTCAGAAGCTTTAGCTGAAAAAATCATTGGAAATACCATCAGGTTCTAGGGGTCCTACCTGCTCCTCTAATTGGTTCTTGTTTTTAATTCTTTCTGCTCTAAGGAGAGAAAGGAAGAATACATTGTATTAACTTTTAATAATGTCATCGAAGATCTTTCTTAATCCAGAATTTCAATTTATACATTTCTTGGGATTCTGTTGCCTTTTCAGAACCTTGCAAGAATTGCAGTAAGTGAGGTAATTGGAAGCAGCTAACACCTACTTGTATAGCCTAATGTCTTTCAATAATACTATTCAAAGTATTCATCTTTCTTTTATTGCTGTAATTAAAAGGTTATAGCATGTCTAGACTCTCTGTATTTACCTTGGGAGCCAGTTTGTGATGGAGACAATTACTCTTTTTCTGATATTAATCTTTTCAGTGCAGTGGTACATGTGTTCAAACCTATAGCAATACTTCAGTGATTTACAGAAGGAGAAAATTATAAACATTCTAAGGCAAAATACAATTGGAATCTTACTGGCTTATGTAACAAATTAAGAAATGTGTATGTTTGTATATATTGAAGAAAATGTATTAATTGTTAACATTTTTATAAGCTTTAAGTATTGAATTTAGAAATTACTACTTGTGATTGCCTTGTATGAAATTCAGTCCATAAAACTGATGGATAATTAAAATATTTGCTTTGGAAAAGATAGTATTTTCTACTTCCCTCTTTTAAATGGCATGTTCTTGAAGGTCGTTTACAGCTCTAATAATTTTGATAAATAAATAATATACTTCCCCCTACTTTATCCTTGACAGGTGGATGAAGATGAACCTTTATTTATGAGTCTCATTAATGACCTGTTCCCTGGAATTACTCTGGATAAAGCTGGGTATCCTGAGCTACAGTCAGCCATCCAAAAACAGACGGAGAAAGCAGGGCTTATTCATCATCCACCATGGATGCTTAAACTTATTCAGCTGTATGAAACTCAGCGAGTCCGACATGGTTAGCATGCTAGATGAGGTTTTGAGACTGTATAAAAGCAATATTTTTTATATATAATCTGCTACAGAATGCAGATTATTTTCATGAAGAATGTATTTTTAAATTGAACAGATGTCATTTTTAAAGTCTGTGTGGATATTTTGCGATGAAGCAGTTATGACTTTCTTTTAGTGTGCAATGCACACGTAGTGAGATTTTAGCTTTGTTGTGTTACATTTTTGTGGGAAATATGAGCGTGGCCTTCAGTGGCTGAAATTTCTATAGAACAAGTTGAAATATATACATTAGAATTCAGAAACAGTGATTTTGTTTAGTGTTCTGAAAACAATTGTTGCCCTCAGACAGAGTTCAGTCATGAAGCTCAAGTTTAATGTTACCATGGGATTATAATGCTGAGAAGATTGCCAAAAGTAACCTTTCAAACCTTTACTTTGATAGATTCCACCATGCATGCAATATAATGACACTCTGGTTGTGGGTTTGATCCCTGTATGCGCCATTAACTTAAGAGTTGGACCCAATGATCCTTGTGGGTCCCTTCCAACTCAGAATGCTCTGTGATTAAGATGTGAGAGCTATATAAATTCAAGTGTTCTCTTTGTGAGTGATTCTTGCCATTTATACTGAGGAGAAATAAGCCTGCCTCCTGCTGGACCAGGGGAATTGGACAAGACAGGCTCTGGAGATCCCTTCCAACCTCAAACCTATGAAAATGCATTTTTACAGTGCACAAAAAGCTATCAAGTAAAGTTTATCCTGTCCTAGGAAGGGTATCAATGGCAGTAGTAAATCCAGGTTTACAATTCATAGCTGAGTGGAAAAAAAAAATACCCCTACTTTGAAATGTCCCCCCTGCCCCTAAGCTCTAACAAGTAATGATTTTTTACTATGATAAAGGAAAAATATAAAGGAACAAAGATTTGTGAAGATGTCATCCTTCTTATTCTCCCTTATCATGTCATATGTAAGAACAGTAAGCTTAAACTAATGAAACAAATAAAAGGAAATACTCATTCGGTAGCACAGTCTGAGCTCTTAATGCCTCACACTTTTAATTCAGATTATCGGTTAGACCAAAGAACCTATCAATGGTGTGCAGAGTTAGTAATTTACATCCAGATAGCCAGATTCAGTGTTCCATATCAAACCATAACAGCTATTTCTTTATAGGAACTGTGGAAGTTTTAATGATTTCAGCCATTATTAAAAGCGTTTCTTGTTAGAAGAAGCTGTTTGGTCTGTGGGACACCACAGAGCCAGCGTTCCTCAAAAATCTTCAGGATCCACTCTGACATTATGCTGAGATGTCTCTTCTCTCTACACATCCCTACTATTCCCAGCTCATGCAGCTCCAATAGGCCAAACGGTTGGAAAGTCAGGCCTCTCTATGACAGAAAGTACTGCATGGAGGGAAAAAAAAATTTTTTCATGACTTCCATTTGTCCTATTCATGATACATGGATTTATGGAGAGGTCACCGTGGGATTTCAAATAAGAAAATATCTGTAAAATGTATGACTTCTCACAGTTGAAATAGAGGCAGTATGTACACACAAAGTGCTTGTACACACATACATGCATGTATGCGTGGATATTCAGTGCAGGGATCCTGAAATCTGTCTGGCATAACAATTTTGATTAAAATACCATTGAAACCAGCAGAAAGGCCATTTCGTTCAGACTGAAGGGCTTGTTTAGATTTCCACATATGTAACATGTGGCACAAATAAGTGATTTTCTAGGTCCTCAGATTGTTTTGGGGAACATCCAGCTCCCTTTAGTTTTAAAGAAAACATCAAGCAATCTGGATTGTACTGGATTAGGTTTGAAACTTGTTTTTTTATTGTTCCTTTGATACCTTTGTTGAAGATGTTTTCTTTTTCAAAGCCAACTAAAGATTATGTTGTCCAGTTGCCTTTAGGGTTAAGAGGGATTATCTAGCTCCCTTAAATGACTTTGGAAGTGTCAGTTTGAATGTCCCATCCAATTTTGGACAGATTCTGGGCCTCTTGAATAAGTGATTTAGAAAATATAACTAAAGAAGATCACCTGTAGGCTCAATTTATTGTTGAAGACTTGATTCATTTTCCTTAGGCAACATATGTATACACTGATGAAATTAAGTGAGTTGCTGTTAACTGCTTTTATGTAAGATGTATTAAAATGTCAGCATGGATGGAGACAGGTATATATTTTTGCTACTTTTGCTTCAGAAAGATACACTCAATTTTGTATATCATTGGGAGCTACTCCATTCTCATTAAATGTATTTAGGAATTACTGGGTTTGTTTGCCACCAGTCATGTCAATGTCATTGCATGCAAACATCAAAAGGCAGTTGTGTTTTCCCATTAGAAAAAGGAAAAGAACTGCCTGAGGGAGGATACAGACCCACATAGGCTTGCTTATTGTAATAGAACAGATTTTTATTGAGGCCTTTTAATAATATTTTCAAATTCTGTTTCAATCAACATTAACTGGAGTGAGAAACATCTTTTTTGTATTGGCTTTTGATAAAAATAAAACTAGGATCGTTGATGCAATGAACCATTAAATGGTAGCATGACATATTGGCATTTCGTTTTAAACCATGTTTGTATTGTTTTAGGTATGATGACTCTAGGTCCAACTGGTGCAGGAAAGACAAAATGCATTAATATTTTGATGAAAGCAATGACAGATTGTGGTGCTCCTCATAAAGAGATGAGAATGAACCCAAAGGCAATCACAGCTTCCCAGATGTTTGGTACCCTTGATGTTGCTACAAATGACTGGACAGATGGTATTTTCTCTACATTATGGAGAAAAACTTTAAAAGCAAAGAAGGTAATGGATATTGTATCATGATAGTTAATAAAGACATTTAATACTGTTTCCATAAGGTCGCGTTACCTGTCATTTATCTGAAAGATCTTCCATTATAAAAACAAATGGGAATATGCAGTGTTAGTTCTGCTTTGTGTCTGATGAGCTCAATGTACGCAAGAGTCAGAATTATATATATATGCCAGATAACACTAGGCTTCCCAAGCATTTGAGTTTCCAGAATTGATTGGGAAAAGCTTTTAAGGGATTTGCTTCCTTCTATAAACAGGTAGTCCTACCATTCAAACACAAAACCAAGGTCTGTTCATATTTTGATGTGAGGATAGAAAAGTTAATTTTCTCCTATCTGGTTTTATGTCATTGTCACTGTATTTCTCTAGTTGTATCAGAATGTAAGAGGCTTTGGTAAGAAATTGATATCGGTATTTCTCAATTCTTCTATCAAACCTGCAGATCATGTTCTATGGAATCATAATTGCACTCAGATCTTCTGAAAAGTCACTCAGTTCTCAGTTGGAAAATGGGACGCCTTACTTGGGTAACATCCCACACGGATTCACCTTGTGGCTTTATCTGTGACTGCATTTAATGGGAGATGTTTTCATCCATCTTGATGGATGCTGGGCTGGATGATGTACTTTTATAGAGGAAAGATACAGCTTTATGCTCAGTACAGGACAAATTAATTTTTGTTACTATCCTTAATATCCTTGTTTGGGTGACACAAGATAGCAAAAGAAGGATTAAAATCCCTGAGCAAATGATAAAAATTGCATTTTATGCTGAGCACCAAATGATGACTACTTATTTATATTTAAGCATACATTCTCTGATATGAAGTAAATATGTATTTTTGGTCAATGTAATTAAAGCTGCATGTATGTGTCTTCCCTGATTTTTTAGGGTGAACATATATGGATAGTTTTGGATGGACCTGTTGATGCAATATGGATTGAAAATCTGAACTCTGTTCTGGATGATAATAAGACCCTTACTTTGGCCAATGGAGATCGCATTCCGATGTCCCCCAATTGCAAAATTATTTTTGAACCTCACAACATTGACAATGCTTCCCCGGCAACAGTTTCTCGTAACGGGATGGTCTTCATGAGTTCCTCAGTGTTAGACTGGAAGCCCATTTTAAAGGCTTGGCTGCAAACACTACCTGTTACATATTCTGCTGTCCTATGGAATTGCTTTAATGCTGTATTTCAGGTACTGAATTAACCACCTCAGGAAAAAAAAAAATTGCATCTCTTATTCTTTATTTAATGAATCATTGTTTCTTCCTAAGTGCTTTTTCAATTATTTGCATCTCTTTGTTTATGTAAAAAAATAAAGATGAGAGATTAAAAAAAAAAAAAAAGAGAGAAAATTATCTTTAACATTAATGAATCACTGAAACTATAAGAGATGAATAATTTGGATGTTTTGTTTTGTTTGTGTACTTCAGTTGGCTAAACAGATACTCTTTGCTTGTAATTGTTGCTACAATTTTAATTCTTGTTAGGATATACAAATGAGGTGTGTAAACGTGTTTGCTTTAAATATAAAGAAGTAAATTTATAAAGGAATTAAGCTGGTTTTACTCTGGTAAAACAGGAATGCATTTGGTCCATTAGTTATTTTTAAAAGACAAATTTGAATTAACCCAGAATAGTTCTCTGCTCTGTGCTGTTTGAAAGCTCAGGGTAGGTGACTATAGTTTTTTCTTCCGACTTTATTATCCATGTTTGTCTTCCAAAGGAGATTTTTGAAATGGTGTCTCTTTCATACATTGTCTGACTAAATTGTGTTTGATCAGTAGATCCAAAGCAAGAATGCTGAATGTTTTCCCTACCTCCATTTGGCCTTAGCTTACTAAATGGTTAGAAAGGTATCAGTAATATTATGGTTGGTTATATCTGACAGTGGGTATAAAAGCATAATCTCTGTAGGATACTTTCTCAATTACATCGAAATATTTATTTTTGCTTTGGAATTTTTTTTTAAGAAATAGGTATGTCTTTGCAATTCTTTTACTGTTGTTATCTTTTGATTTCCTCAGCATCAGTGTAGTAAATGCAACTGCCCACATGCCTTGGCTTCCCATCAGCTTGCTCCTGCCTGTTTACTTGTGTAATTGGTGTTGGATTTCACAGGGGTTTTTCCTGTCATATTTTTCATTGCTGTTGCATTTTAAAAATGCAGTTTTTAATGAACTTTGTGTGACATTGAAGGCTTTTTTTTTCTAATAAATCATGATAAAAGCAATGATTGATACAGGTTTGGAATGCCCTGAATGTTAACAAATGTCTTCCTACAAATATTTTTCATTTCAGTGCCCATTTGCTTTAAACCCAATGTTTAACAAGCTATTCATTTTGTTCTACCTCCAAAACATAATGATACGACATAGTATTTACTGCAGCAGCAAGAAAAACAATTCTGATAATGAATTTTAAAATATGCTTCCAAAGTAACGTATATGTGGGTCAATTTACTGCTTCTTTGCCACAATTCTATTTATGTTTTATGCTACAACTAGCTCTGGAAACATAATAACAACATTTAAAATGCCCAAGCCTGAAGCAATAGCAATAAAGTCCAGAAAAATATGTATTTTATTAGATTGAGAGATGAAAATGCAGTGAAATATGAAGTTAGTTCAGTGCTGAAGGCTGCATTTAGAACTATCAAAATGTAAATGAAAGCTGTCATGCTGGCAGTTTTCTTTCACTTTTAATGTGCTGTCTTTGCTTCTCAAATAATAGAAGCAATAAAAGTGATTTTACAGATGAGAGTAACACTACTTTTGTGTTCACGTCTCTTTTTATAGTTATTATTTTCTCACACATTAAAAAAAAAAAAGGATAAAACTCAAAAAGAAAATTTTTGAAATAAGATGCATCAGCAGTGGTAGTCAAACCCCAAATACAGATCTTTGTGAATTTAATACTAGTGTTAAGAAAAGAATGGATATAAACATCTTACAAATATCTGATTTTTCAAAGAAAATGAAGATTAGGCTATAGATGGAAACACAGTAATTAAGGAGACTCAGTCTTTCAAGTAGACATATAGAGACTTTTTGAAATCAATTTAAATTCAGCCAAAATAAATGTAAGACAACTGCTATAGTAATTCCAAATTGCTTATGAAAGACTCTCATTATTTATGTTAATCAAAATAGCATTTGTCACTGAGGGTCTTCACATTGGATAAAATCATTGTTAATAAAGGTAGAGCAAGTAGCAGTAGTGGAGGAGGAAACAGCAGAGAATAATAGTTGTGAATCAGTGGAAAGAATGTATTTCTTCTCTTAATGTATATTATAAATTACATTGTAAGTCATCAGTTTAAAAAAATATAAATTATGAAAAAATTCAAAAGACAAAAGACAAAAAGTGCCACCCCAAAACAACCCCCCAAAATCAACCTCATTTTGATTTAAGATTATCTTATAGTCTTTTCTATTTCCACAGGATTTTTTAAAAACAGTGTTTGAGGGGTTGGGCTTTCACCCTCCCTTTCTTGTAAGCAACATTTCCTGCTTAGCAGTAATTTCAAGTAAACTCCCATCCCTATAAAAAGACTGTGCTCTTAAATTTAGAAGCTCTCCTGCCAATTCCTTGTCTGGGAATGGTACTGCTACCTGTAAGCAACAGAATTGCTTAGCTAATGGAAGTAATTCTCTGAGACAGTTTCAAAGAACTGAAATAATTAAAATAATTACCTGAGTGGTGTTATTAAGTTTGCCTGCAAAGTGTGAAGCTCAAACCAGTGATGGATGCTATGTGAGTAACACAAGTTTCAGTATGTCTATGTATTGTTTAAATGAAAAAAATCTAGTAGGAACTTCAGCTTCAGATGTGACTAATTCCTTCCTCCACATTAAATCTCACAGTAATCCAATTTGTGTAAAGGCTGGTATTGGCCCTGCAGCATAGAGGTGAATATATAATCCAAACAGTTTCTTAAATTTAATATTGAAATGCTGATGTTAATATTACAAATATTAATAACTTTACGATATTGAGTTGCTCTTGTGCTTGTCTAAACCCTTTGAGTATATTACTAACATCCTGTCCTGAGGAGTCTAGTGAGTTCCATAGTGATTATGGAAAAGGATCTTTTTTTCATATGTTTTTAGCATCTGGCTCCACTTTTCAGTCTCTTGTAAGGGATAGTAAATTCCTGATTCAAATTCTTGACAATCTATGTGTATTTGTTACAACCGGACTAATTTTGCCAGTTCCCCTGTCCCAACAATTCATGCAAGTTCATTCATGCAAATTTTTATCTTGATATTGCATCCTTTTCCCAGCCATCTATTGTTTTAAAAATCATAGTAGTAATAAAATACTAGCATATATGAAACTGATTTTTTTTCATAAACTCAAAGAATAAGAATTACAGAAACCTCAGTGGAATCATAAGCACCATAAAACTAGTTCTGGTGAAAACTGGGCTCTTGACAGCACAGAATACTTTGACGCATGAAATATCTTTATTCTCTGTGTGTCAAATCAATTATTAAACAATTTACAGTGCCTTATGAGACATCTAGTCTATTTTACAGATGAAGAAGCTGAATCTCACTGATATTTAGGTCCAAATTCTAAAAGTCTTTAGACTTTAATTTCCCACACTGCTTGTGGGCACTCTCTTGTGGCACCCACAACCCCCCAGTTACTCAACCGAGCACCCTGTGTACTGTTTGGGGCAAACCAGGCATTTTGGAGGGAAAGCCATAAAAAGCAGCACACAGAGGTGGAAACATTTTTGCTACACAAGGAGAAATATCAAAAAAACCCAAGCTGATAGAGTGGCATCCCTGCCCATGGTGGGGTGATGAAACATCATGAGTTTTCAGGTCCCTTACAACCCAACCCATTCTATGATTCTATGTATGCCCATATTCAGATTGTCTTTTTGGACCACTTATCCATGAGCCCTATTCTAGGTTAAGTTGCCTAAGTGAGTTTTTTTATTGCAATATGTATTTTTGTTGTGTGTCTTATCTGGTATTCCAGTGAGAAGGAACTCAGGAGGATGGGTAAAAATCTTTATTCAGTCTCTGTGCCAATAAATATCCACATAGGGTAGCTGAAGAACTTTACAGAAACAAAACTGGGGAGAATGTGGGTAAACAGCTCAGTGATTTTTAAGAAATACCTATATAATTGTTTACATATTTGGGTGATTGAATGTCTTAATTAACTTAGCTTTCTCCCTGACAGGGTATGACAGCTATAAGTGGAATTGCTAAAAAATTAGTCTCCCATAGTGTCCCTGTTGCACTTTCACTCCTCAGAATGGGGGGGCAGTATTGATTTCCAAAGATTACAAAGGCAAATGGAATGCATAGTGAGGGAATTATATTAAAGATTGTTAAATGGAGGTGCAAATAGGCTATAATTTACATCAGTCTGTACTGTGGATGGCAGCTGATATTTTAAACAATTTTGCACCGCAAATCTCAGATTTGAAAATCAATTTGAAACATCAGTTTGAAACTTTGCTCAAGATATTGCAGAACACTTGGCAAAGACAGACATGGTAGCCATCACTATGAAGAAACCTGAGGAAGGTCTAAGTTCCATTAAAATCAATTCCAAAATTCCCTTTGGATCCTGTTAGGATTCCAAAGGAAAATGAGAGTACTGGTTTCAAAGAGGACGTTGTGGTGCAGTCAGAACAGATCAGATAGATAGGAATTTATAGTGGTGAGGTTATGCATTGGACTCGATGATCCTTGTAGGTCCCTTCCAACTTGGCATCTTCTGTGATTCTGTGATTGTATATATATTTTTATATGTATCATTGCAGCAATTCTAGTACTTTTATCTTCCTACTTCAAAAATGGCAATGGTAGATTAAAATCTCCAGTGGAGAGCACAAATGGCAGATCCCTGATGCAACTGAAAAGCAGTCTTCAAATTGCTCTTCAGGAAATTACTGTTTGGAGCTCACATGAATAGTTCTGCCAGCTGTGGTACATCAAAGTTATTTTTCTAATATGTTGTTGTTATAAAAAACCATGATCTAAGTCTGAATATCATCCCAGAAATGGGGAAAAATAGTGTTTGGAATTAAGTTTAGAATATATTTGAAATTAAGAAATTGGTCTAATTCAAGAATAAATCATACTGTTGAAACAGAATCTTTAAATGACTTTTTTCCCCCCCAGGATGTGATGGATTTTGTTTTCTCTGCTGTGACACCAAAAATGTCAATTTTAGAATGCATGTACATCAAACAAGCTATTGACCTCCTACAGGTAGATACGGCATTACGTTTTTCTCTCTCTGATTCTGTTATTTGTGCTGGGACATTGTTCTAGGAGGGCAGTAGTTATATATTGCATCTGCTTTGCAGGGTTTACTTTCTGACCGAGCTGAGAAGCAGCTCGGTGAGGAACATCTTGCTCGCTTGTTCATTTTCGCTGTGATGTGGTCAGCTGGAGCTCTTTTGGAACCAGACGACAAGCTGAAAATGGAGCTGTTCCTACGGAAGCACTCTGCAGTGAAAGGACTACCAGCTGTGAGGGGAGAAGAAACAATGTTTGAATTCGGTATCGATTCCTGTGGCCAGTGGGAGCACTGGTCCAAGAGGGTTTGTATGCTGCAACATGTTAAGCTTTCCTAATGAGTATACAAGATATATTTGGTAAGAGCCACATTTTTTTTATTATTGCAAACCCTATATAATTTGGTTAGGACGATTAATCCTACCAAATGCTCAAGGGTTTCTTTTTTGAAAGATGTTCTTCTCCATAAATATCTTTGGCAGTGAATAGAAACATGTATTTGAAATAGCTTTGGAAGTGAAACAGGGGTGATCTTAGCTTTGCCTACTATCTATTGCCCTGCTGTTTAAGAACTCGCAGCAAGGAAAAGGTTTTATTATGTACTAGAGAATAGTGGAATGAAAATATAGTCTTAACACCCCTTTAGACAAGCTTGGCAGGGTACTGATTGATTATAAATGGATGCTTGGCTTTCAGGAAGAAAAGTTTTGTTAATGTAAATTTTATAAAGTACATTTGATTTTGTGTTCTGATGCAGAGTAATTGTGTGGGCAGATAGAAATTCTCAGGCTTTATCCATGTCTTCCTTATGCAGGTCCCCGAATATATTTATCCTAAAGATTCAGTACCAGAATATACTTCCATTCTAGTTCCAAACGTAGACAGTGTCCGAACAGACTTTCTAATGCACACTATCATGAGGCAAGGAAAAGCTGTTCTGCTAATTGGGGAACAGGGAACAGCCAAAACAGTTATGATTAAGGTAGGTGGAATGGAAAAACATATGTAATGTATTAGTATGATAACATTGCAATAGTTGACATTGGCACAAATGTTAAATTGAAATGTAACAGTAGTTTGATTTTTCTTCAGATTACATACTAGCATTCTTACTGAGGCCTTTTGCCAGTACTCACACAGACTGCAAGCAAAAACCCCCAAATATCCACATTTATTATAAAGGTTTCTTTTAAACTTTGCTAACTGTGGCCACAAGGTCATGTGATAAATGCCCTTTTATATGTTTTCTTTTCTTTTGAGAAGTCAGACTGTAGCTTTTGCTAAGATAATATTGATCCTTGGAGATTTTTTTATTTTCCTGTGCTTTGTCAGTGGTGCCACGTGTGAACCAGTCTTTTGTACACCCATGTTGCACAACCTTTCTTCAAGCCAAACTGAAGAAAAAAAAAGAACTTCCTTCTTTACTCAGAGTGGTTTTCAGAGGGTGAATTTATTGCTTATTGTCTGCTCTCTCAATTTCTTCACTGAAAATGACATATTGTTATTTCTTTAGAAGAAAGTAACAACCGGATTGCTATTAAATAAACAAGTACATGTTTTCTGTATTTTAAATGGTGCAGATTAAAGATATGTCACTTACAAATATTAGTGACTTACTACAAAAAAGTCAATAATCAAAAGGCTGAACAAATTCAGATGTCATACCAAGCTTGGCATCCCCTACTTGAAAAAATGTAAGCGTGTAATGGTTTTCAGCATGAGGTCTGTGTTTTCCAGGGGAGTCTGTAGACAATTTGATCAAAGAGAGGTAGCTAAATAAAGCTGATCTGCCATTGGGACAGCTGAATTTGCCGTACGGGCATCTGTACTGCCACTGGAGGATTTGCAGAGGTCTTGAAATTGAAATAGCTGAAAAACACTGGCCTAAACTGACCTTTGGCTTTCTTAAAATCTGGAGCCATTTTGTGCCCTCTAGCCATGTGCTTTCTGAGCCCTGACATAAAGGGAGTTGTAGCCATGCCAGCAGCCACTAATACTACTTTTTCAGCTTGGCTGTCGATGCCAACATGCATGCCTGTGTAATGTCAACTTCTGTTCCTGGCACCAGCTGGAGAACTATTTTAGTAGAGTGCAGAGGCGGGGTCTGGGTGGTGGTCTTGATATTCCACATACTGGATTTTGTCCAGATACTGGCAACCTCCAGCCTTCAGATGCCATTCCTGTCCCTAAAAATAATTGGAGCTGATTCCTGGGAGTTGCTTACTCTGAGTCTATGCTATAGAGCAGAGTATCTTCCTTACACAAGAGAGCATAATGCCAGTAGTTGTTTGATCTCATTTAAGGTTATGATTGAGTTTTATCTGCATTCACAACTGTTCCCCTTCTGCTTTCACCTTCTGTAGAATTTTGCTTTACGACACCTTGTGGAAAAGAAATTTCCAGATTGAATGGTTGGGTTCCATGAGAAAGTAAAAAGGTTTTCATATATAACACTTCAGGTAGTAATCTAAATTAATCTGAGTAATCTTCAGTGTTAAGTAAAGCAATATATAAATTGTAGTATAAATTAAAATAAAAAGAACTTATAATTGAATGTTAATTTGTGACCTTTATTCTCTGTACTATTAATTCACAAATTGCAACAAACAAAAATTTAACATGAACCTAAGTCAGTTGCAAATTTTCTGACAGTTTAACTAACAAAAATAATCCCATTCAACAGTCTCTTCCTTTTCAAAGATAGTTCTCATTTATGTATTGTGCAATATTACAGTTACCATGTAAACTGTTTGAAATGCCATAATGATTAAAACAAAAGCATGTTTTTTGAGTGGTTGAGAACTCCTAGTTGCAGTGGGTTGACCTTGCCCAGCTGCAAGACCCCACCCAGCTGCTGGTTCCCTCCCCTCCATCAGCAGCACAGGGGTTAAGGTAAAGACAGGGAGATCCCAACTCAACAATTACTATCACAGGAAAAACATTTGACTTGGGAAACTCTTTTAAAATTTATTTCTAATTAAAAATTGAATTGGATAGTGAAAAACAAAGAGAGTACTAAAACTACCCCCTGTTCACCCCCTCTTCTTTCCAGGTTCACCTTCACTCCTTCATGCCTGACTCCTCTACGAGGAGAGCAGAGCAGCACAGGGGGGATGGGGAATGGGGGCTCTGGTCAGTCCATAACAGCTCCAGTCTGCCTCTCCTTTGTCCTCTTGTTGTTCCTTCCTCCAACACAGGGTCCCTTCCATGGGACACAATTCTTACCACAGCTGAAGCTCTTTATGAACTATTCCAGTGTGTGTCCCCTACAGGGTCACACGTCCTGCCAGCAAACCTGTTCCAGCCTGGGCTTCTCTCTCCATGGTTCTGCAGGTCCTTCTAGGAGTTCCAGTGCAGGCTTCCCATGGGGTCACAGCCTCCTTTGGGCATTCACCTGCTCCAGCATAGGGTCTTCCATGGGCTGTAAGTGAATATCTGCTCCCATGTGGACCTCCATGGGCTGCAGGGGAATGGTCTGCCTCCCCATGGTCTGCACCATGAGCTGCAGGGGTGTCTCTGCTGGAGCACATCCTGCCATTCTTTCTATTCTCACCTTGGTGTCTGCAGGGCTGTTTCTCTTAAATTTTTCCCCACTTCTCTCTCTCTCAGCTTACAGACAGCATTTTGCCTTTCTTACACAGGCTGAGTGTCTCCAGTGTGTCTGCTGGAGTTGGCTGGAACCAATTGTGTCCAATTGGCCCATCCTCTTCTCCCAAGGGGCTGCCCCAGCTGCCAACACCTGGTACATCAGCTTTGCACAAATTGTTGGAGTGCTGAGGAGAGGTCTGAGCAGTGACCTGCACCGGCACTGTCAATACACTGAATACAGGACTATTGCATATACATTGCACATGTAGACTGTTGTTTGTATGAGGTCTGAGTAAAACCTGCTTCTGAAGGGCACCTTTTCTTAAGCTGTGATCACTGTATCAACAAAATTAACAGTTTAACAGTATTCATCAAAATATTTTGAGGGTGTTTAGCTGTATCTTCCTTTCTGCTGTCACACGAAATATACGTCTCACTGGAGTTGTTCTTAGAGCACTTTATCAGCAATAGTATAGATTTATCCTTCTGAGGTATCAAAATGGGAACATTTCTAGCCAACCCTCTTATACAGATAAGAATTTAAGTGATTTTCAACTTTGTCATCCTTGCAGAAGAACTGAATCTTTAAAAAGAAACTAAGTTGGAAAAATGGAATTTTTAAAACTATTTTTATGACCCAGGACCTTTCCTAAACAGAATATTTCCTGTACTATATCTATATATCTCTATATCTATATATATCCCGTGATGTGACTCCAGGGTTATGTATTTTTATTATGAAGCCTCACTAAATATGAAGAGTGTGACTTTGTTGCTTTAGGGCATCCTCAGCAGCTGTGGGAATTGTAGGTGTTCCTAAAATTCAAGGATTCCTTTTTTCACTAAGAGAAGATGGCTATTAGTAAATGCAGTGTAACTGGGTTTGATTTTAAACTACTTTTCCTTTGCACTGCTTTTGTTGTAAGATATGGTGCTGCAGTGTAAATGTGAAAAAGGATTTGGATTTTCACTTGTTCCTTGCAGTCTGCTGTAATAGATCATCACTAATGGCTTGAATTTAGAAAAAAACCCTGACAGTTGCTAATGCAAAGTTTATTTGCATCTTGAGCTGGCACATATCTACTTGTTGTAACACTTAGTGAAGTCTATTAAAAGCTTATAAATTTTAATACTTAGAAATTTTATGCAAAGCAATAACTGACAGTTTGTTTGAATTTCAAGTTGCAGATGATATATTTACCTTAAATAAACTGGGGTTTGAGATTTTAAAGTTAATAGCAGGACTGCGATTTTTGCAGGGCTGCTGAGCATCTGCATCTCCTTTTGGCTGTATTGATCTGAAATTACTGGTGGACTTTACTTAAAATTGGTTTGTCTTGCAGAATTATACAAGCAAGTATGATCCTGATGTTCACTTGACCAAATGCCTAAACTTTTCTTCTGCAACTCTGCCAAATATGTTCCAAAGGAGCATAGAAAGTTACATAGATAAAAGAATGGGCACCACATACGGTCCTCCAGGAGGGAAGAAAATGACTGTCTTTATTGATGACATCAACATGCCTGTGATTAATGAGTGGGGTGATCAGGTAAAACAAAAATATTAACATTTGAGAGTTGATGGTCTTACCATTGTTACAGCTGGAAAACTGATCTGTGGGTTACAAAAATGGGACTGTTTAGAAAAAAGATATCATAATACAGACTAGACCAAGTATGTTTACTAAAAACAATTTCCCTGAGCCAGTTTTTGTTAGAACTAATAAAAGCATTCCTAAAAGATCAGGAACAGTTTCTAGCTGCTTGTTGCAATCACTGTAGCTTTTAAGTATTTCAGTTTGGATACATGCAGAGCTAGTAGAATTTCCAAACTAGCAATTCTCAGAACCAGTTTGGGAATGGAAGCATGCAAATACAGGGAGCACTCAGAGATTCTTTCCTTTTTTTTATCTGCTCTGGATTTTAAATTGCACTTACTATTATGTGAGGTGATGGGTCTAGAGAACAAGACAGACTTATGAGGAGTGGCTGAGGGACCTGGAGTTGTTGAACCTTGAGTAAAGAAGGCTCAAGGAAGATGTTATTGCTCTCTATAAATGCCTGAAAGGAGGTTGTAGCCAGGTGGATGTTGATCTCTTCTCCCAGGTAACAAGCATTAGGGCAAGGGGAAATGAGCTCAAGTTGCACCAGGGGAGGTTTAGGTTGATATTAGGGAAAAAATTTCTTCATCAAAAGGGTTGTCAAGCATTGGACCTGGCTATCCAGGGAAGTGGTGGAGTCACCATCCTTGGAGGTGTTTAAAAGACATGTGAATATGGCACTTAATGACACAGCTTAGTCAGTATTTAAGCGCCTGTATCAATCTGAATATATAGTCTGGATTGAGAGTTCAAAGCACTGAATTTTCTTCAGTTGAAATCATGTAAATCTTGCTGAATGTGTGACTTCCTGTCCACAACTACTTATCACAGGAAGCTTACATGTGGCCAATCCACTGCATCTGAATGCTTGATTGCCATGCCACTTAACTTTTTCCTTTTTTCTTTTTTTTTTTTTTTTTTTTGATATCTAGATCACCAATGAGATTGTAAGACAGCTGATGGAACAGAAAGGTTTCTACAGTTTGGAGAAGCCAGGAGAGTTCACGAATGTGATTGACATCCAGTTTGTAGCTGCTATGATTCACCCTGGGGGAGGTCGGAATGACATCCCACAGCGCCTGAAACGCCAGTTCACCATCTACAACTGCACACTACCTTCTAGTTCCTCTATTGATAAAATATTTCAAACAATAGCTGAAGGTTATTTCTGTGAACAACGACATTTCCCCGCAGAAATACGTAAACTGGCTTCAGCATTAGTATCTACAAGTCGAAAGATTTGGCAAATGACAAAAGGAAAGGTAAAATTACTTATTGTCTATTATTACTATATATGAAGCCCTTGAAATATCTGACCCTGGCCTTTTGTAATGTCGTGTGTGTTCATACTTCATACTGTGAAACTGTGGCCCATGTGTGTAACTACCTGTTGATGCCTCTGCTCTGAATTGGTTGCTCCCAGGACCTAGTTAGCTGACTAAAAACATAATCACATGCAGTGTGTTCTATAGGTAATATGAGAATATATGTATATAGAAGAATATATATGTATAATATGATTGAGAGATCTTCTGGCTGAGAAAATGTTAAGAGCACAAGGAACCAGAAATTAAAAATTCGATAGAAATCTTCTGTAAAGATGTTTGGGATTGTGGCAAATTTTAAAGATCTGAATTAAAAGAAAGAAGTCTAAATATTGACTTTTGCGATTTCAAACAGAATGTTAAAAACATTTAACTGTAATTCCTAAGCAAGTTCCACAGTGAAATTTGAAAAGAGTAAAATTTCAGCAGAGAAATGTGTGTCAAATTTGTTCTTCTAATGAGAAAAGCAAAAGAGTGGTGGAAAGATAGGGATTTGTTAAATTATATTTTCTAGTCCAGAAGAGGTTGGTCAGAATTTCACAAACAACTCACTATAGGCATAAACTTGGCTTACACAGAGAAATAGAGAGACTTCTAGTGAAATTCTTGACTTGTCAATGTTGACCACTCTATTCAACAGAAATGGTGTTTATTATTGCTAATTATTTTCTTATTTTTCTGCTCTCTTTTCTTTTATTTTCTTTTCCTCAACTACTTTCCCTTTTCCTCATGAACCTTTCCTCACATGTTCGTGGAAAGGACAAAAGAGAGTAACAGAAATGGTCTGGAGGAAAGGGCAGGAGCAACACCACAGGTTAAACAATGCTCATATTTTTAGTGTGGCCTTCAATGCCATCACTAACTAACCTGTCTTGGCTACCCTTCAGTGTGTGTTCCTGGGAATTGAAAGATTCAAAGAAACTCAAATGAAATCTATGTGAAATTAAAGAGCTGGCCATTGCTAATGTAATTTCTTAATTTTTGCCATTGTCTTTTAAATGCCAAGCATGTCTTTTTGCTTTAATGTAGGACTGAAGTTTGTGAAAATTTCCATATTCATTTAATACTAAGTAGAAAATAGTTTTCTTTAGCAGCTTTTTGAGTGTAGTTTATGACTTATTTTTTAGATGTTGCCAACTCCAGCTAAATTTAATTACATCTTCAATTTACGAGACCTCAGTCGTATTTGGCAAGGAATACTTACAGTTACTTCTGTTGTCTGCCAGAGCATCAGTGTTTTGGTAGCCTTGTTCCAACATGAGTGCAGACGTGTTATTGCAGACAGGTTCATCAGCCAAAGTGATAAAGACTGGTTTGAGGATATGATGAAAAAGGTAAGCAAATAGTGTTCTAGTATTTGCCACAGAAATAGACCAATGACATATTTCATTACTAAAACAATCTGTAATGTATTGTTGTAGATTGTTTCTGCAGAACATGGTCAAAATCTATTTGAAGATAAATCCACAGAATTATACTTTGTGGATTTCTTACGTGATGTCCCAGAGACTACTGGAGATGAACCCGACGATGCAGAGTTGAAGGCTCCAAAAATTTATGAGCCTGTCCCATCTTTGAATTATTTGGCTGAAAGATTACAGATGTTCATGCAACAATACAATGAAACTGTCAGAGGATCAAAGCTGGATTTAGTATTTTTCAAGGTATTGCTGCTTGTAAATATATTAATACAGAAATTGCCTGGTCTTTTGCACTTATTGATACATAGATCTTGTATATTTCTATCACACTGTTTTGGGGATACCTCAGGATGGCTAGTTCTGTATCCAAAGAGCCTTACAAATGAGCTCTATAAAGCCATGCTGCCATCTCCAGCTGCCTACAAATGATTCCATCTCTTTGCACTTCCTCATCTTCTCTTTCTCCTTCTTTGCATAATGCAAAGCACAACTAACTTGTTTATACTGTGCACATTGTGAATCTCATCTTGCTTTCCTGAAAATTACCTCCTTCTCAAAGATCTTGATGCACAATTCTTTCTTCAGCCTTAGACTGGGTGGTTTGGTAGGATTTTAGGGCATTTCAGATTAATTCTTGCTCTAAGATAAATACAGCAGTTGAATAAGAAATGTTTATAGCATATTTATATTTTGCTTTTGTCAGCCTATTGAGAGAGCCTGTAAATAGCTCAGCTGAAAGGCTGGGGGAGTCCTACACGCTGCTACGGGGCATGTCCTCTGCTCTGCTGACTACAGACCGTGCATATTACGTTACTCCATATAAGGACATTTCTCTTAGGCTAGCCCTTCTGCCCACTGAAGTTAGGGGGAAATCTCTTGTTGATCATGATAAGTACAGGACAGAGTCTTTGGCATAAGCTTTAGAGAAGTCATCTAGCTGTTGAGAGGCAGTTACTTGATGACATGCTTCTAGCTGATTATATATTGCATTATTTTTACATTTCTTCATCCCCTTTTCTCTCAATACACAGGATGCAATCATCCATTTGATTAAAATATCACGGATTATTCGTACTCCACAAGGAAATGCATTGTTGGTGGGTGTGGGTGGATCTGGAAAACAGAGTCTGACCAGACTAGCATCATATATTGCTGGATATGAGAGCTTTCAGATTACTTTAACAAGGTAACACAATGCAATGTACATAGAAATTATCTCCTTAATTTGCCACAGAAATGAATGTCTCACAATCAACTTAGAGAAATGCAAACCTCTCAAATGTTGTATCCCTCATCGTAAACTATATTTTTGATCAAAAGTAATTTATAGAAATTTGAAGGTTTGGGAAGTAACTACTGTCTTCCTTCTGTGTCTGTTTTGACATAGGGTTTACTGGGGTGAGCAGTGAGGATCAGCAGAGTGTATTTCACTTTGCAAACTATTTAATGTGCTGAGAAATATTCCTTAGAGACATATATCAGGTCTTTGAATAACGTTATGAGGTTTATGGTGAAAGGAAAGCTAAAGAAAGATATGTCACAATCTTTTCCTGCGTTTCAGAAGCAGAAGGAAGGAACAGTGGGAACAGAAAAAAAAAAAAAGAAAAAAAAGAAAAAAAAAAAAAAGAGGGAAAGAAAAAAAATGAAGAGTAACAGACCAGAGCCCCTAGACTTGCGAGATTCAAAATGCATGAATAAGGCTAAGATATATTTCAGTCACTTAGGAAAGGTTCGTTTGCTGAAGCTAACTGGAGGCAGGCTAAAAGCAGGTAGCTAAAAGTGTGTATTTACCAAGCAGATAGTCCGCTTTTGTAACTTGCCACAGGAGGCTGTGAACCCAATATCAGCTGATTCATAATTGGACACCGAAAGGACAAGATGGACATACCTTTTAGCATTCACACAATAGAACTGGATGTGGAGGGGCGAAGAACAGAATGGGCAGTGAAAAGTGGATGCTGGCTCGTGTTTTCCTTTTAAGTATCTTTTCCCATTGCTGTTGATAAGATTATTGAATTAGATAAACTGCTATTCTGACTCAGTAGAGAAATTCCTCTGCTTTTATCAGAATACCACAAATCACTGTAAAAACTGCAGCTGCACCATGCAAACTGAAGAGCCAGATTGTTTCACAAGCTCTGCAGTGCTTGCATTAGGGCTGTTTGTGGAGCAGAGGTAAGATGGAGCTGGAAAAGAATTGGGACACTTTCTGTATAGCATATTTATATAAAAAATAGAGGCTCTCAAATAGTGAAGAATGGGTCATGAATGTATTGCAAGAATTATTTATGACTTTGAAGAGATTCTTGTAAAAAAGAGACTGGTTTCAAAGAAAAGAAGGTCCTAATTTCAGCCTTAATTAGCTAAAGACAAAATTTTATTAACCTTACTTTACTCCATTTTATATTGTACAATCTGAAATCTGTAGTTGAATTTGTGTGGACTTCATCTGAATCTTACCTGTGTGCACCAGCTGTAAGAAGCATAATGACAGAACCAGTCATGGTCTTCATTTGCAGCAGAGTGGATCAGCCCAAGTGATAATGCTCCAACATCGTTTCTGGGGCTTGATTTTAGTTAAAACATATAACATGATAACCCCATCAGTTTTGTTGTCTCTTAAGGATTTCCTTAACCTGCATTCAATATCTTCTATAGATAATCCAGCTGTATTTACGTAATGGTTTACAGGTATCAAAACCTACTTGACAGTTTAATCCAGCTGTATTAACCTACATTTCTAATAAAAAATTTACATCTGCAAATGTGGGGATGCAAACAGCATTATCATTACCTTAGACATAGTGTTGCTCTCACCGTCATTTTTCCCAGCACATTATTTTGTTGATTTAACCTGCTTTCACATGATTTATGTTACTGAGCATTCACTTTGGGAAAATGTTTAAGAAAAAGCCTAAAAAATGTAACCGGGAGATATGGTATTAATTTCTTTTCTAGATTTTTTTCTTGCCTTAGGGAAGCTGATCCTGTTGATAGATATCTCCTAAAATGGTCTGTAATTCTTGTTTTCTTTCTCTTTATCCTTCTCTACTCCAGAACATACGCTATCAACAACCTTTTGGATGATCTGAAAATCTTGTACCGCACTGCTGGGCAAAAAGGAAAGGGTGTTGTCTTTATATTCACGGACAACGAAGTCAGAGACGAATCTTTTCTTGAGTACTTGAACAATGTTTTGGCTTCAGGTGAAGTCTCAAATCTTTTTGCACGAGATGAAATAGATGAAATCACACAAGACCTGATACCAGCAATGAAGAAGGAGTACCCAAGGCGTACTCCCACTGGTGAAAATCTTTATAATTACTTTCTTGCTCGAGTTCGGAATAACCTGCATGTAGTTCTTTGTTTCTCTCCTGTTGGGGAAAAATTCAGAACTCGTGCATTCAAATTTCCAGGTCTGATTTCAGGCTGTACCATGGACTGGTTCCAGCGCTGGCCTAAAGATGCCCTTGTAGCAGTTGCACAGCATTTCTTAGCTTCCTACCATATTGAGTGTACAGATGAAGTGAAACAGAGTCTTGTTAACACCATGGGGACAATTCAAGATATTGTAGCTGAAAAATGTGTTGAATACTTTGAACGATATAGGCGACGAACATTTGTGACTCCAAAATCCTACCTGTACTTCATTGGTTGCTACAAAGCTATTTACAAAGAAAAGTTTGACAGTGTTGGATGTTTGTCTGAACGCATGAGAACAGGTACTGTGAAATATGTTTGATTTTTGTTTCTTTGTTGGTTTTTAAAAGGGTGAGAAAAATCTGAATAGAAGAACCTAAAATTATGGACTTAAATTGTGAGCTCACTTTCATTTGGAAGCAGACTCATGTTTTCAGCTGTGTTGTGTGTGATTAAAAAATATGCAGAGGTTTTGTTTCAATGGACTTTATGACTCTTCAGATTATTAGTTAGCAGTTAAAATACTTGAAACTCTTGCTCTGACATGTATGCATTCAAAGGAACTACTGAGATCCTAGTTTTCACATTTAAGCATGCTAAAAGTAAATCTGATAGAAGGTAAGTAAATGTTCATATTCAGTCTCTGAAGAAAAGTCTCTTTTGAAGAAAAGAAAAATAAAATATTACCCCTGCTTAATTTTTATTTTCAACAAATGGCATCCCTCACTGATGTTCCTAGATATGAATCTGAGTGACTTGTTTTAAATATCCACATTGCTTCACTGAGGTTTCTCTCTTAGTAGATCTTCCTGTTGCTAAAATAGAATTTGCCCACCACAGGTCTTGCAAAACTGATGGAAGCTGAGATTTCAGTAAATCAGCTTTCTGAAGAGTTGGCTATGAAGGAGAAAGATTTGGCTGTAGCTTCAAAAAAAGCTGACGAAGTTTTATCGGAAGTAACTATGAAAGCCCATGCTGCTGAAAAAGTGAAAATGCAGGTGCAAAAAGTAAAAGACAAGGCTCAGGCTATTGTGGATGACATTGCCATTGATAAAGCAGCAGCAGAAGAGAAACTTGAAGCTGCAAGACCTGCACTGGAAGAAGCTGAGGCAGCCCTGCAGGTCAGGATCAAGTATATTCTGAACATGCCTGTAGTTAATGATTATTATTTGTAATAACATGGCTTATGCTTCTGACTTGGGGGGAGGTTGTGAGGGGTAGGGCAGGAAAAATTGAAAGAACTAGCACTGGCCTGTAAATCCTTGTTGAAAAAAACCTGAAAACTGAAAAGGTGAAGAGGTAAGATGGGCAGTACTCTATTGTCAGGTAATAAGGTAGTTGCTGAGTGGTGCTACCTTTAAGGACTTTCTGTGGAAGTGCATCTGAGTGACCTGCAAACCTGTCATAACTGCATTACATATGCAGTCCATTTCATATTTTCTTTTATAATTTTTCAGACAATAAAACCTTCTGACATTGCAACTGTTCGCAAACTGGGTAAACCTCCTCACTTGATAATGCGGATTATGGATTGTGTGCTACTTTTATTCCAAAGAAAAGTAGACGCCGTAGCACTAGATCAAGAACGCCCAGGTGTGAAGCCATCATGGACTGAGGCTCAGAAGCTAATGAATAATTCAGGATTTCTTAGCATGTTGCTTACTTTTCAGAAGGTAAGAAGTTAATAAGGGCACTACTGCTCCTACAACTGTCTTCAGAGGTCACATGAAAGTGTCTTCTACCAACCAAAGCAGTTTGAAACAGATGAGGCTTTCATGTATCTATAGTTGTAGGTACCTTCATGACTCTATTCCTCTTCAGTTTCATGGTTCATTATTTCAGTAGTTTTTCTCCTGAGCCACACAGTTTTGATGGCAGACAAAAGTATCCCAAACATTAGACCAAATCTTGAAAAGCTTAGTGTTATCTTTATTCAGGCAGTTCCTGCTTCTAAGTAGGAATTTGCCTTGGAAGGGTCCACTCTTGCTCTTTCAAATGGCTCACCTTCTCCAATGTTACCGGGCCTGTTTTCCTACAAGGCACTCTAGAGCTCTGCCTCCACTTTTGTAGGGAGTTATCAGGAAATACAGAAGAAAATGAGCATCCTGTCAGGAGAAATACTGACATGCTTGGGGAATTTTTGGGTTCTCTCACTAGAAAAGCAGCAAAATGAAGAATGATCTGAGAATCTCAATGCCAACTGTAAGAAAAATAAAAGCAAACACAGATATTTATTTCTGTCAGAACATAATATCCTTTTTATAGCAGGATTCTCTGAACTGTGAGACAAGGGAAAATTCTCTATAATGAGGAGAAGAAAGATGTCCGTGGTAGCTCGACCAGAAAAAGGCCTAGGCTGGAATATGAAATAGCAGAATCATGATCCAGCTTTTAAATCCAGAAAACCAGCCAGGTTTCAGCAAAACCTGTTTTGTTGGGGGTTTTTTTTGGCAATGTTGCAGAAAATACTCTTTCATTTATACACAGATTTTTAAAATCTGTTTCAGCTGTGAGTTTTGCCTGTGCCTTTTCTAAGCTGTTGGACTGTTTTTGTTGTAAAGTTCATTCTCACTATCCCCAGGAGCCATTTCTCCCAAGGAGCCATATTGACGAGGCACCGTGTGGAAACTTGCACTGCCTCTGTAAACGGCTTCTTCCTGGGGCTGTCAATCTGGCCACTTTTCCAAGTGCTATCTTCACTAAACAGAAAGAGGAAATGAGTTTAAAGATAGCAGGGACTAATTATGCACTCCATACCCAAGCCTCTCTCTAATGAGGCTTCCAGTTTTGGCACTTATTAATAGTGTATGTGTTCCTGCTGGTAGTTTGCAACACATTTAACTTTACTCAGAGGAGTCAGAACAACTTCTGTGGGACCGAGTTCTTGCAGGAAGTGATACTGATGAATGTGGTATAGAATACTAGACTACTTCTGTGCCTGATGAGGTACCTCACATGCTGTCCTCCTGCCTCATTTCTCTTTCCTGAGTATATATGACAAGCAAGTAAGTTATGTTTGGAATCCTGAGTAGACTCCATGCTTACTTATTTGTGAGATTTTTGTTCCTTGATAATTTTTTTAGGCAATGAAAATTAGTGAATGTATTAGTTCCTTGGGTTTAAAATTCATTACTTGGAAGGAAAAGTGTGACATTTTCCAACCTTTTGAACTGAGGTTTATGCTGACTGGTCTTTGCTTCACCTTTGTCAGCTTGCTAGCTCATAACTTTGAGTAGAAGGAAAAAAAAAGGGTGAAATGTTTGTCCAGCACTATTTTACATTTTAGCAAATGATCATAGTGAAAACACTACCATGGCTGATCTTGGGAATAATATAGTGAATGCCTTTGTTATTAGAGTAGCTAGGGATCAGACAAGTACAAGGCAGTCCTTTCTGCTGTGCAGAAAACAGGATAAGGGTAAATTGCTTTGACAGTATGAATGCTGGTTGATTTTTAGATGCATTAAAAGAAAGGCATTAATACATTGCCAAAAAAAAATATAAAAAAGGATGATTCTTAACACTTCTATTGTTAAGCAACCATTGTTACCCTGTATAAGCTCTTCTACTCTCTACATTGCTGGAAGAGATGAATTCCATTTCATTCTGACACTTACATAATTATAGATTAACCACTGTCATCAAAGATCTGGCTTTTCATGTTCTCAACAGATTGGGAAAGGGGGAAAAAAGCTGATATTACAATAACAGCTGAAAGAAGTCTCTTTTAAGGTTAAGGAAAAGGGTTAGCTTCAGGGAAGTGAAGACAGTGCCTTGCAGTTTCACCCTTTTCCTTCCCAAAGCTGCATGTCTGACTGCCTTAGCTGTGCTCACATTGGTGCCTGACTGATGCCATGGGGAGCTTGTTCTAGGAACTGGACTAGAAATAAATTAATCAGTACTTTGCTGACTTATGATTCTGTCATTATGATATTATGATATTATACTATGATAGCTTCCAAACTAAGTCACTGAGCACTGGTGATGGTATTAAAGATGGGGCAAGAACACCTGGTTGAGGGGGAAAGGAATGAAGGAACAGTGTTGTAGCAGCAATAACTTAAATCAGCTTAAATTGTCATGGAGCTGTTAGTACAAGTAATGTCTGTAAGTCTTATGGGTCAAATAGGGATATTAAATGCCAGCTCAAGTCAATCTATTGCAATGGAAGTAGGAGTTACTTTCATGAGTTCACAGAAAACTACTAACCTGTCCTGTATAAGAGTGAAAGGCAACAGTGCTGTTTTGTTAAGAAGCAATAGCCCCATGATTTTAAAAATAAAAATGTTTCTGCAAAGCAAAACTTACTCTAAAATCCATTTAAAAATAATTTTTCCTTTCCATTGACTAGGACTCAATTACAGGAGAAACTGTGGAGCTTTTAGAGCCTTATTTGGATATGGAGGATTATAATCTTGAGACGGCTAAAAAAGTGTGTGGAAATGTAGCAGGTCTTTGCTCATGGACACAAGCAATGGCTTACTTCTATGGTATTAATAAAGAAGTTCTTCCTCTTAAGGTATTTCATATTGCTTATTTTATTTTATTTTTTTGAGGGATGAATATAGTCAAGTGGAAAAAATGTTGTGTTATCTTGGATAAAAAAATATTCCGAGTTACGAGAGATTCTTGTTTCTTCACATGCATTTGTGAAGTCAAGCATACACGGCTTAAATATGTCCAGCCAATTTTTTCCCCTTACACAGCTACCCTGTGGTACATTTGTTACTTGTGTGAACACAGTCATTTTTCAGTGGATTCTTTATAGAGCCTGGTTAGCTCCCTGGTAAGTGGGAGATAACAATACCTTCTCTGCTCTCAGACTTGGTGCCACGCACTATGGCTTCAAGAGAACTCCTCAGTCCTCCTGGTCTGGGAAGGAGCCTACTCATTGTGAATCTGGGTAGAATGTGGGAGAGGAGAAACCATTCATGGCACAGAAGTATTCTTTAATGAATTTGTCTGGAATTCATCTCTCTCAAAAGGTTTTGGAGTTTCAAACTGCTATATTCGAGTGTACATAGATAATAAAGTAAGTAGCCACCAGGCACAGAATTTTGTGGTGACACTGAACTACAGTAAAAGGGGATCAGCCACTGCTATCTGCATTCCTACAGATAGCTTTATTGTCTTGGAAATGTTTCATTTAGGAGCATATTGAAAAAAGGGCTTTGAATATTTATATAATGATTTATAATCATTGCTTCTACAGGGATTTTTATGGCTCTTTTCTGAAGAAATACATTCAGTCAGTTATGCTTCTGCTGTACTTATGTTCAGTTTCTTATTGAATAAGCCAGTGTATCAATGGTATATTCAAAACTCTTGGCATAATCTTTTAGTATACCTAGACAGATCTGATTCAAATCTGTTAAAAGTATATTTTTTATTCAAGTGACTGATAGAGAAGGCTATATTTCTGTGATACCTAAGTAGCTATTCCCTTTTCAAATAATGGGATGTTCACTAATGAAAACAGAATTTGAAATGTTGTGATTGAGAGCTATAAAAGAGAGCAAGACCTAGGGGAAATAGTGGCTTTGTATGCAAATGCAACTCAGAAAGCTGAAAAAGTTCTCTTGCAGTTTTTATTTAAATAGGATTACGTATAAATTTAACTTTGGGTTCAAGTGTTTGCATTCTTGTCACACTGCAGCTGATAAAACCCGAAACATAGGTTTCTTGGCGAAGTGGTGCCTACTGTCAGGTATAGCAACAGTCAGAAATATTTTAAAAACGGAAGATGGCAGAGGGAGGGAAGAAGTGTTTGAAGTATGCAGGAGATACTGCAGGAAGCAGTGGGGTGATGATAAGAAAATAATTGAAAATAAATGTACAATTAAACTGCATAAAGCACTGGCACAGGCTAAGTCATCCAGTGCTAAAAGCAGGTTTACTGAATGAATTAATCAAGCTGCTTTATCCTAATGGCTGTTCTAGGATATAAATCCCCTTCAACACCGGCAAAATCGATTCACTGTATTTTTAAATTGCATCTTAAGTGAGACTCAGTGCCTTATTTATCTTAAATAAGACAACTTGTAAAAACTAATTAATAGTGACTTATATTTTAGTAAATAAAGTGTGCAAAAATCAACTCATTCCTAGGAAGGGGTACCGACATTCTTTAGATATGTGGCCTGCAGCCCAAGGATTGTTAACTAGAATCAAACACAGAAAGCATAACCAAATGTTGCCTGCAAATACAATGCTGTGTGGTTGCTTATCACACAGCAGTCACTGTGTCTGTCCTTTGGGACGACGGGGAGCCATTCCTCTCTAGCTTTGTAAAAATGCCTGCTGGATTAACCTGAGAATTTTGAAACAGCACTTGGTATTTGTCTGTTAGTGGAAGAATATATCAGCAGAATGGAGAGGCCCTGACTTTTCCTGTGATTCAGTTAGCCTCAAATTAAAATACTGTGTATAGAAATATAATTTCTCTTAGAAGTGTTTCCAGTGATTTTAATTAAGTTTTCCTTAGGCCTGTTATGATGATCAAGGGAAGTTTGTCTACAGTTTATAAATTCTGTTTGATATTGAGGATTCTCCCTGTAAAACTCAGTTTTGAATGTGAGACTTTATTGCCTTTTCTGCTTTTGCTTGTCTCCATGCTGAACTAAAAACCACAGCAGGCAATAAAAGGAAATTTGCACTTGAGGAAGAGGTAATAGTCAAGAAGTGCTGAAATTTGATCGTTGTCCATTTAAATACGTGTGTCCTTGGCAAGGTGATGCCCACTGGGCAGCAAAACAAGTATGCAAGTCTGAATTCAAGGCCCATGATAACCGTGCAAGGAGAGCATATACTCTGGGGGGCTGAAGGGGAGGATTAGATCACCTAAGAGAATGGAGTCAGGATACGTAATTGAATGAAAAATATGGAAAGTCGTTCAGTAGCTAGTAGAGACTGTGAAAAGCAGATAAGAGACGTGATCTCTGTGCCTTTCAAAGGTTATTTTAATCCCAAAGAATGTTCAGTGATAGCAAAGAAAGTGAACCCAGGATTTTAATAATGTCACTCTGCATCGATCTGTTTGCACGTGTACATATGTATATATGTATATATATGTACACGTGAGGGCTTTTTTGTTTGTTTTCTTTGGAGTTTTTTTGTATGGTGAGGTGAAAAGATTGTTTGTGGAATGTCTGCAAAACCTGTGTATGATGTGTTTGCCTCTTTCACAATGTTTCCCTAAATAATGGTGGATACAAGCATATCATGATATTGAGTGTCTGAGAAAGTTGAAACAAAACCAATTGAGTGTCTATAGGAAAAATCTGCAGTAATCTGAGATAGGAGCTGTTTTGAGATTGCATTTCCATGCAGAGTTTCAGTCTGATGCCATGTGCTCAGAAGAGGACTGAAGCAAAAGTCTAAGGTGACCACTCAGCACATCCCCTGAGACTCAGGAGCAGAGTGGTAGAGTCCGAGTGCAAAAAGCCTTCTGGCACAGTCTAGCAGCAGTGAGTGCTCAATGGACTGTAAGAACAGTGAACTTGGAAAGCTAAAATTCTTTAAACAAGAGAAGCGCTAGGAAAGCTCCAAATCTATCTTACCTGTAGTGAACTCTAACATTTTGGCTGCTTTAAAAAAATAAATAAATTAATGGATTCCCCTAGTAACATTTCCTGAATTTACTGAGTTGCTTTTCACAGTGATTTGGGGTTGGTCTGGACATTCCATTTAAGAGCAGGAATGGAATTAAATGGTGTGAGCCTTTTTATGTTTGAGAACTCATTTTTATTGAACTGTCTTCTTGGATCAGGGTCAGATATACTCAGTACTTTGCAAAATTGTGTTTGCAATGAATCAGAGAGAAACTTAACAACTATGTCAATACTAATAAATTAAATAGTACTAGAGATTTTTTTCTAGGCATTGGAAGGTGATCATCTGCACTGTTAAATTGTTAGAAAGATCCCTAATGTGAATTTGGTCTTGGCTAAGCAGCATTTCCTCAACAATCTTTGGGCACCTTTCAGGAACTAGCCTGGTCCAAGGGCCATTTCCACAACAGTGTTTGCATGCAGTCATACCATTTTAGACACTAGGAGAGCTTAATGTGGGCTGTTTCATGCTAGTTAACCTCAGTGCCAGAGAAAGGTCTGGGGTGTGTTGCATGTAAGAGTATAGCTGTGACTCTAACTACATGTTTATTTTTTTCTGGGTTTATGTGAAATACAAAAAGGTTAAAAGGGACTGGATCACCTTACCAACTATTATGAAGTCCTCTATGAGGACAGCTTGGAAGAAGGCAAAATAGCTATTTAACGATCTAGTCTGTGGCCCTTGCTGACACAGGTACTGTTTCCATACTTGTCCCATGCAGACAGATCCAGAGACCAGGTAGAGGCAGTGGCTGGAGCAGATGTTGAGAGGATTTTCTGTATGGTTCCCCACAATGCCAATGGCAAGAAGAGGCTGAAGCTGCTGTTCTCACCTGAGCCTAGGCATGTCCTAGTGTAGCCCCACCTCTCTGGCAGCAAATAAGAGTGTGGATCTCATGTCTTGAATTCTCATGATTCATTCACATAAAATCCATTTATTCAGGCTTTCACACTGCATCCAATTGGAACAAATTGTGAATCCTTGCTTTGCTGAATGACTCAGAGGGATGAAATGAAGGGTGTGAAGCTTGTTCACATAGAAATGCCACTAAAATTAGAAAGGCTACAGTTGTTCTTTGTGGTTGGGAAACACATTTCCTTCCTGCCTTCTATTGGCTGGAAATCTTTGCATGAAGCTGCTTGCATCTGTAATAGTCTTCTTGGGCAGAAGATTCTCTTTGGCAGCAGAACTCACCTCCTGCTCTCATGGCAAAGCCCTACAAAGGGAGCTGCCAGCCAACCTGCCAGTGATGTCAACACAAAAGCTGTGTTTTACCCATGCAGTTTTGAGAAGTTGAGTTTGAAAAAAAACAACAGGGAGAGAGCAAATAGTGTTGATTTCAAAAGGTAATCTGAAACAAGTAGTCCTTCTGCCTTTGGGAATAAGATAGGTATATCCTATGTATAGGTATAGGTATATCCTGGTATGTTAGCTGTCATTCTTGTGCAACCAACCATTTTTCATCACATATGATTAAGTAACCTACAACTCAAACTAATACTAAAGTGTCTTATACTTTGTTATGATTACCCTAAAATCGGCTGAGAACTTTGCTTAAATTGTCTGTAAAGTAGTTTCTTATATTAAGTCATATTCTAGAGAACCCGTAAAGTCTTGGGTAAATAATTTTGTTGTGGGTTTTTTTTTTTTCATGTTATAATACAATATATTTTTTCTTTGTATTAATTTAGAATATTTTTTCATTGTCCCTACATCCTCAAAGCTGATAGCCTTTTAAGAGCTTTTAAGAACGGGAAAGTCTGTTTTAGCAATCTTTTGCACACTTCTGGGTAGTTTATTGCTGCACAGAGGTCTGCTTTTCATATTTACAAGGCATCTTTGCTCATATGTATTGGGAATTCACATGCCCATCTTTTTCCATCGAAGTTCACATCTTGCTGCGATAAATGTCAAGGTAAAATATGAATCCACACAGCTAGGTGTAAGTTCTCTGTTGTTCCAGCTGTTCTGCCTAGGTCGTTCTTCCCGACACTCCAAGGATCTTGTTCTCTTGTATAACCTAAAAATTTGTCAGCTGGGGCTGAAACAATGTGTCATAACTTTGCTTTAATCCCATTTTTAGCCCTCTGGGAATCTGAGGGAAAGAGGATGCTCTGCAGTGAGGAAGAACAGGGCTAGTGCAGGGCTCTTTCTGGATCTCAGTAAGAAAGGCCTGACAACAGATGGCTTAGTGAGGTAACTGCTTTAATAAGACAGAATAATAAGAGGAGTTTATAATAGTTTGAATGACCAAAAGAGAGAGTTTTCTCTCCATGGACAGGATCTACTCTGCACAGTGTGCCATGAGAAAAACTAGCCAGACTCTGTTTGATGCTGCTGGGTGCCCAACATCTGAAGAGATGTAAAGTTTACTCACTATCTATGTTTACCTTCTTCTCATGAGTCTTTTTAAAGCAGTTATCTTCTTAAGCCTTTTGTTGTCAGGCCTTTCTTATTAAGACCCAGAAAGGGTCCTGCACTGTGTCTCTCTCTCTCCTTTACCTCGCCCTGCCTGTCTCTCCCCTTGTGCAGGACACAGTAACAGTACATCAATTCCTCAAAACTCCTTGCTGTTTAAACTTTTCCTGATGGTCCAAGACTCACTGAAAAGTAACAGCAGTGGTTCTGAAATCTGTTTAGCTGGATTTTAAAAAGATTCACTGATTTAACAGTATTTATCTCTAGGAGATGCTGTTTAATGTGTGCTTTGATAAACAGTGAAGAAAAAGTATTTCAGCATTCAATGATGGAAATTTTGTGAACAGCCATTTTACTGGTTTATCTTGATTCTGAAATATCTTTTTATCTCTAGGATCTGTCAACAGACAAGGTGGCTACAGTAAATTGAGATTTTGCTGGCAGGCTATTCTCTAACATATACTGTCTAAATATACTTTGATTACTAATATACATATACATAGATACATGTCATTTACTTGTATGCAATACACATGTATACAACATACATGTACACAGATATTAGTAATCTGCTTCATTGATTAGTACATATGTGCTTCTCTAATTCGCTGCTCACAGACCTGTCTTTTGAAACACATCAGACTTCATTCTGCATTTTTTGCTATGCCTTGATCTCAAACTACAGCCTTGGCTTCTCTCTCTCTCTCTTTTTTTAATGTTTTTCCTTCCCTATGCAAAACAAGAAGAATTTACTGATTTTGACAAGAATTAGATCTATAGTTTTAGTTAAGATTTTATGTAAAAACCCAACCCATGGATATACTGTTCAATAACAGTCATCCCAGAGATGCCTTATACTGATACTCTTCTAGTGTGACAAAATGTGAGTGTCAAGTTTCGTATTTGTAATAAAACAAGTTTTTACAGATTCTTAGTTTCCGTCTTCATAATTCTTATAGAAGAAAAAAAAAAAAGAAATAAGATACATGATATTTGAACAAGTGTTTTAAATATTCAGAGTAAATGGAAACAACCTTTATCTCTAAGTGTGAATTTCATAAGAACTTTGTCAGGCTCTAATCCTTTGCAAAGATATATATGGAAATGCATTCTGAATTCACAGAATATTTTTTCCCTGCTGTTAGGAATATAAAAGTTAAGAGGCCACATTTAAATGACTCATCATGAAAATTTATATAGAAGTGTGAGAAACGTCTTGAGAGGTTTACTTTCCAGAGGAGCAAAAAATGCATTCGTTGTATCTTTATTGTAGAAGTAATTGATGGAAAAAGAGAGAAGAGTACTTTTTGTTATCATTACTATTATTTTATAATCAGTGAGGACAATCTTAATTTTCTTTTGCACTGACAATATATTACAGAAAACATTGTATAGGTTGCCTCATATATCTAGTATACCACTATTTCAAGTGTATTGTGATTTAAAATCATTGGTCATTGATCATTCTGATATAGAAAATTCTGAAAATATTATTGAAACGTTTTAGGATTACTTGAATAACTTTGATGCTATGCTTCTGTTCCAGAAGTGAAAAGAAAGAAGAATTCTGTCATCTTAAACATGTATGATTTTTAAATGTTCCCAATACAGTATGGGCCATTGAATGAACATTGTTTGCTCTTGACAAATAATAGGAATTAACTACTCTTTACTTTTAAATGTTTTTAGGCAAATTTAGCCTTGCAAGAGGGAAGACTTGCAGCTGCCCAAACAGAACTGAACAGTGCACAAATTCAGCTGGATGAGAAGCAAATGGAACTGGATGAAGTACAAGCCATGTATGATGCTGCTATGAAAGAGAAGCAGGCCTTGCTGGATGATGCTGAGGCGTGCAGAAGGAAGATGAACAAGGCCACAGCTCTGATTGAAGGATTAGGTGGAGAAAAGGTATTGGCACATATGAGTAGGTTTCCAGCACAAAGTAGGGGGGCAGTTTTGAGAATACTGTATAATGATCGTTAGCAGTGCTCAAGAAATTCAAGGCATGGTGACATCTCAATATCATATGACACTTTTTTTAGTTACATGTATGGTTGTTTTGCTTGAAGTTAATGTATCTAACAAAGTAAAACGTTTTCTTGTGTTAATTCTTCTGTATAAAGATTTATGTCATGTCATATGACTCATATTAGGATAAAGTTCAGATTTAAAGCCAAGGAACCAAATTCCTTTTAGCTTTAGTAAGAAGAGGAATTAGACTTAACCTAAATAATTGCCCTAAAATATTTATAAGAAGGATTACTCTCTTTTTCTCACCAAGTATGCAAGGATACAAATTTGAAGCTTGACTAATTTCCTGAATTATAATTGAAGTTCAGATTTCTGCTGGAACCTTTTAAAGAATTATGGACTAATTGTTATCCTGTGCACTGAGCTTGAAATTTACCTTTACTATGCAGGTGTTTCCGATTTCAGCCTGAAGGTTTTCAGAGGAAGCAGGAAACTTTTCCCTTTCTGATTATTTGCTTTGTTAATTCCTTGGTTGATTCCACACAAAGTCAAAATTGATGAGAGCTTTGACTTCAACCACTGTGTCCTGTGAGGCTAGAACTTCAGCATTTGTTTACATACCTGTCCTTCAAAATATATCAGTCAAAAATGTTAGTTGCTGTCTGTTTTCAAGGTTAAATAATCTCACTTTTCTCAGCTGAGGCTGCCCCTGAACTTTACATCCCTGACCAGTTCTTTCTTGTCTGCAAATCTGAGGTTCAGCAAACTGCCTTTCCCTCATTAGTCCCACAGTTAGCTGTGTTCAGAGTTTTTGTTAATGCACTCTTTAAATCCTGCAGGATTGCGTGTGTCTTGCTTTGTTGTCCCTTCAGAAGATACCAGGTGGTTGAAGTCCCCTGCATAGACCAGGCCTGTGAATGCAAGGTTTCTTCCCATTGTCTGAAAAAGACCTCATCTACTTCTTGCTAATCACATTGTCTGTGACAGACACACAAGCATCGTCCACATTGGTCTGCCCTCTAATTCTAACCCATAAGCTCTCAACTGGCATATTGTCTATCCTCAAGTCTCAGATGCAGAACTCCATGCATTTCAGCAGCTTTCTCATGTGAAAGAAAATTCCTCACCTCTCCAGCCTGTCCGCCCTACAGTTGTGGAAGTCTTCCCACCATGTCTCCATGATCCCCATAGCATCATGACTCTGCAACCATATGCAGAGTCTTTGTTCTCCTTGCTGTGCACGTTCATTTACAGTCACTTCAGAGAGGTGCACAGCTGTGCTAATTTCCTATAAATAGTAGGAAGGCTCTCCCCATCATTCTGTCTGGTAAGCACTGCTTTGTTTATGTGAATGTCCTTAGGGTGGTCCTCCATTAGCCCTGTTTTATTGATAACGGGGTCCCTACTGTTTATATATATATATATATCCCACACATTTTGTTTGCCAGCCCAGTCCTCCACTTCTTCACATGACTGTTGGTCATCCTGTCCCTCCCATTTCATTCACCCTTTAAAGTACTTCTGACCAGTCTGGCCAACTTGTTGGCAAATATGCTTTTTCTTCGTTTGTTCAGGTGGTTGCCATCACTTCCAAGCAACTTTTACTTCTGAAAAGAATGGTTTAAAGTAAAAAATACTCCTGGTTCAAAGAGACATGATTTATCAGAAAGCGATAAATTCTGAAGTTAGATTGCTCCTGTTAGTTTTGTGTCTTCTTAAGCTAACTTCTCTGTAATATTTTACATACAGCTTCGCTGGACAGCAAGCAGCAAAAACTTTCAAAATCAAATTACTAATTTGGTGGGGAATGTTCTTCTGGCCACTGGATTTCTCTCTTACTCTGGACCTTTCAATCAGGAGTACAGGAATTTGCTGCTTCAGTTGTGGAAGAAAGAGATGAACAACAACAAGATTCCATACAGTAATGTAAGTGTTCACGCTCTGTCCTGACCTTACTCTTTGCCTTGCGAGAGAAATGATATGCAGAGTATTTCTTTCCATAAATGTACAAAATTGGAAGATTATATGTAGGCTGTCATAATCCATCAAGTTTTTAATAAATAAAAAATCTGAACAGTTGACAACTGATCTTGTAAGCCAGTATGTTTGAAGTTCCTCTTTATACTGTCAGCTGTTTCAAGATTGATAGGTGGGCCATTGCTGTGGCAAATCTGAGAGAGATGCTGTCTGAGGTCAGCGGCCCTGGGAGGAAATTGCCTAATATGGGAAGCAAAGTAAAATTTATCAGCATAGAATACATCTGCCTTTTCATAAAAGGATACATAAACTCTGCACCTCTGTGTATTATCAAAAAATACCCTCCTGTCATACCCTGTGCTGTGTATTCACATCATTTAGGTTAGTTTAATTTGAAGTATCTTGTGGAAACAGTTAACTTAGACAAAACCTGGATTTTGCATCCTTGGTTTATACCACTTCAGCTTGCTCCAGTCTAAGCTTTTAAATCCCATGTACATTTGTCACCAGTGAGGCTGTTCCAGGGAGTCTGACATTACATCAACTGGCCTGTGTCTGTGCAAACAGAGGTGGTCTAAAATGCAGGAGCCAGGGTCCTGCCAAGCACCTTCAGTTCCCTGCCTCTGCATATACCACCCTTACGAAAGTGAGCAACCAGCATGCTGGTACTATGATACAGGGCTGAGTCCTTTACATGAATCTTGCAAGGGAGACCTTTACCCCATCTTCCTCAGGAGTGTCAGACCTGGCAGCTGTTCTGGTGCATGGGCTTTGGTCATGGCCAGCAGCAGCCTTGTTGCTATTCTGTGACTTTTAGCAGGTCTGTCTAACATTCTTCCCTGCACCTGGAAGATGTATTCATGCTGAAGGCAGAATTTAGGCCATAATAATCAAAACTGTCTTTCTGGGTAATTTATGTTGACTTTCACTGGGTTTTGTGAATACCTGTGCACATTATTTTCTGCACTAAAGGCTGGAGAAATAGTTCAGGGACTCTCAGTACAGGAGTTGAGGCTCGAATGGGTCCTGTTCTCAGCTGTCAGAGCTTTTGACAGAGCAGGTGCTGCTGAAAAGTGCTGTGAGCTAGTAAGCAACCTGTGCACAGCAGTGGCTATATCATTGTGGAACAGTTAAAAGGAGATCACCATTGACTCTTCTTTTCAGGTTTTGGGGGATTTGGCTCTTAAAACCTCTATCTCTTTGCTATGAGAAGTCTGTTCACCTCATAGAAGTTACTTGCAAATCTCTTTTTTATTATTTTTTTATGTTAGGTGGTGCATAATGCTTCTTGTAATGCTGATTAACCTCGAAATAACAGAGTGAACCTAGCAGTCCAGCCCAATTTATGATATGAATTACAAAGATGAATGGTTCTGACTTGCCCAGAAAAGCCCTTTGAAAGCTCTTGATTAGAAAAAATATGTAAGGCCAATATGGATTTATTAACCAAGTACCAGGAGCCGTGCAGTTTCAGGCAAGATGCTTTACCACTGTCATATGGGAGTTATCCTACATACATTCACCCCAGAGAGGCTCTTTCTCAAATTCAGTGTACAAAATGTTCTTAAAAGCTACTTACCTTGGGAAAAATCTGTCAAGATCCTTACCATTTAAGGATAAGAAATTGGACGTATATGTCCTTAGAAAGCAAGACATGAAGAACTAACATTCTGCCCCTATGAAGGTGTTCTGACCGCATTACTATTCAGCTGTATCCTTGAAAATTTGAGTAATACTTTCTGATTGTTTCTGTGTTGCTATCCCCCCCACCCCCATATGTCTGGGTTAGATGGAGATTGCCATAATTAACGAGTTTCAAAACATAATTACCATTCTGTTTAGATAGTTCCCATTAAAGATGGAATTATGATTTCAATCATAGTGGATGGAAGAGAGTTTTAATTTTTTCCAGTGAATTAAGTACTCACAAAAGGCAGCATATGGACCTTTCCTGATACTTCACACCCCAGGAAAGACAGCAGCTTTGCAGTTCAAGCAAAAGGCTTGACATCTGCTTTACTTTGTCACAGGCTGACTGACCGTGTGAGTCATTTAGGGATAACAATTTAAAAAGACCTATTTAAAATTAGTTATCTACCTGTGTAGTTAGGCACTTAAATTAGCTAAGTTTCAGAGTTGCAGGGTGACTGATACTTTTTGCTGCTGTAAGAAAAAATCCAAAGGTGTTTGGATCCTACTCATCTTCTTAAGGAGCTAAATATGGTTTTAGATTCAAATTGCTGAAAATTTTGGCTATTAAATGCTTTACTGTCCTTTGCAGAAATGGAATTTGGGTCCTAAAATTTCTCTGTCTTCTGAGAATGGCTTGTGTTGCTTCATTCAGAGTCTTCATAAATTATAGCAGCAAAAAAATCAAAGGGGTAAAAAGGCTTTGGAGTCTTGCAGCCACTGGTATCAGTAACTCCCATGATTGTATCACAAGTCTCACAGTATTTGAAGTTTTGCTTTAGTGTTCAGATGCTGAATTATGTGATTTTTGCAGGACTTGCAGGCTTTTTCTTTCTTTCATGTCTTTCTTTCAATCATGTTGTTTGTAGAGAAAGCTTACAAATAGGAATTCTTGAATGAAAAATGTAAGGAGCAAATAAAAAAACCCTTCAATTTTATTCTTTTTAAACTTTCAATCTATAGGAAGGTACTTTTTTTAAATTGGAGAGCTTGTTTTGTTATTTTACATACTGTTTTCTTCACATACATGTTTTTGAGAGGCCACTCTTCTTAGTGAATAAAACAAAGCAGGTTAGTTCACATGTGCAAATTGAACTTTAGGAGGATATGTAAACTCTGAAGGATTTTGACTTAGCAAAAATAACCTTCCATGATAGTTTATTGATCCATAGTGTATCTTTTTCTTCTCTTAGTATCACATAAGCCATCCTATATTCATATACATACTTGGAAGGCACTTTCCAGCAGGTGGGAGCTCATGTGATCAAGATGATGCTTCCTCTTGAACTAGCAGGAAAAGAGTTTGCTAATACCAAAATCAGTTTTTCATTAGGTATTGAACTGGTTTCAGAGTTTTAAGATGCCCTTTGATGGACATCAAAGCCTGAACAGAAATCGCTTTCATTATTGCTTAACTGCAATGATTTAGCCACTGAACTTTAAAGAAAAGAAACACTAAGCAATAACTGCCACATACACTGTATCATGCATTATGATCAGAATAAGAAGAAAAAAACATCCATCAGATATTTTAGAATAGCTCCTCTAACTCGTACAAAATTTTTAATTTCATATTTTCTATTAGAACTTGAATGTTACTGGTATGCTTGTTGACAATGCTACAGTGGGTGAATGGAACCTCCAGGGTCTTCCAAACGATGACCTTTCAATTCAGAATGGCATTATTGTCACAAAAGCATCTAGATACCCATTGCTGATTGATCCACAAGGTCAAGGAAAGATCTGGATTAAAAATAAGGAAAGGAATAATGGACTTCAGGTAAAGAGTCAATTTACTTTTTTTTTTTTTTCTGTGTGTGTCATTTCACATCATATGATGCATGTTTATGGTATACAGTTAGGCAGAAATTAAAACAAGACTGACAGAATCTGTAATCAATATCAGGGCAAAAGAGCTTGGAAAGATGGATTATGCCATATGTATTTTTATGATGAATCTTTTAATTGCTTGCCATAGTCAAAGAGAAACAAAGAGGGAAGTAAAACACTTGCAAAATTATGACCAGACAGAATCAGGGAGTTGGTGCTGCTTGGCAATAACATTTTAATGTAAGCATTTTAAGTGGAAAATAGGGAAAAGAAAAAGGAAGGAATTGGAAAAGAATGGTGGACTGAATTAGAATGGAAATCTAATGATCTTTGAGACATATCAAATGCCAAGTCCAATTGTACACAGCATCTTGATGATTAAATGCATGTGATAAAAATATTTATTGCTTAATTTATCCACCCTCTTTACTTTCTGTCTAGCAGTGTATCCTGTTTGGGATTTGGGTCTTCTATTTAATTGAAAATTGTCTTTTTTTTCCTCACCTTCTAATCAGCCTACTCTCTGCGTTTTTTTTCACCAATAATGATAAGATGGGTTATGATGAAAATCTAAACACACATAATATATTGACAGAACAGATCAAGCATGATACTAAAGAGTTAGCTGTTAATAAATCAAGTCTGTCCTACAACTGTGGTTTATCATATGAATACCATGGTGTACTCTCTTCACTCAAAATGAAAGTAATGGAGGAGAAAAAGAAACTGAGAATGAATATAAGGATAGTGACATCCAGAGAGCTGATGACGCCATGGTGATGTCATTAGCTAAAGCCTTAACTTTCTAGAGCTTTATCCAAGTCTGTTTTTCCCAGAACTGTTCATAAAGGTCAAACATTGAATACCACACTAAATCCAGTTTCTGGTGAGTTGAATATGCTCAAAAAATGGTGTAGAAACAGGAGGTGTAGTCTAAGAAGCAGAAAAGTAATGTACAATATTCAAAGATCTTAGAAAAATGGGTGTATATATTTAAAATATGATGAAAAGCTCTCCTCAAATGTATGACTGGTATTCACAGAAGCGTTTAGGCATTTTGTGAGAGTGTGAAATCTACTGTCTTCAGTAATAACATGGCTTCCTCTAAATTGCATTAGACCTTAATTTGACTGCCAAAAATTGAAATAAGAAAGGCTAGTGTGAATAACCAACAGGAAACAATAGAGAGAAGATTGTATCTCATATTCCACCTTCCTTGAGACTTGGATCTCCTACTTAGGATTTCAGAGAGCTGCCAAACTGAGCTCAGGAGCAGTGACAGTGAATCTCCTTCAGTTAGGGACCTGCACTGACTCTTTCTGTTGTGCTGGAGAGCCTTTTTCCCAGTAATTTTAGTATTCTTCAAGCTGCAACTTCCTGTTCCCTCCCTTAAGGAGCACTGAGTCTGTATTGGTGCTCTGCAAGGGGCTGCACTTGCCATGTGCTGGCAGGGTGCATCCTGCGAAAGGGGACTGTGAAAACACAGGTTCCATTCTCCGGTCCAATAATTCCGTAAGGATCTTAGATCATGTACTCACCAAAGCAGGCACTGGGAGATCTGGATTAAAATACAACTTCTTCTCTCCCCACTATTCAAGTATTATAAGTGACATTTGACAGATGAGCCAGAGAAGAAATGTCTATCAGGCTTGCCTTGTGTTCAGTATGTGTGAATATCCAGCATATGAAATTTGTGAATCCTGATGGGACTTAACTACTGAGCTGCTGAGGACTCTCAAAATTTACACAGCTTTGAATACACACAGATGCAGTTTCTAAATGCAGAGGAAGCTTTTAGTGATGAAAATGCAGTCAGTTACGGGATTTTAGACGTCCTGGCTCAGGTGTCAGCTGTGTTAGAACAATCTGAGTTCTCCCTCATAAAGTCCAGGAGGAACAGGGTTATGTCAAGAGTCTAAATACCCAAGTGTTTAGTTTATGGCTTTACATCTGGGATATTTTAGTTTGTTGTGGTCTTGTTAGGATTATGTCGTGGGTCACTAGCTTTATCCCTCAGTTTACTTTGAAGTAAAAATGTAGGCAACAGGCTTCTTTTGGTGGATACACATATGCCCACAGTATAACAAAGCAAAAAGTGGTGAAACATAGTAGTAGTTTTTAAATAATATACTGGTTTAAGATTGTTTAATGTACCTCTAGATATTTTAAATATACCTTTTTTCAAAGACCATTGCCTGCCAGGCAAGAATTTATTTTAAAAACATGTCTACCCTGATTTTTTTTTTCTGATTAAAAAGCCACCCAAAACCCATGGCTTAACAGAGGCTATTCAATTATCATCTCAAAGGCTTATGTTAAATATATTATATTTAAATAAATGAAAAGGAGTCTATGCTATTTTTAGCCATTTCAAGACTGGTGGAACTGAATTAGAAATGCAACATCTGATGTCAGATCAGGCCTCCTATGTAACACTGGTTCCCTGTCTGGAACCCGTAAATATTTCCCTGTTTCACATTAGTGTTCTAAGTATAAATCTATTAATATTCAAGATGTATTAAGATATTACAGTGCTTAGATAGATATGCAGATTAATAAGTAAATAGATAACAATTAAGTAATATGACCTCCTATTTTGTTGAGTTTAAAGCAAAATTTCCACTCATTTCAGCAGAGGCAAGTGTTGGTCCCTGGAATGTAATTGTTTGTGTAGATATCCCAGGATGAGTGTAATTTTTTTAAGCTGCTATAGATTTGATGCTGTTTTCTGTGTGCTTGCAAATGCATGCCCTATTGTGAATCAATCTTCCTAGGTGACAGCTATGAACCACAAGTTCTTCAGAAGTCATGTAGAAGACTGCTTGTCCCTTGGCCGACCTTTGTTAATTGAAGATGTTGGAGAGGAACTTGATCCTGCTCTAGATAACATCTTGGAAAAAAATTTCATAAAATCTGGTTCAGCACTCAAAGTAAGATGCATTGTAAACATGAAATTAAAACCCAATAGGACAGATGTTGGGTATCAGGTAGTCTGAATACTGACGAGGTTCATACCTTCACAGCACTTAGGAAATGAATATTGTCATGGGATTGCTGGAGGGGTTTTTTTACCCCTTAAGCAGAAAGTTTAAAAAGTATAAATTAAAATGTGTATAAAAAAAGAGTTCATAAATTTTTCATTGTATAGAATAACTGCTTTTCCTAATTCAGATTTTGAAAATTGAGTAATATGTTTTATTTTCAGGTGAAAATAGGTGACAAGGAGGTAGATCTGCTGAAGGGGTTTACCCTCTATATGACAACAAAACTGGCTAATCCTGTCTATACTCCAGAAATCAGTGCAAGAACAACTGTGATTGACTTTACTGTTACTATGAAAGGGCTGGAAGATCAGCTCCTTGGCCGTGTCATCCTCACAGAAAAACAGGTATCTAGTAGCTTGCAGTATTTGTATAAAGAGAAGGCTTGTTCAGTATCTGCACTATGCATACATATCTATCATGGCTGAAATCAAATGCAAGAACAAAATTCTGAATGAAAGTTTAAGGGCTGTGCATTTGCTGAAAGACAACGTGAAACTGTTTTTTAATTGAACGGAGGAACCTAAACATTTATTTTAAGATCTGGCCTTGGAAAGAGAAGAAAGAAAGTTATTCATTAAAAATACATCACAGGCATATACATGACATACATAAAACATCTTTATTCCTTCATATATAGCAAGGGCTTCTTGTTCAGTCAGAACTCTCTTTTATTTCTGAATTCCTTTTTAAACTTAATTTGAATTACATGAAAAAATGCTTATGAACTTGAACTATTTTTGCCAGCAAGCCTTTAGTGTGCAAAGAGATAAAAGATTCTTAAGAAGCCCTGAACACTGACTTATTCTACTCTTACTAAAATTTGCATTGATTATGTGGAAGTAAATATGAAGAAGAAAATCCTCTCTCAGGTGAGAGGCAAAAATTAAGGTTTGGATTAGCACAGCTGCTGCTTTCAGTAAGTAGCTCAGGTAGGCTTGCTTATATGAGAGCAGTTCCTTGCTTAAGGGAATTCATTCCACCTTCTTTGACTTCCCAAAGCATATTCTAACCATTGTGCTTTAGTGGTGCTGTCATTTTCTCCAGCCAACACCCTTCCTTTCACTTTCTTCAGATGAGCATTTACTGAAGTAAGGACTGAAATTTAAGTGCTCGTCCTTCAGTCTGACAGCCACAACCAGAGGGTGGAAAGTCATTGTTAAGCACAAACTTCCTGTGAATTGTTCCATGAAAAGTGGAAAAACTGTAACAGCAGGTGCTGGGGAAAAAGCCGTCCTTTAACAGTATGGGACAAATGCTATGGATGCAAAAGTAGATATACATTTATGTAAGAAAAATTGAACAGCATCAGGAGGAGTAGATGGGACTATCCTGACTAACTTACCTCTCATGGAAGGGAGTGATCTAAATTAAGATAGAAGTTAAATTTCAGTTCCTCATTACCTACGTATAAAACTCATTTCCCCACACAGAGATAGCCTTGTGCTGTATTGGTTTTCTTTTCCTGAACAGAACTGGTAGAGAATTCATATGGAATGTATGTAGCAACACCTAGACTACATTTTGTGTCAAAAATATAGTCACGGGGAAATATTCATCCAGTGCTTTACATCAGCTGAGGAGAGCTGCAAGGGTACCTGGTTAGTACCAGCACTACTTGCTGCACAGAACTGTGGTTGCAGCTCATCAACATTTCTTAAACTTCCTCCCTGTAACAGATATGAAGACATCATGGTTGTTCTGTCTCTTCTGTCTCAATAAGAGTTGAATATCATGGTGTAGCCTCCAGAGCCAACGGGATTCTGATAAATTTAGTTCAAAGAAAATACAGAACACTAACAGAGACTCTGAAGAACAGGTTTTCTATTACAAAGAGACAACTTTATGATCACTGAGCTAAAGTAATAGATTAAAGGAACCAAAACATTCTTCAAGATCTATAGTGATCAGTGAAATATGATCCAAGAAATGTTTCTTTTTTTCAGCTTTATAGGTTGCTCCTCTAACTATATGAAAAAAAATGTTATCAGCATCTTTTTGAACTTTGATAATGAAATTGCTGCCATTATTTGTGTTCAGAACAGGTATTTTTTATATTACAGATGTAGTTGTGCAGTTCTCTTGCAAACAAAAACCTTGCATCTGGTATATTTTCTAATTCTGAAAGATACAAACAGAATGAGTAAAGTGTCTGCTCTTAAACAGAGCATATCCTTATCCTTACATGGAATTTAAGCATATACTTACATGCATGTTTGATTATTCTGTATAACTATTTCTTTTGTGTAGTTCTAATTTTATTTTATTTTTTTTTACACTATTGGTATGGAAAGAGGAGCAAATGCAGAAAACTGGAAGCTGAATGGCTGATTCTTCTCTTTTGGGATGCAGTTACTTGTAGCTTTCACACTCTATAGCCCTAGAACATATTTCAAGCAGGTCTCCAAATCAGAAGTTTGTGAAACTAAAGAAATTTGTCACTTCTTTGAAATATGGGTGAACCTCTCCTCTACTGTATAACTCTGTACATCTCCTCTTTTCCTCTACCTTGATGTGTTGACAAGAATGAAAATAAACTGAAGCTATAGGTGTAGGTAGACTATTATTAATTACCTTTTTCTTACAGAAAGGTTGGTGTGATTGATTAAATAAAGGTAGCCAGCAAGGGTATCCCTGAGCTGTGTTAGATTGTGCAGTATAGATGCCTCGTTTCACTTGACATTGTGTTGACTTGTCTGTCATTTTCCCCTTGTCATTGTCTATCTTGTAGAAATGGCACAGAAATTCCATATGACGTAAATAATATTTGTAACATTTCCTATTTTATAAGCAATAGAAGATTGTATCTTTCAAAGTCACAGAATTGTAGAAATTAGAAATGGAAAAGGTCATCCAGCCAACTTTGCTCATGCTGTAAAATTCATCCACACAATGCATCTTTCAGTCCTTGGTCTGATTTAATTTTAGCTATTTAATGTGATGTGGCTTTTATCACTTCCCATTCGAAACTAGCTTTAGTGCTTTTTGCATCTTACTATGAGGAAGCTTTTCCAGGTAATTCTGATGTTTTCATTCCCCAGTGCACTGCATTGATCAAATAAATACAGTGTACATATAAATTAATTTGATATATATATATATATATATATATATATATATGTTCAGTGTACGTATAAATTGCTTTAGTACAGAAATATTTAGTAGTATTTCTGTATGTTGTGGAAAAGGCAACAAAGACCCCAATCTGACATGCATGAAATCACGTGTTTTCTGTGTCTTTGTAAGAAATCTTTCCTTGAATTTATCTTAAATATTCTGTGGAAACTTTCTGAATGCAGGAACTGGAGGCAGAAAGAATCAAAATGATGGAACAAGTGACATCTAACAAGAGGAAAATGCAGGAGCTTGAAGATAATCTACTCTGCCGTCTAACCAGTATGGAAGGCTCATTGGTTGAAGATGAGTCTCTGATAGAAGTCCTAAGGATCACTAAAACAACTGCAGAAGAGGTGATTTTTTAATGCACTGCATATACATTCTGTAATTCTAATGTAAAGATTATGTGTAGGCAGATTTTTGTTCTTGTTTTGGTTATTTTTTCCATTCAGAGACACTATATATAACATCTGACTTCCTAACAAATAAGTAGTGGAAACACTGTAATTTTTTTCTACATAAATTGTTGCAAAATTAAACTGTTACCTGGATACTATTTTATATTCCCAGCATATTTCGCAGGTGTAAGTTCAAATCAATTCCCCTTGTGCTAGGTGTTGGAACACGTGAAGACACAATGTCTCTGTTGAAACACTGGCAGAGGGAGCTCGACTGAAAATGTTATTGTGATCTTAATCAAGACCTTTTCTTTTTGCTTGTGCAGTAAAACCCACAAGTAACACAACTTAATCTTCATGGTCTTTTCCATTAATTTTAAGGTCAGTGAAAAATTAAGCATAGCAACGCAGACAGAGGTGAAAATCAATGCTGCACGTGAAGAGTATCGGCCCGTTGCAGGTCGTGGCAGCATCCTCTATTTCCTTATTGTGGAAATGAGCTTGGTTAATGTCATGTACCAAACATCCCTACGGCAGTTCCTTGGCATTTTTGACCTATCGGTGGAAAGATCTCAGAAATCTCAGATCACAGCAAAAAGGGTAGTATACATAATCGAGCATCTCACCTATGAAGTCTTCAAGTACACAGTTCGAGGGATGTATGAAAATCACAGATTCCTGTTTACTTTGCTTCTGGCACTGAAGATTGACTTGCAGGCCAAGAAAATTTCACACGCTGAGTTTGAGACACTGATCAAAGGTAATTTCTCTAAGAATGTACCTGTTTACATATGTCTGTTAAACTGCAGTGCTTGCATTAACAATACATTATATCCCATGCATCTACTGTTTTTCAGCTGGTGAATGAAAGCATATATAGTATAGCCCAAGAAGGAATTAATACAGATTTTCCAGAACAAGAGCAATATAGATTATTTGTTATCAAAACAGTGTTTAGATGAGGACTATTTTAACTGTTTTACCATGCAAAACAGAAAAAAAGTCCATTACTTTGTAAGAGAATCTATAGTCTCTACTGTCTGCCTTTTTTCCAAGTTGCCACATACCTGTGTCTGAGATTGTAGACCATAAGCAAAAGCTCTCTTGATGCCTGATAAGCAGGAGGACTCTGTACCACAGTTAAGTATCGATATAAAAAGGTAGAAGTCTGTTACATGCTGTAAAACACTGTTATATTGCATTGCATTATGCCACCACTGTATGTCACTTCTCAGACACAATGACAAAGAAAAGTTTTAGTAAAGTTTATAAAACTGGATGGGGATCAACCCCACCATCTCCAAGATATAATAAGTGCAATCTGGTACAAAGATAAGTACAGTCAGGTATTTGGCATCCAAATATCTCAGTTTGTTTGGCAAACACTGATTTTCTACTCAGCTGTGTTGGAGGTGCAAATTGGCATGATGCTGAGTAGTGGTTGAACTAAAAGGCTCTTGAAATTCCACAGTCCTGGAAATGAATGCACCACGTGCTTTCTTATTCTTTAGTCTCAGTGAAGGGAGACTCTACTAACCATAGGTCCTTTCTACATCTGGTCTGAAGACTTGGGTTTGAGTATTGTTTTAGATAGTCAAGTTTTATTCCAACTCAACAAATGGAGAAGAAGCAGCATGGAAATTACTGGGATATCAGCTTTGGGAGCGACTGAGACCACTTCCCCAATGGGTCTTTGTTAAATGATTCTTCCATGCAAGTTCTAGGTCTCTATATCCTGGTTTACATAGATTTTGCTCCCTAAATTATATAAATAAGTATTTTTGTTTCTTGTAATTTTTTCTGTTTAACAATGTTTCTTTTTCTCTATAATACTTTCTCTTTGCAGGAGGTGCCAGTTTGGACATGAATTCTGTGGAACCAAAACCAAAAAAGTGGATCCTTGACATGACGTGGCTCAATCTTGTGCAGTTATCTAACTTGTCCCCTTTCAATCAACTTCTGGTGCAAATTGTTAACAATGAGAAGTCTTGGAAAGTTTGGTTTGATGAAGAAGCACCTGAAAAAGCTGTTATTCCTGATGGGTATGACAATGTCCTGGATCAGTTCCGTAAGCTGCTCCTTGTTCGTAGCTGGTGTCCTGATCATACTGTTGCCCAAGTAAGATATGCTTTCAATGCTTATGCCATGTGGCATCTCCTGTAGAGCTGCTAGCTCCATGTTTTCTGAATTTGTTGTTACCATAGTATTTGTTGCAGAGTGAGCTGTTTTGAAAAAGCAATATTGAAATCCTCATAATAAATAAATGTGAAAACACTAATTTATTTAATTGCAATGAATTAGAAACCAGAACATGAAACAAATTTTGTTGGAGCTGTAAGAATACCATTGTTTTTGTGTGGTGCTTTTACATTTGAGTCATGAAACCTGTAAAGCAGTTGCATTCTTCTGGTGAATCAAAACGTACATTCCTGGGGTTTTTTTCACAGGAGTGGAAAGAGAACAGTTCACTTTTATGACAGGTGCACTAAAATAGCAGATAAACTGTTTACTTACCCTCCATACTGAGGAAGTAATAATTAAGACTGTCTTATGGCAAATATCATAAAAGAAATTGCAGTAGACTAGCAGTTTCTCCACAGTCTGTGATGTTTGGACTTTTCTTCTCTGTGTAGGTATAAAAGACATATATGTGAGCCTATGAGTATCCTCTTTACACTGTTTGTGCTTTTTTGTTTGGTTTGGGTTTTTTTGTTTGTTTGTTTGTTTTGGTTTTTTTGATGGGGAAGTTGTGTTTTGGTTTGGGGGTTTTTTGGGTTATTCAGTCTTTATACTTTAAAGTAGTACTTTTCCTTTCCTGCATATCTCAACTTTATGTTACATGCTGTGATACCATCTGTGTTGTATTTAGGGTGACATTTTTTTCACAGACCTCTTTTTCGACAAGACTTCCTCCATCCTTTTTCCTTTTCTATTCTCCACCTGGCAAGTAGTACATAAGTATGGGGGCTCCCTCTGCCACAATTTCAACAGAGTGAAATAATAAAGCTGCTACTGCTTATTTGTCAATACTCTTATTGTCTGGCACAACCATCTTTGAGAAAGACTGTCTCTGAACAATAGCTGCAAAAAAATATAATTATTTTAATTGTTGAGGAAAGAGGGGATCTTTTTTGTTGCTCTCTTCTTTATGTTTTCTTTCCCTTTGTGTTTTCACAAGTATTAGAAATTTGGCTTGCCTTCACCAGGGCAGAAGTTACACTGAATTGTGGATGACTAATTTTTACCTTTTCTATGCAAATAATATCTTCCTTAGTCCACGTTGTTCCTGGGTGTTTCTCTTCATCAAACATACCTCAGAATCTCTGCTAGTCACTGCATAGCTAGGAAATCACATCAGTCAAAAAAGTATCTCCTACACTAGGGTAGCTTTAGAAGTTCTTTTAGAAAATGTCTTAGAAAAGAAGAAAATAGGGGCATGGGGAGGGTTTGACCTTTAAGGATAAAGTCTGAGCTGTGTTTATGTTTTGTAGAAACAGATACTCGGTGTAAGAGACTTGAATTGGATAACCACTGGACAGGAGAATTTGTTTGAAGTTCCAACAAATATATAGAAGATTGTAACTGGGTCAGATGAGAGATCTGTCTAATCCACTGTGCTGTAGGGACAGTGTCAACAATACATGCTTAGAGGAGCTAAAAATGGAACTGGTATAGAGCAACTTTTTTGTTTGACTACCCACCAAGTTTTAGCACTCAGTAATTTAGGGGCAATATCTGGGCTGTGCTCAAAGCTGACAGTGGATCTATTCTGCATGGATTTTTTTTTTTTTGAGTTCTTTTATAAAAACCAAACATTCAGCATCCTCTAGCAACAATGTTCACAGTATGGCTGTTGCATTTGCAGAATTCTTTTTTTTCCTTTGTTTGAAGTTTGCTATCTCAGAATTTCAATGGTTGCCTCCTGTGGATTGTAACTTTTGTTACATGGAAGTTGAAAATTAAATTTTAGAAAGTTATTACCTTCCAGTGTAGGTATTGGTAAATTCCACATCAGTGATTAAAGCTAAATTTAAAAATGTAAAGCTGTATATATATTTCTGGTAAGTATTTTTTTTCCCCCCCAGGCTCGACACTACATTGCAGAATCTCTTGGAGGGAAATATGCAGAAGGATTTATTCTTGAAATGGAAGCAATGTGGACAGAAAGTGACTGTCGAACACCTTTGACATGTTTTTTATCAGTGGGGTCTGACCCCACTGAAAGTATAGAACGTCTTGCAAAATCAAAGGTATCCTCTAAACTGAGTTGTCTGCAGCTGATAAAGACAATTTTAACTGTCTTTTGCACTAGAAATGGTATTCGAACATTTTATAGAAGTTCAGTCATGATATTTTTATTCATACTAGAGTTCTGTGGAAGTTAATTTTTGATGAGTAGCCAAAATGTATTTACGAGGAAGTGGAAATGACAGAGTCTTGCTTTTTGCAATTCTTTGAGTCCAGTGAGCCCTCTGTCTTTATGCAGCAGTCAATGATAGTCGATTTCTTAGGAAAAGTACTGAGCTATGAGGAAAAAAACCCAGTATTTGTGGTTTACATTGTGTTGCATTCACTGTAGGAGCTGACAGTAATGACAATTACAGGAAGATACAAAAAAAAATGAATCATAAATATGATGCCAAGAGAAATTAATTTGAAGACCCTACCATTCAATCTGTTCATGTGATGGAGACAGTTAACATTTCTTAGAGCACAGCATCACTTTAAGGCACTCTGTGTTTTCTGTTATGGTTCATAATGTAGATGCATATAAAATTTTCCCAAGAGGAAGTCATTTACAGTAGGTCTCCATAAATTTTCCTCTTTGCTGGAAAGCATCTTCATTTAATGGTGCAGGATTTTGGTATACACTTAATAAGACATGTTTTCAAAAGTGGGGAGCACCTGTAAATCTCTTTAGGTTATTAATTAGAATTTGTAGATGCTTGTTCTCTCTGAAAATCAGGACTCTTATTTGTCTATCTGTGTTGAAAACAGCTTAAATTACGATCTAACTCTCACTTAAGTGTTTAAATTTAGGAATCTTAAGTCTGAAGTTATTAATCTGATCCTTGTCCTCCAAAACTGTGCAGACAGATAGGCACAAATACACAGATATAGAGAGGGAGAAGAACAACAGTTGTGTGAGCAGGATTTTTAGGCTTATTGGAAGCAATGCATTGTAAAAATGCATCACAAAGAATTCTATTTCCTTTTCCTAAGATAGGAGAACCATTTTGACTTAGTAGAAGATTTGAAATTAATTGAAAGAATATTTATAAACTAGAAATATGCAAATTTTCCTAGTTGCTTTTCAAGTTCAAGTAAACACACTAGATGATTGTCATTGGATTCCTGTTTTCATGCTATATGGTGTGAATACAAATGTGCCACCTTTATGATGATGTTTTCATTCACCTGTCCAGCTCTTCCACATATGTCTCCTGTGAAATGGACTCCTAAATGGGTAAACATTGTCTCCAGTAGGAGTCAGTTTCTGTAATCAGTAAAGAGAAGCACTAACTCAGTTGAAAGCAATTCAGAGCATACAGCTGGATCTTAACTCTGACTTGCATCAAGTTGAATATTATTATCGCATTAGCCCTGTAAAGGGATGAGGAACAAGAACCTCCTAACAGAGTCACTTGAAGTCATCCAGGCACTTAGAATCACTCTTGCAAGGAGTGGAACAGAATTCATTCCTAATCTATCAAATCTTAAGCAGGACCTTAGCCTGTCTGAGAAAGTGCTGGTAGGTAGAAGGTGCTCTATCACCGTGGCTGTTAAAATACAGAAATGTTTGCTGTCTGTCCAAGAGCATATTGCAGTGGACAGTCTTAATATGTTTCCATGCTTTAAGGAAACATTTATAGAATAAATAGAAAGTGAGCTTGCAAAAGAGCCTTGTTTATTCACTCATGGTTTATGAACAAGGCAACATCAGCAAGGCTGTCATAACCTGAAATTCAACTGTAATGTAAAGTCAACTACAATGTTTAACTGTAAAGTTCTTGTCTAATCTCTTGAAGTAAAGATCTAACCCCACAGCATGTAGAAACCTTTCAAGTTTACTAAAGCCATCCAAATTCAGCGATTCAAACTACAGATACAGATGTTTTTTTTAAATAAAAATGTATATTGACATTGTGGAACTTGAGGAGCAGTTCTGTAGTGCTCTAGCTTTTGAGAAGTGTATCCAGAAATCATTTACAGTTTTCAGAAATATTTGCAAGAGGACTTTGTGTTTACTTTGCTAGTTTGTCAATAAATTGTACCTGGTTCCTGCCTTTCTTTGGGATTTCTTTGCTTTTTTCCAGATGATACCTTTAACAGAAGTGAGCTGTACCAAGGGCCTGATCTTGGTACATATGCAATTCTGTACCTCCAAAGTATCCTGTTCATTAGCCAGTGGAGGAGGGGGGAGGTGTTGTTTGATTTTTTTAATTCTTAATGATAAAAAACTTCCAAGATATATACTGGGCGTGTTTTTCAAGGATTTACCTTTTACAGGCATGATTTGTAGTCCTAAAGGTGATTGTCAGTACAGATGGTACCTTTAAGTGTAATATGAGCAGTATAAATCAATTATCTGCAGTTGCAAATGTTCAAATTTGTGTCCAGAATTTATTTTTCACTCTAAAATTTAGTTGTCCAGTGGCCTTCTCCCCCAAAATGGAAACAATGTCTGTGACTACTGAGCAATATAGCCTTGTTTATAAACCAAAGAGGCTCTATCTTAAAACCAGTTGCGTTTCTGCCCCCTTTACTTTCTCTTGAAAATCGAGTGAAAATTTAACTTTCTCTATTAAAATGAAGTTCATTATTCCTAGCCCTTTGACCACTTTGACTCAATTAATACCTGTTTTTTTATTTTATTTTTTTTTATTGTAGAGGTAGTTTCTTCTTTTAGGGAACTCTGCACAGAACCTTTAACAGAACTGTCAGGGCCACTGCAGTGACTAAAATGTATTTTCATCTGGATAGCAGTGCATTAAGATGACACATGTGTATTGGTATGACTCACTATTGAAAGAAACATTGTGTATGCAGACATTTTGATAGGGTTCTTTCAGAAGGAGTAAAATGAAGACAATCCATAGTGAAAAATATTTTTTCCTTCTTTCAATGTTTCCATAACCTTTAATGATTGTGCATTTGAGAGGTAACATTGCTGAGAAGAGCAAATTATGAGTAGATCCTTTGTTGGGGAATAATGTATCAGCTGAATATTTGTGCACTCTTATGCAGTACTCATAGTCTGACTTATGGGAGTGCTAGCTGTGCTCAGATGCATTTTAGAAAAGGTGAAGTTTCTCACCCCTGCAGCACATAGCCAGCTTCACAGGCTGTTTAGCTTTGCTTCTTTTAGCTACAGTTTCAGGTTTTACTGACCTGAGAGTAGGATTTACCTGCTTTCTTATCTTTGGCATTCTCTTCTCCTTTAATCTTGCCAGAGTGTGAAGGATCATATACAACAGCTGTATCTTTACTGTTCTGCAAAATCAGGTCAGGGCCCATTTTCTCACCCTATGGCCAAATGACCCAGCACAGCTTGTGTCCATATGCTTAATTTTCTTCTCCTGCAAAAGCAGGGTAGCCTCATTCACACTGTTTAGGAGTACATACCTTCCTTCTTTTTTTGTTTCACAGTAAGAAAGTCTCAGTAGCAGTAAAGCTCAAGATTAACCTTTGTAGCTCTCAGACAGCTGAAGACAGGCCCAGACTGATCAGTCTTTGTGCATCTTATTGCTCACAGCATGAGGGGTGCTCAGCTGTAGATCCTGAACATGAAACTGTCCATGAAACCAAGTCTTTTCATTGATTCTTTGCCCTCAACGTGTACACAGAACAATACACTCAACTGGGTTCTGGTTTTCCCTCACAGGAATCAGGCAGTCAACCTAAGCAAGGGGGCGGCTTACAAGCTGACAAGAGTAGTAAGAGCAATAAGCAAGAGAGGATCTGCCTGCACGTTACTGACAGACTTGTGTGATCCTGATCGCAGCCTTGTCTTTTTCAGATCCCCTTGTCATCCCCTTGAGAACTCCCGTCATCTGGTTTTCTAAACAACTGCCTTTATTCTCCCGTAGCTTCAGGAGAAAAGATTCCATAAAATTCCAGAATTCTTGTGTTTGCATTTGTTAGCTTTGTCTTTTCTGAATCTAGATCTGCTCTAAATCTGCTAGAGCTATCAGATCACCAAACTAGAATCCTCTGAATCAGTGGCTCCACAGCTGCCATTTAACAATAGAGGATGTTTCCCAAGGAATGATTAAATGTGAACCAATGTTTCCTGTCCTATCTGCTTCATTGACAGTCCGCTTTTAGCTTAAACAAATATGTTCAGACCATAAGAAGACACCTGAATTGTTGGGTTTACTCTGTGCGTTAATTATCTGAAGCCTTAATATCTGCTCATCTCAAGATAGTCCCTGTCACAGAAAAAAGAACGGTCAAGCATCTCTGTTGCTGTGTTTATGTCTTGCTTTATTTGGAAAAAGAAGGGAAAATGTTTCAGTTGTCTTATCCCGTTGATTTTGTTAGACCAGCAAAAAAATCTTATGTCTGGTAGGTGTAGTTTTCTTTCAACAGGTGGAAAATAAAAGGAACTTGAAAGGTTTTGATTTTTTTTTTAATTCTGTTTTAATATAATCAATATACATTGATAACAATGGTTTTCTTTGTGGCGCAATGTCACTACATGTGGACCTACAGAATCAATATACGTCATGTGTATAGTCATTCTAAGGAACTACATAAAAAAGAAAGTTTCTTTTTTCATTCCAGAACATTCCATGTCATGCCATTTCAATGGGTCAGGGCCAGGAAGTCCATGCAAGGCACCTGTTAAACCAGTGCATGCAAGATGGAGGATGGCTCCTTCTACAGAACTGCCACCTTGGCTTGGAGTTTCTTAGTGAGTTAATGGACACCATCACAACCAGAGAGTCTATGAGTGAAGATTTCAGAACTTGGATCACTACAGAGGCGCACCCAGAGTTTCCTATTACTCTTTTACAGTCATCTATAAAATTTACCAATGACCCTCCTCAAGGTAGGAAACCATGCTATTTTTCAGTTTGGGGTCTTGCTTTTCAACCCCCACCTACTGAGTACCACTATACTTTATGCAGTGTTTTAGTTTTTATTCTCTCTGTTTTCATCAGCTAAGTGCAGCACTGTGTAAGTCAGTCTTGCAATGTGTAAACCATTACTCTTTTGGGAAGAAAATGGATGTTGTTTGGTTTTGTAACAGAAATTGATAGTGATTTTGTTGTTTGTGTAGAATCTGTGGAGAATCCCAGGACAGTGGTCCTGTCTTAAGTTTAGTACACTTCATCAGGCCTTTTCTTTCTGTCCTGTTGACCCCACTCAAGGTTGCAGAGCAGGACCAATCCTGTTCTCTACTGTATAAGGAAAAGGGAAGACTCTCTGAACACCTAACCTCATCCAAAGCTGCAGTACGTAGTTGTGGCTGTTGTTTCTTGTTATGTCATCTGGCGGCACTGCTGACTGAAGACTGATCCCAGCATCTTTTATTTTGTCTTTAAGTATTTGGGAGCTGCTACTGAATCACCCCTTAGCCTCTGCCAAGGGAGCTAATACCAACTCACAGTGTATTTGAATACTGGGATTTCCTTAAGAACTGATGAGATTAGGGCTTTTATGCTATTTGCTTAACTTTTACACTCACTTTATCATACTCCCAGCCTTCTGTATTGCATTTATCTTGGCTTCCTTTCCCATAGGAGAGATTGCTGCTGGTCCAGGAAGGTCAAGCAGAAAGTAATGTTGGTTTCACTGTACAACTACTTGCAGCTGCCAGTCTTGGGCATTACTGGCCTATAGGTCCCTGGGTATCTCCTGGCATTTGCCTCCATGCACCTCCCTATCTCCAGAATCTTTCCCCACTTCCAGAATGTTGCTTCAAACTAGGATGCTTTCTGGGCCTCTAAGCCACTTTTTCTAAGCTAACTGGTTTATATACAAAAGAAAAATGTATGATCTGCATATTAATTGGCAGTTTGGACTCACATTTCTGTATTAATCGGAGTGCAAGAAAAACATGGATGGAATGAGTTCAGTGAGAGGCCACAAAGATGCTGAAGGGATTGGAGAACACATCATATGAGGAGAGGCCAAGAGTATTGCTAAGCCTTGAGGAGAGAAGGGATATCTTATCAGTGCATATAAATATGTGATGGAAATGAGTAAAGAAAACTGCAAGACTCTTCTTAGTGGTTCCAAGTGACAGAAAGAGACATGATGGACACAAATGGAAATCCATGAAATTCTACTTCAACATCAGAAAAAACTTAACTCACTGTGAAAGTGGTCAAATATTGGCACAGCTTGTTCAGTGAGTTTGTAGACTCCACCCTCAAAACCCACATGGACATGGTGCTGAGCAACCCACTGCAGTTGATCCTGCTTCGAGATGAGGTGTTGTGCAAGGTGACCTCCAGGGGTCCCTTCCATTGCCAATTATTTGGTGTTATTCTGTGTAATATGAAAACATCCAGCTTTTCTACATAGTCTCTAACCTGTCTTCTGCTGCTGAATCTCTCTCTCTTACCCAAACTACACAGCTGCATGCAGACATTCTTCATTTGTTTATAGAAGCAACTTATAACCCCGCCTTAGATCTACTCCTTATGTATGATGGGACCGGGTTACTTTGTATTTTGGACTATAGCAAAAAGGAATCCTCAAGCCTGACACCAACTTTATTTTTTAATTCACTGATTGTTAACAAACTGTGTAATGCATTAACTTGCCCTTTGTTTATATGTATGTTTTGCCACTGATTTCAGTTGGTGTTGTCTGTAGGAACTGAGAATTTCTATCCAAGGTCATATTTAAAGCTTCAGACATTTAAACCTCTTATTTCAGTATTTATCTTCCTTTGAACATTAGTAGCATGTCTACAAAATGTTTGATCTTGTTAAGGACATCCTGTTTCAGCATATATACTCCACCCTCAAGCTAGTCAGTCTGTTAAAAATTTCTAACTTCTTTCTCTTCTCCTCTCCCCTTTTTTAATTCAGTGCTCAGCATCTTTTTATTGCACTATGGCCTCCTCCTTATCCTGCTTATCCTTCTAATGGTAACAACCTAGACCTCCAAGAGGTTATTTTAGAGGTCAAGTTGTAGCCAATTTACAACTTGCATTTAAAACCAGAAATATATGTGGTGTAAAAATATAAGTCAGGACGAAATATAAACAGTTTTAGTTTTCTAATACTGCCCTGGCACCTTGGTAGCACAATGTGATAAGGCACTTTCGTTTGATTTTGGAACACTCTTATGATACCCTTATTATATTTGGAAAAGCTATGTGTTTGAATATTGTTCTACAGGATCTTTGTGAAGTAGGAGAGAAGCAAAAGGACTTTTATTGTGTCATAGGAAGTCTGATGGCTTGGACAACCTATTCACTGCACTTGAAACCTGCCTTTTTAGACTTCTGTTAAGCGATTAGGTGGAAGACATTATAAGAGGGACCTGATGTCAGTAACTCATGCTTAGGTTGTTTGCCAAAGGCAGATGATGCTTGAGCAGCGCTGCCTGAAAGCATCTGGGAGTAGTCAGGCTTATGTATTCCATGGAAGCTTAGGGTGTATCAGTATCAGCTGCCTAAAGCTGTGCCTGGGATGTGAGATGTCACTGCTCAAACAAACCTCCCCAAATATCAGCATTTCCACTATGAATTTAGGTTCTCATCTCATCATTTTGGTGCCTGTAGGCCAGTTGGAGAACCTGCATACAGAATTTTGAGATTTTAATAGGAATCAAATCTAAATAAAATTATCTTAGGTATAACTAAAATCTCATTTTATAAGTAAATATCAAAACAAACCCTTGGATATTCAGTCCTATATTTCTTATGATATTAGGTGTCTTTTTGATTGCCATATAGTTGCTGAATAGTGATTATATTCCAGTGATTATTTGGAACATTTAGAATATGATTGCTCCATTTTAATTCCTTCCAGGCTCCTGAACTGAATTTCATGTGTTATCTAACTGAAACAAAATGTTATTGAAGTTTGCCTGCTATGACCAGCTGAACAGATAATTGATTCTAAGACATTATTTGAAGGCATAAGTAAGATGATGCTGTAAATAGGAATAGAGAATTATGCTTAACAGATGTTGGACTTATGGGTTCCATACATTTTTTTTCCTCAGATATTCCATTTTTATACTTATTTTCTAGGTGTGAAAGCTGGCTTAAAACGAACATACTCAGCCATTACTCAGGATCTGCTAGAAGTGAGCAAAATGCCACAGTGGAAACCATTGCTATATGCTGTAGCATTTCTTCACACAACTGTTCAGGTTTAAAAATATATTTCTTTTCATCTGTCATAAACCCATGTTTCATGTGTAAAAGAACCTTGTTCTTAAATGAAAAATGTGTTTAAATGGAAGTCCCATGTTGGTAAGTTAACACAAATAAAATAAGAAAGGAAACAACATACCTCAATTACTACAACTGTTTTTAGAACTTACAATTCTGCTCATGTTGGTCTTGTACCTCCAACAGAGATGGTATTTCGGAGGCAAGAAAGGGCAGTCAGCCAGTGATCAGTTAGAGTATTCTTCTGTTAAAGTCTTGGGATGTGATTATGTGATGTCTTTTAACTAACTGCTTTTTCATTAATTTTTTAAGTCATAAAAGCACATTAAAGAAACTTACAGATGTTTGAAAAACCATGATCTTATCATTCATAATGAAAAGGTCTAAGAGGGTTACTGTAAGTCCTTTCTGCTCTGAAATCTGTAGGAGGAAATGTAAGTGGAAGAAGATTTTGGGTCTTGACTTTGAGGTATTCCATTAAAAAAGTGCTTAACGGATTAACCACAACTTTTTGTCTTTCTGTTGATAGATTTTGGAGTATCCTTAGTTTATACATGCAGCCTAGTTAATTTAGTTCTATGGCATCCATGCACTGACACATTGTGGTCCAGTGAAAGCCTGTTGTATGCTTTTCTTTGGCCCATCACTTCTTTCTTGGTGAAAAAATTTAAAAAAAAATTAAAAAATTAATTATTGGTTATTGCCCTAACAACTACATACTTCAGCTGAATGTGGAAATGATTCACTAAGAGCAGTCTTTCCTACTAGCCATTTGCACCCTAAAGAGGCAGCATGTGGTATGAATATATCTAGTCCATAGAAGGACCACAGACAATTATCATGACTGATGAGTTTGGACTCTGTTTCCTCAAGCAGTAGCTTAATTTTTGAAATTCAGAAGCTTTTATTCTAGAGTCACTTTGCTGCACTCAAAAAATATTTTTTTCTTTGTGAAAATGTTAATATTCCTATTATTTATTTGCATGAGTAGATATTTAGCTACTAGATAATTAATCAAGCATTTGGCCCTGTATAAGTTAAAAATATTTTTTTTAAAGTTGGTGAAATAGAGGTCCACCTGGACTGCTGCATTCTTAGCATATTTCATGTATTCTTCTGCACTTAAGTTTTCTTCACAATTGCTATCAATGAGTCTTTTACTTTTAGTTGTATCTATCTTACAGGAAAGACGAAAATTTGGTCCATTGGGCTGGAATATTCCTTATGAATTTAATCAAGCGGACTTCACAGCCAGTGTGCAATTCGTTCAGAACCATTTGAATGATATGGATGTTAAACATGGAGTGAACTGGAGCTGTGTCCGCTATATGCTTGGAGAAGTACAGTATGGTGGCCGTGTCACCGATGACCTCGACAAAGTGCTGCTGAATACATATGCAAGAGTGTGGTTTGGAGAGCATATGTTTAGTGAAAAGTTTTGTTTCTACAAAGACTATGTTATTCCAAAAGGGAAAACAGTTGAAGACTATCTCCAGTACATAGAGCAATTGCCAGTGATTGATACACCAGAGGTAAAATATTTTAATATATTAAAGGGAGGTTTTGTCAGATAAATAACTTAGTCTGGTATATTTTTCAGCACCATGTGTGTATAGGTCAAGGTTAGCAGGCAGACCATTGTAGCAGGTATTCAGTGTAGATCTGCTGACCAGGAACAGGTAGATGAGGCTTTCTTCTTTCTTCAAGATGTCTCATATACACAGTCCCCACTCCCCTCATGGAAAACTTCTAACAACCCCAATTATCTGCTGAAAGGGTGATACAACGGGGTTCAAGCACTGCAGGAGATTTCTTGAGTGCATTAGTGTTGACTTCTTGGCACAAATAACTGGATTTTACAAAAACTATGAAAAGATGACTAGGGAAACTGTGGGACCATTGCTTAGTGGAGCAGGAGAACTTCTGAGAAATTATGTGGAAAAGGCTGAATACCTTCTTGGCCTTAGTCTTTACCAGTAAAATTGGCCTCCAGGAATCCCAGACCCCTGAGATGAAAAGTCCAGAACAAGGAACCTACGCCTGGTGGTAGAGGAACAGCTGGGGAGCATTGAAACAAAATGAACATCAGTAAGTTCATGGTGCCTGATGGGTAGCACCCATGAGTGCTGAGGCAGCTGACTCTTGTCATGTTCAGGTTTTTTCCAATTACTTTTATATGGTGATGGTGATTGGAAGAGGTTCCTGAAGAATGGAAGATAGCAAGTATCACTCCAATCTTCAAGAAACAAAGAAGAAAGATCTGGGGAACTACAGGCTGGCCAGCTTCACCTCAGTCGCTGGGAAGGTGCTGGAGAAAATCCTCTTGCAAAACATTTCCAAATATACAAAGGACAAGCACAGGACTGAGAGTAGCCAGCATGGATTTGTAAAGGAGAAATTATGCTCAACAACCTGTCGGCTTTCTACAATGAGGTGACCAGCTTGGTGGATTAGGGGAGAGCAGGGGATATTTTTTAACTCAGCTTTAGTAAGACCTTTGACCTTACCTCCCATAACAATTTCATAGACAAGTTGACAATGGATGGGTTAGGTAAGTGTCATATGACATGTATCTGTCATATGACATGTATCTGTCATATGAGGAAAGGCTGAGTTATGAGGAACTCTTTAGCTTAGAAAAAAGGATGCTCATGTGGGATCTTATCAGTGTGTACAAAAACCTGCTGCAACGGTGTGAAGACGGAGCCAGTCTTTTCAATAATACCCAGTGAAAGGACAAGAAGCAAGGGGGATAAATTAAAGCAACAGGAAATTCCATCTGAGAACAAGAGCACACTGTTTTACAGTGAAGGTGATCAATCACTGACAGAGTTTGCCTGGAGAGGTTGTGGAGTCTCAGTCCTTGTAGACATTGAAGTCCCAACTGGACACTCTCTGGACAGCCTGCTGACACCTGCTGACCCTGCTTGAACAGGTGGTTTGGATTAAATGACCCTCAGAAGCCCCTTCCAAACCAAGCTATTTAGTGGCTTTACAATTCCATATGGAATTGAGCAGGCATGCAATCTGAGAAATAATGAAAGTAAAAAAGCCCTATGGTCTCATTTTGCAAGTTATAATTGGGAGATTATTCCATTTTGACAACAGAAGGATATGGATGTTGCCGTGAATTGATGGGGTAGGGTGCAGGGTAGCTCCTGGTTGCAACCACTTTTACATGACCCAACATGCGGATACTGCAATGCTCAAAATGATGGACGATGGTGACTCTCTGCTCCCTCTAGTACAGGCACACATGATGAAGTTAGTTAAAATTGAAACAGAAGTGAATGCTCTGGAAGACTGAAAGAGAACTGAATGCTCTAGATTTCTGTCTCATTTCTATTAAGCTGATAAATGCCATTGGAAGTAAGTCCTATTAAAATTAAACAGACAGAACTGGACAGAAAAAACTGGTTTTCAGTTACTGATAATATACTGTCTGAGAGGGTGAGAAGTTTCCAAGGTCATAAACTAAACTTGAAAAGTTCTGAATCTCTGAAGGTAGTGAAAGCAGAATGCAAAGGTATTTGTGCCAGCAATGATGCACCTTTTCCAAGCGAGGGTGAATGCAGACATGATAATGCACCAGTGGGATCCATTTGAGCTCACCTCATGGAGTGGTTCCTGTCAGTGTCTGAACCTTGGCTCTATCAGATTTCAGGTGCTACTTCCACAGATCTGCTTTTCTGAGTGCTTGGGGACCTATCTCACAATGCTGCAATGTATTTTTAAAGTGTTTTGATGCCTGTAAAAAAATCTGTGTGTATGGCTTGAGGTAGGGGAATTTTACCTTTGCCTTTTATGTAAATAGGAGCAAGTCCAGGAATGCAAACATCTTTTTGTCCTTCACAGTTTCATTCCTTAGGAAGAAAGCTATGACTTTCTTCTGTCATTTCAAAATCTGTCAAAATTACTTACGAAAACCTTTAACCTTTCAATCTCCCACCAGTCTTCTTCATTTTACAAAGGATATTGTACTAGTGAGAACAGTGTATCTTTGTTTCCTCCCTTTCCAGTTTTGGTTAAGAAAGAAACACTGAATCAGTCTGCTTGCTGTGTCCTTACTCTTCTGATGTAATTTCATCCTCTGAGCAGAATGAACACTGACTTCTGAAGAGGGCTGTAGAACTCAGTGTATTGGGTTTGTGTGGCAAGATTTCAGTAGCGGGGAGCTACAAGGATGGCTTCTGTGAGAAGCTCCCAGAAGTTTCCCCCATATCTGACAATGCCGAGGCCAGGCAGCTCCAAGATGGACCTCCTGCTGGCCAAGGCTGAGCAATGGTGGTAGTGCTTCTGGGATAATGTTTTTAAGGATAAAAACCAGCATGTGAACCTTCAACCAGAGAAAGGAGTGAGTATATGTGAGAGAAACAGCTCTGCAGTCACCAAGATCAGCGAAGGAGGGGCAGGAGGTGTTCCAGGTGCTGGAGCAGAGATTCCCCTGCAGCCTGTGGTGCAGCCCATGCCGAGGCAGGGTGTCCCCCTGCAGCCCATGGACGTCCATGATGGAGCAGAGAAAGTGAAAGACCCCGTGCTGGAGCACGTGGATGCCTGAAGGAGACTGTGGTGACCCCATGGGAAGTCCAGGATGGAACAGGTTCCTGACAGGACCGTTGGGCCTGTGGAGAGAGGAGTTCATACTGGAGCAGGTTTTCTGGCAGGACTTGGGACCCCAAGGGTGACCCATGCTGGAGCAGTTTGCTCCTGAAGGAATGCACTCTGTGGAAGGGACCTACACTGGAGCAGTTCAAGAAGAACTGCAGCCCATGGGAAGGATTCACGTTGGAGAAGTTCATGGAGGACTGCCTTGTGTGGGAGGGACTTCATGCTGGAGCAGGGGAAGAGTGTGAGGAGTCCTCCCCCTGGGGAGGAAGGAGTCAGAGAGAATGTGTGATAAACTGACCATAGTTCCTGTTCCTCATTCCTCATCTCCCTGTGCCACTGTGTGGGAAAGGAGGTAGAGAATTTAGGAATGAAGTTAAGCCTGGGAAGAAGGGAGGAGTGGGAAGGTGTTTTTAAGATTTGGCTTTATTTCTCATAATCCTACTTTGATTTGATTGGTAGTAAATTCAATTAATTTGCCCAAGTTGAGGCTGTTTTGCCTGCAACTGTTACTGGTGATTTGTCTCTCCAATTCTTATCTAAGACCATGAGCCTTGTGTTATATTTTCTCTGCCCTGTCCAGTTGAGGAGGGAATGATAGACTGGCTTTGGTGGGCACCTGACATCCAGCCTGGGTGAACCCAACTCAGCAATCCCCTTGAAAATTACTTTGATTTCAGAGGAGTGTAGAGATTTAGCAATTGGTTTTGAGGATTTGTAAGGCTAAAAGACCCTGAAAGAGAGAATCCAACATCTTCTTTTTTAATAAAAGCTTCCAGAGGCTTGGGATCAAAAAGGATGAGAGATTTAGCTCCTTGATTAATATACAGGACATGCAGAACACTGGTCCACCCACTGGTTTCTTTGTTCTTATTTCTTCATACATCACTTGCATAAAACCATAGAACCAGAGTTATCTGCCATGTAGCAGTCCTGTCTTTGTTAATATTAAACAAATATTTGTTAGCCCTTGGACTAGCACTCCAATTTACATTCACAATAGCAGATATTCTTCATGTTTCTAACTTGGGTTGTAACATTGCCCCAAAATCTGCTAGAGCAAAACCAAACAAATAAGCCCTTACTCTACAAGAGCAAAAGCAGAAAAGAGTGTGCCTTCAAATGTGTATTTCCTTCTGTATAGAATATGAGTGTAATAAAGTGCATTGGTATTTTCACTTTTTACAGCTCTAAATATTCAGTTTGAGTAAACCACTATGTGTAAAACATTAAATCCTAATTGCATACTAATTATAGTCACACCTTCTCTCATATGGTTGGTACTGTGTTCTTTGTGCTGTTATAAGGATAAGATCCTCAACTGGTGTAAATCAGTGCAGCTCTGCTGGCTCTGGCACTGAGACAACCACTTATATAGCTTATCTCTGAGTTTCTAGATTTGCAAGTGTAACAATATTAAATGTCCCTTTTAATTCTGTCCTCAGAGTATGTAAATACTGGTTTCCAGAAGTGCCTTTTTGTAATATACCATTTCTATTGTAAAATACGAAAACATAAAAAATGAGAAACAGAAGATTGTTTGGCTTTCATGTTCCTTTTAAGGACAAGCCTTCCTCATTGTAGGATGGGTGGTTCAAAGTTTCTGAGAGATAGTTAATAGCTATAATTGAATGAGGGCTTGCGAATTAAGTCACATTAAATACAATTCCTCCTGGAGAAGAGTTGCAATTGTCAATCTGACAATTATAGATTTACTGATATTTCAGTGGAAGTTTCTGAGAAAGCTATTATCATTCAGACAAAGGGCAGCTTTGCAGTAATTCTGTACAACTGTATGTTAAATAAAATAATTCAGTTTGAGAAGGAAAATAAATAAGAAGGGGGAAATTCCAACCAAAAATAGGTAAACCATAAAATATCCTAAATATGTCGCCATCTTTAGGTACTTTGAATATGGGCAATATTCTATTCACCACGCTACATGCCTTATAAACCTCAGAGACTGAATTGAATAAAACATGTTAGAAATGTTAACTGGTCTGATTATTAGAGGCATCTACTTGAACTGGTACAACAGCAATAGATCTGCAGAGACAAAGAACTAGTGGTAAGGGATCAGTGTCCACCTATGGTGTGCTTCCAACAACCTCTGGTCTGAACCAGTGGAAAGGAATCTATTTGTACCCCTGATAGGACTCCACATGAGCCATGTGAAGATAATCAGAATATCAGTTAAAAAAACCCTCTCCACTGGTATGAATTAAGATGCTATTGTATATGCAGCCTATGTTAATGTTTTTGTGTAATTTGGTCCTTGGCTGGTTAAATGGATGCACTTCCACTGACCTGTTCATATCTATTGTTTTATGGAACTGAGAATTTTCCTCCTTGTTTATCAATTTTCATGCATTCTTTCATGTAAATACTTTTAGAAGAAAAATTGCAGGGTTTTTTCCTAGTTTTCTCCCTCTTGCTTTAAGGTATTTGGACTTCACCCTAATGCTGATATAACTTACCAGACCAATCTGGCTAATGAGACATTAAGCACAATAGTGAGCATCCAGCCCAAAGACAGCAGTGCTGGAGGAGAGGAAACCCGAGAAGCAGTGGTGCAGCGACTTGCTGATGAGATGCTAGAGAAGTTACCTCCAGATTATAACCCTCATGAGGTATGTGCTACATTATAATTCAGATGTTTTATGTATGCATGTATGTATGTTTATGTTTTATGAGTTTTATTGTGCTTCTTAAATTTATGTGGCATTGTTTTAAAAAGCTCTTAAAATTATGCATAGTGCAATAGTGCATATAAGTGCAAAAAGACTGTCTTGGTTTATCTAAAATATTCCTATATAAGAAACATATTTCAAATGCCACAGTCCACTTAGTCACCTTAACTCAGGAGAGCCATTAAAGAGATTAGAAAGTTCTTGGCTTCCTTAGTAGCTTGCAGAAGGATCCCAGTGCCTCTTTCTGAAGGACTGGTGATCCTGTAGCAGTTACAGCATTCTATTTACCTACTGCTATTATATAGGATATATACCACCTAATAGAATAGATACCACCATAATGAAGAATGGATTTTATCACTGACCTTTTCTTTTCATGCCACAGATTTTTTGGAGTTTGAGCCATTTGTCCAACTTTTCTTGCATTTTTAATTAACATTCTCATTAAATGGAAAAAATCAGCATAAAGACTCTTGCATTGATTTGTAGTAGGGTCTGCCATCTTTTCAAGTGTTTCATGAACAGTAAATCTTGAAACCCCCTCATTTACATGAATTTATTCTTTACAATTTTGTTTTGCATTGATAGTGCTTTTTTTCCCTCCTGGTTGCAATTCAAGCTTGTAGAGTGCTCACTGTGCAGCATTGCAATTTGTTATGCATGCTTTGTTTTCTCCTCTGGCCAATTTACAGTGTCCACTTAAGTAACAGTGGTTAATAATCTTAGGGCCCTGGCGATATTTCCTGTCTTCTGTTCTACTGTTCATCTCAGATTTAATATATCTTGTATAAATAGGCACTTACGTAGTGTCATAATCCAACTCAGAACTTCTCTTTTCATTCCCTTGCTGGCAAGCCATTTACAGTCTATAACTTCTTTGGTGAGGTTTACTAACATCTGTCTCCATATTGTTATTTTTCCA
>JAWWTY010000077.1:89283010-89305077 GCA_035222235.1 Margarornis squamiger | reverse complement strand
TGCTGGCAAGCCATTTACAGTCTATAACTTCTTTGGTGAGGTTTACTAACATCTGTCTCCATATTGTTATTTTTCCATCCATCCCTGCTTGTCTCTATTTTTGTCATCTGCTTGTTGAGCGATTCTCAGTGATAGTATATAAATAATTTATTTGTAGAACTTGATTAAGAATGGAGTCAGTTTTCTAGTTTTCATATTATTAATAGTAAATAAATATTAGAACTAGTAAGTACAATGAAATATAGTAAGTGTAATGATTAATAATTCTTAATTACCAATTTAATAAATGTAATAATTTGCACCTTAGATCTATCCCTATGATTTACACCTTGGATTTTCATCAGCAAAATTCTGAATGCCTGCGTACCATTTATGCTTTTGCCATATTTGTAATATGTGTATTGAGCTCATTTTTTTCCATATATTTGCTAGATCTTCCAAAGGATTATTTCTTTATTCCCTTGTTGAACTACCAACTCTTTTTCTTCTTGAAGAATTTGTAATACATAGAAAACATCAATAATACTTACTACTCTTTATATTGTAACCAGAAGGTAGACTTAACCTCAGGTTTTACCCCTGGGAAATTTGTGCCGTGACTTTTAGTCAGGTAAAATACACACACATTTGTTTAATCCGAATTTCCCTTAAAAATGGTTTAAACAAATACTTTGTTTCTCTGGCATCTCTTCTGTTTAATCTTAGTCTCATTCACTCTCATTCCTTCTTGGTTTATCTCTCAGGTTGTTCTCACAAACCACAGACAGAGTAGGCCTTCCCTTTACGGTCACTTTCTCAAATGTCTGAGCTTTGGACACAACCAGTTATGGAGCCAGGGGCTGTAGTTAAGGGCAAAGAGTCTGAAGGATTTATTTTGGACATTCCACCCTTCACTCTTGTCTCTATTTTACTGCTGCATTTGGTTATAACACATACTTTTCCATGGGACTGTATTAAAAAATCACCACCAGTTGTTTTCATTGTTCTTTTGCTCTCATCATCAAGTAGTATGACAGCCTGTTATCTTTTCTCATGATCTGCCAATCATACATGCAGAGTTTTTATTTTCTTATAAGCAATCATCTTTATAATGATGCTCGCAATTAGAATTTCTTTGCTTCTGTACTGCTTCTCTTACATCTTCTGTGAGCTGTGAAGGAAACTTCTTTTGCCTTCAATTTGTGTGACAGCTGTTCAATTATGATTCAACGTAGGAGATTTGAGTTCATACAGAGGATGTCCTATTGGAACTACTTTTTCCTTCTGTATTTCTTGTAAATGTGTTCTGAGCTCAGGATATAACTTTGTTTCATTCTCTTATCAGTCAGTGTAGATAACTGCCTCTTCTTGATGATATCTTGTTTTCTTAGGCTCTGTACATCTTGAATCTGTGAATTACACTTCACTGTGATTAATCATACCACTCTATTTACACACTTTTTCTTCAGTCTGCATTACTGATGGATGACACGGTAGCTTTCTACAGAAACATCCTAAAATTATGCTTTGTTTCTGTAATATGGTAGTCATTCCTTTGCTCTATCTACAAAACACTCTCTAGTCATTTTCCAAGAGTTTATTATTGGTAATAATATATTCCTCTGTATATCTCTTTATCTGTCTTAGCTGCATTGCAGCTTCAGATTTTACTTCTGCAGTGTTAATGAGATTTGACATTATTTCTTCCAGTTCCTGATTCTTCAATATTTCTTTTTTCAGTTTGCCTAATGAATTTACCCTTTCTCCCATTCCCTAGATCTTAGAACTTGATTTGGTCTTAACAAATGCTGTCATTGTAGAAGGGGAGTTTCTCTTTTCTGCCATTAGTGCCCAGTTCCACATCTTTGCTGGTGATAATGTGCCAGGAGTGCAGCTACTTCTACACAATAAGCAAAAAAATCTACATCAAATGTGTTTCTCATCTGAACTGTCACTCCATTATTCTGGAACCTCTTAGAAAGGATGGAGAGGGCTGAAGCAAGCTGTAAAGAAAGCTAAATTTGTAAATGAAATTTTGCATAAACTGAAACACTGCCCAAAATGTCTAAAACACACACACAAAAAATAAAAATACTATGCTCCCTAACATATAACCAAGAATTTCATTAATCAGAGCAGAAAATAATGGAGAATTTAGATATTCTCTGAGGGAAGACGCAACAGAATTTAGCAGAAGCTACAATATGGCAAATGAAATTATGCTTGCAAGTATAAGGAGAGAAATGGATTATGTAATTACTTCCTGCGATGTCTGGAAAAAAGGCAACAAGATGAGTTCTGTTGTTTGTCAATTTGAGTCAACATTTGGTCATTCGGGACATTATTACATACTAAATTAGTTTAACATATCTGAAACAGATAAAACTAATATCCTAAATTGTAAGAGACTGAGGGAATGTGTCAGAAAAAGAGTTTCTATGCATGCCTCATTGGATAACAGCAGTAAAAAGAGAAAGATTCATTAGTCCTAGCAGTGCAGCTTGGCTTTGCTTTTAGAAGAATTCTGTGCTCCAGTAATGCCATGGCGTGTTAGTCTTTGAAAATCCAGGTATAGAGATCCTATCCATAGAGAAAAGGCACAAAAAATTTAGGAAATAAATGAAGGTGATTAAAAGCAAATTCTCTTTGGGGAAAGTGGCAGGTGCCTTTGCTACCCTTCGATCAGTTCTTGTGGCTTCCTTTAGAAAGTATGGAGTGAATTTGCTCAGAGCTAAAACCCCAACAGACTAGGTTAGGGACAGATGGTACTGAAACCAATTATTTGCTGACATTCAGAGCTCTGGATTGTATTTTCTCTTGATACATTATGGATCCACAGAAAATTCAGGCTGTCACACAGGGGCCTTCATTTCTCAATTACTAGCCTTTGGCAATGACTTTGGTATCAACAACTTTCAAAACAGGGCAACCATTTCACCCCGTGATATATGCTGCTTCTTTTGTTGTGCTTTTGTAGTGCTCCTCACCAGTCAAGCAACTTACCCAAAAGGCTATAAACAAAATGAGTCACCTTTGCATACTTTCTCAGACTGCAGTTTGACACAGGTGATGGAAAAGCAAAATAAACCTTCCTCCTGACCTAAAACTGTCCTCATTTTTCTCAGAGTAAGAATTCTGCTTTCATGGCCCGTTTTGCTTCTGGGTCTCGCCTCACAGGTAACAGAGAGATTAGTGGTAAAATGATTAGGTCCAGTCAGTCTATGTGAGTGAAGACAGATGCAAGAATAAATGTCAGCCTGTCACACAGAGAAGTTTACAATGAAAATGATCCTTGCAGCTTGACAAACAGCTTTCTAGGGAATAGCAATGTTTTTTCCTTTAAATATTTTTTGTAGTATTGATTTCACGGTAATATCTGCTAAGGCTATGATATTAGTAAGTATTGCATGGAAAGAGGAGTTCCTCTGAGGACCCCAGGCCTTTGTTAGATGTTTTACTGGGGACTTTGCCTTGGTCTAACTCTAGTCTGGGCCTGCAGGCTGAACACCCATCAGACTCCCCAAAGCATAACTGTTGGGTTACTTTAATTTGAAGCTAAGCCACTTTTTTGCCTGGAGTCTAGTTTTCAGTGCAGGTTTTTGCTCCTAAAAAAAAAAATAAAGTCAGAGTCTGAACCGAAACACTATCATAGATGCTTCTGGAATGTGTCTCTGGTTTATTTACCAACTCAATGAGATATGGTAGTCATCCAGCTCTAGAGCTTCAGTGATTTTCTATATATTTCACTGTCTGCTTCTGTATGTACAACAGGGAAGGGCTCCTTGGCACCACTTGAAAAGAGCTTTGGCTTGTCCATCGCCAGTCTACAGAATGGTAGACTTCCCATTTCTGCTGACAAAGAATGGCAAGCAACTAAGTCTAATTGAAAATAATAGCATTTGCTGTAAATGATAGGCAGTCAGTACTACAGTAACATGATCAATGATCATGGCAAGAGTTCAGCAGCTGCTTTTCTGTTGAATGTCCTATAAGTATGTGCTGACCTGAGGTCAGCTAGAATAGAGGAATCTGACACAGTAGAGACGTGCACTGCAAAATCATGTAGACTAAGCTATTAAGATTATGATTTTAGTAGCTTTTTTCTTAAATCGTGTTGTTTTATGCTAGATGACTGCTGTTTGCATAATGAAAAGGAGTTGTAAATGGGCTTTGTGGAATTAGTACATTAATCTCAGAAAGGCTATTTTCGGTAGTGAGTTTTGCCTTTTGAGGGTTTTCTTTTCTGTGAGTTGGTATACATCTCTTTATGTCTTAATAAATCCAGCACTGGAAGTAAGTCATCTGATTGCTTGATAAGAATTCTTATACAAAACAATCATACCTCAGAGTGTGTATTTAAAATAATCTTAGCAGCAAGATTTCCAAGAAATGTAGTATGTTACACCTAGTAAATCTCACCACAGATCAGGATTGATTTGTATACAATAAGGACACATGTAATCGGGGTTTTTTTGGTTTTGATATTTGCTTGTGCTTGGTGCTCCAGACTGAGCACTCTGAACATATCTAGGATGGATGAGCAAATTTCTGCATTATTGGTTCACTCCGTTATTCAAAACATTATAGGTATTTTTTAGGTCCATGAAAGTAGAATGCTTAAACTCTTAGAATTCACTAGTTAAATTGTGAAATTATCAGTACAGTAATGTTTTAGAATATTTATTTCATCTCATCTTTATAGATCCATAAATACCAATATTTTGAAAAATAACATCTTTAACAACATCTTTCATACAATATTTTCCACAAAGGGGAGAAATTCTCCCTCTAAATGATCCCCAAAAGGATCACATGCTTTGCAGATTAGATAAAAAGGTGTGTTTCTTTTTCAAAGTGTAAAATGCAAGGACTCTGTTCTGTGTAATTCCTTTATTATTAGTGGCATGCACCAGACCTCTAAGTGTTCTTAAAAAATAAACCAAATGTTTTTACTTTTTGGCAAGAGGGAGAATTACCAATTCTCATGAATTTTTTGGAAAGCAGTTTTCCCTGGATTTTGTATGAAAAAAAATCAGAATACTTCATTGTGTGGATTATCCAAAAAGTTTATTAGCTCTAGTCTTGTGATAGCTGATTTTAGTACTTTTTTCTCTTTCACAGGAAGAACGCATTAACTCAGTCTGTAAAATGTACTGTCACACTGCAAAGCATTAGCATAATTGGCTGGCACCTATTTCTTGGACATTCTGTCTGACAAACTCATGGGGCCTTGTGATTAAAATATGATGAATAACCTTGCTGATAGCTGTCTCCCAAGGAGAACAGCACAGAAAGTTGAATAAGAGTATTTTATTGGTCTTGGAGTTGAAACTTAAGAATTGGAAATTGTCAAAGCATTTACATATTTATGGTAGTGATTATAACTACTCAAATGCTATATGATATTCATCTTGCAGAAATTTGCTATTCAGAGTAATAATAAGATCTTTAGTAATGTTTATTATGTGTATATAATGTATGGTATACATAATAATGTATACAATGAGATATATGAGTATATCTGGAAAAATACAAAGAATATCCGGTGGGCTTCTGGTCATGATGAAATAGCACACATTATACCAAATATTTTTGCTTTTACTTGGCTGCAGTAGAATTTTGATGACATTCTGCTCTTGGAAAGATAAGACTTTCTAAGTCTCACTTCAAAATAAGGTCTTAAATTTTTATTTCAGCATACTGATCCTATGGGTCAGCTCTTTTCTGATAAATTCATGGCCATATAGGTATCTGTACTTGGGATCTTATTTTCTGTTTGAAATCTTGCTTTGATTGGAGAGTCCCTTTGCAGAATTTCACCTGCAGAGGGAATGAGTGACGATGGTAAAGATCAGTTTCCAGACTGCTTCAATATGTAAGATGATGCTTGTAAGATAATGCATGTGGCTGAGTGGTAGCAAATACATAGAGAAGGCCATTTGCTTTCTGAAAGCTGAGTGTAGTGGGGAAAAACGCTTGAAAGTCTGAAAAATCAAGAATTCTGGTACTACATGAGGGATAGGCACCATGATTTTTACAGGTGCCATTAAATCCTCTCTCATTCACTGTTCTATATCTCTTTGATGTACACAGAATATGCAATGTATGTGTGAAGCACCTTCGATATGAATCATACACTAAAGTGAGACAGGGAATGCTATTGCTGCTATTGCTATGACATGTCCTTAACTAACACAGACAGCTGATTCCATTTTGAATTTTTTTTCTGTTGAAGATGAGTGAAACTGTTATCCTTAAACACTAAGAAGGCCAAAGGCTTCTACTTGCAAAATGCTGCACATAATGGTGTAACAGATTTCTCTGACATCTGTATTATTTCTGGCAATCTTACCTCTCTAGTTAATGTATCCATGAGCATCTTGCCTTATGAACAAGTCACATGCTACTGGAAGTAGCAGCTTTTACATATCTTATGCTTGCTAAGTGGAACTCCATTTGTTGCATTATTTCAGCTCAGCAGGGCAAGAAGAGGTGAGAAAGTTCACTTAGCACAATTTGGAAATATGAAGAAGTCACCACCAAACATGCTTTTGTATAGCATGTGGGGTTTTTTTTATTTTAAGATCTAAGACCCTGCAGCCTAACAAGGACAGAAGGAACTGCTGTGTCCCTTCAAAAAGAGGGAACTTTCCCTCCTTACGATGATGGGGGAGCTCATTTTGGTAAGCTAATGAGTCACAGTGTGCTAAATCTTACAGTTGGCACAGGACTTGAATGGCCATCTGTTACTAAAAAGTTTCTTTTCTGAAAATATTTCTGCTTTCAAAAATTAATCCATGGGAAACAGGAGATTAGATTTTATAATCATTGCACTATTCTTATTTAGGTGAAAGCCCAGCTTCAGAAGATGGGAGCTATTCAACCCATAAACATATTTCTCCGTCAAGAAATTGACCGCATGCAGCATGTTATATCAAGAGTTCGAATTACATTGACTGAGCTCAAACTGGCTATTGATGGTAAGTTACAATGTCAAAAATCATAATAGAAGTGCAATATTTATTACTAACAGTTGTTTATACTATATGACTAAATAAATATTTCCCCTTCTTTCCTTCCTTTCTCTTTTGTTCTCTCCCTCCCACAGTTTTTCTCTTTTTTTCTCTCTCTCTTTATCATATGACCACTAATTCTAGCCCTTAAAACTTCCTGATTGCATCTCTAAGGACACTTCACCTAAATTTATTCTGCATGCATGTGCTTGAGTATTGCAGTTCATGTCCCCCAGCACTGCTACACTTCTGTGATTCTCTCCAGGATCCCTACAGAGTGCAGAGGAGCTGAATTGTGTGATTAGGTCCACAGGCCGTGTACTGGAGTCATTTATGAAATTAATCTGGGGCATAATGATGTAGAACAAGGTAGAGTGTTGCTGCTAAATAATTGAGAGACAGGGCAGTCAGGAGGCAAGGTGGTAAAGACTTTAATTTAAGGAGAGATTTTCAGTGTTCGTGAAACTGGGTATACCAAATAGCACGTCTCTAAATGGAAGCTGGAATGAGTGGCAGTGCCAGTCAAAAGAGAGAGAGAGGGTTCTTCTTTTAGCCATCACAGGAGGCAGGAAACAGCACTCTGTGTCTCTCAGAGACAGGAGTATTTGGCTGAAAGTGAGCAATGGTGAATGTAGTTTAGAAAAATCAAGAGTAAGACAACTAGAAGCAGATGGAAAAAATTATGAGAAAAGGAGTGAGGAAAAAGAAGGGATGATGATGTTACCGTCTGCTTTTTGTTTTCACTTCCCATTTTGCTCATCTGCAAGAGTTGAAGTATCGAGGAAGGAAAGCATACTGTTGCTCAGCCAAGTTTCTTAATTTAACTGCAAATTAAAATGATGCAATAATGGATTTGTTCTCCTGATTAAGATCTCACCCAAGTCTGCCGTTCTCTAGCAGAAAGTGAGAAAATATCTGAGACAGGAAACTGTCCCCACAGGGATCAGAATGCCTCAAAACTAATTCCTTATGATATAGCTGATAGAAGTACTGTGAGCAGTCTTACTAGTGTTTTCCAGTCTTTTGACAGTATCTGTCGTGAAGGAAGATTTTTTTAATTTGTACTTTTGTTACGTAAGAATCAAAAGGGATTTTTTCCAGCCCATTTGTATGAAACACTAAGGCAACAACACATGCTTCAGAAACATCATACCTACAATATGAATCTAGGAAAGAGGTTCATAAATGTGCCTCAAGGCTAATAAGCTTTCATATCCTGTAATAATGCATGCAAAGATCAAACTGGAAGAAACAATTGTCCTCTCTTTCAATACTGAGCTGAAAGTTCCCTGGTATATGTGAATTAGACTCCCTTTTCCAGTAAAGTAAAATAATGTTTTCCAAGAAAGTATTAATCTTTCCTTGATTATGACAGATATATTCAAATTCTCAATATGTACAATAGTCTGCAAAGGGGTGGATGAGTAACATAATTTATTTGCACTTGACATTGAGTTCCACACTGGGCACAGTCATCTGCCAGATGTTTAATCAAGTTAATGCTGTAACTCTTGTGCAGTTCTCTAAAATGTAATTTTCTTAGGCAAGTTAAATATAGTAAAAAAGTGCTCTGAAAACAGAATTGGATTTATAGTTAGCAATAACAATTAATGGATTTTGGCAGATTCATGAGGATAACATGGTAGATGGTTAATTAAGGGATGGAAAGAATGTTTAAAACCCCAGACTCTCTTACATTCTCCCCCAAAACTAGTCAGCTGCAATCTCAGATCATCTGAGGTGCTTCTTGTTGAATGAGGTAAACTGATCTGTCTGCTCAAACAGCTCATGTGACTTTTGACATCTGCCCTGGTCACATATTTGGCTTTGGCTTCATGAGCCTGTTCAGGCCTGAGCACCCACTTTTAGCAGATCTAAACTTTAAAATCAGTTTTGTGTTTAAGAATATAGTGCATCTTTAGGTTGTGTCAAGTAGCTTTGTGGAAGGAAGTCTGAATTGCAGATTCTGCAGCTTGGATGTGAATTGATAAACTGTGTCATTTTGATGTTGCTCACCAAGTTACATTTGAGGTAATGTAAAGCTCTCCTCAGGGAGAGCCCTTGTGCAGCTGAAGATGAGGGATGTAGAGGGAACCAGCAGAGCCAGTTTTGTCCCTCTGTCCAGAGGGCAAAATAAGCAGTGTTCAGGTTTGGGAAGGGTGACGATGCTCAGCGTGTGTCTGACATGTTTGTTGGCAAACGTGCCCACAAGCCCGCATCTCTACCAATAAACTTTGCTGCCTGGAGTGATCAAACTGTATTAATTAGATTGTAGCTGCACTTTGTACTCCCACTTATGTCCCAACCATTACTTCTGTTTTAATTACTTATTGATTGTCCAGAGTTTATTTCACAGTTGGCATAATACAGAACTTCACCATAAATCAGAAAAGAGCAATGATGGCTGTCCTCTCAAGAGACCTAAAACAGAGGCTATATTCCAAACAGAGAAAGCTTTTCAGAGGCAAGGAGCAGTAAGACATGAGGCTTGCACCATAATTCCACATCCTAGTGGGTTATGAACAATAGTTCTTGACCCCCTGGCAGACGGTGACCATATTCTTTGTAGGACAGTATATGAGCCCTAGAATTCCTGTGTACTTACCTTCTGCCTGTGGAAGTGGAGGAGCCTCTGGCACAGAATGCTAATGCTCTAGCTGTTCACTGGAGAGCAGGTATTTCCAATCCCCTCTCCCTCTACTGAAGACAGTGTCTCTAAACACAGTAAAATTTCATCACCCATTCAGTTATTCCTAGCCTCTTAGAGTGAGAGTTGAGTTTGTTCAAATGTGGCCTATCTGTGAGGTTGTAGTGGGGCTCTTTTTATTCCTCCATGCACTGGGTAAGGAGTGGCAAGCATTTTGTTGAAACCCTGATGTGTCTTCTATTGGTGATGAAAGTGAGAAGAGAGATTCTGTGGGAGCTATCCCTAGTCCCCTTTGAGTGCTTTCCATGAATTGAGTGGAGCATATTTATAGTAGCACCCAAAGTGGGTATCGAATCCTTGGCAATGGAAATAAGCACAGTTTATAGTTTGGTTTTAATTCTGGTTCTTTTTAACCCACTTAACATTCTGTTTAAGGGCTTCTTGTGAAAGAAACCAATGTTTAACTCGTTTATTTATATCTGGATTCTACTTTGGTCGTAAAACTGCATCCACATGGCCCTGGTTGATGGTACCTTACAACTTTGTGTTTTCAAAGTTATCCTTTGGAACTGCCTCCTTCATGAACCATACAAGAAACCTTAGATATTTTATCCTTTCATGTCATATATGTGCTATATGATCACAGAACTCCCACTGCACTTTGAGCAGTAGTTGCAGAGCTGGGAGAGAGAATTCCTTTTTCTGTTAACATATTTCCTGAGAATACAGCAGTTCTGTGGCAGTATAGTTCTACATACATTATAATACTCATGCAGAATTTTTATGTCATCTACACAAACTTGTGTGTTAAGCCAGAGGTAAAGATTTGCTACTTTTCTCCAACTCAGAATACCATGATCTTGAAAGTAGTGTTTGCATCATAAAGCTGCAAGGAATTTCTGGTCATTGTATGTAGCACCTTAAAAGAGGATATAAATGTAGTCCAAAAGAGTCAAGAGAGGTAGCTGGTACTTTATTTTAACATACTGGCAAAAAACTGAAGCTCAAGAAAGGAGTCTTGCCCTAGTGCCTGGGAAAGGTAATTTCCCATGAAAGAAAGAAGTATGAATTCATTCCCACTGTCTGGCTAAGTTCTGTTTTGACTTGTAATACTATAAGACTTACGCAATTTCAGTTTGGCTTGCTGACAGTGGAAATAGGCTTTTGGGTTTAAAGATCTTGGGCTTTACCTTTCTAAGTCTTAGAGGATGAGTGTGTGAGGCTTGTAGGGATCATTGTTTTTGGATGAGGATTTGGTTGGAAAATCATTAAGGGCACTCAGACTGAGGACAGTGGAATGTAACAATGGCAAAATCATTTGAGGAATGGAGGGGATAAATCTAGTATGTCTTGTGGTATAGTTACTTTTGGCTCAGCAGCTCTCATCCACTATTCTCATCCTGATAAGAATGCCAGAATGCATCCTGTTGTCTTTCACAGTGTGACATGTCATTTCTGAACTTCTTACTAGGTGTTACATATACTTGCCATGATGCTGGCCAGGAAAACTGTTTAAAAACACATTGCAAATTAAGGACAAAGTGCAGAATATAGTTTATCTGCCTGCAGTATTACTCTAGCTCAGGATGGTGATTTGTATTACTTTTTTCATGGAATTTTGCGTGGATTTTCATCTTCAAATATTGCTTTAAATTTTTTATTTTCAATCCTTTGGTGGGTGAAGTTAAGAGCATTTAGTACTGGAACTGGTAAGTTTTCAGAACAATTTGCAAGGTTACTTTCAAATTGCCTTCTTACTGACTGAAGGATTTAGTTGTTGAAGAGAATCTAGGATTTGTGTGCTTTTCTGTGTGAAAAATCACATGCTACTCAAGTTTCTCGGTTTCTTTCATCTCTTCTGACTTGAGGAATTAAATCAGAGGATTCTGCACTAGAAAAGGAAGGTGGAAAACAAAGAGAAAACAAGACAGAGGTGAAGGTTAGGTGCAGGTGGACAGTCTACAAGTGAAAAACTGGAGTGTTGTGCATTGCAGAGTTTGGCTGCCTGATTTACTCTTCTTGTTCTGGAGACCTGGAGCAAAAGAAGGTGGTAAATTGTTGAGGTCCTTGCAATTAAAACAGCATGGTGGAGTTAAATGAGCTTCTGAAAACTTCCTGGGAATCATCCCCAAATGCTGAAGTGCCAAGCACTGCAAGTTAAGAAAGAGGGAAATACCCAAAGAACTCAAAGAACTTCCTGAAGCAAAGAAGTTGACTTCCATCAGCACAGCAGTGGTGGTCACAGAGCTAGCAGAACAATACTAAAGCTTAAAAAAAAAAAAAAAAAGTTTTAGGTATGGGGAAACGTACATTATCTCTCAGTGTTTTCATCTAATACTCTGTATACCTTGTACCTTTGAATGTAATAATAAATAAATGTAATAATAAATAACGCTTTGGAGAAAACAGGCGAGTTAGCTGTTGTCATAGGGCAAACAGGAGGAAAACTTAAGAACTTAAAAGCAAGCTGATATTTTCAACATGTGCAGCGAAGAAGAGGGAGTTGCAGCTTGGTGGTGGAGTCAAGGTGTGACTGCTTCAGTAACAAAGCTGGTTGTTTGAGACGTAAACTTGAGTGGGGATTAAAGGCTGAAAAAATCAGCTTCTGTAGTTGCAACTGTGACAGTCAATAATGGACTGATGCTTTCACTGAGCTTTTTCCTGTATGTGCTGTTCAGGGTAGCTTAACAGACTCATTGTCTAGCAAGTATTGTCCTCCAGGGGTACTCTCCAATCTTGTTATAATGATATCAGCTATTGGCAAGCTGTACTTGATGCAGAAACTAGCTTCTTCTCATCTCATTTATATCCTACACAATTATTCTGGTTATTCTTGATTCACATCTGTGCCTGTGGGAAGAGAATCAGTCAGTGGACTGAGGCTCTATTTGGTTCATGCTGGAATTTAAGATCCTTCCTTTGTTTCTCACTTTATCTACTCATTTAAATGAGATATGCAAGTTTTCTAGTCCAGATACATGCTATCAGAAAAGTGACATTCAAAACGTAGATCTAAATTTTACAAATTCTACAGTTTTCAGATTCTGCTTGTGGGAGGTATGGTAATGGAAAGGGGCAACTCCAGGAAATAATACAAGCCCCTGATGTATTCCATTCAAAGCATTATATCTATTGAATGAATCACCCTAAACCCAGCTCAGTTTAAAAGAACATACTATTTACTTTAATTATCAAGAAAAATGAGTTTTCTTCAGAACGGAGAAGCTTTATTTGAGTTACTCACTACTCAGCAATTGGATAGACTTAGGTGCAGTTTAGAAGGGAGATGGTATAAACATAGGTCAATGAAAAAGGGGAATCCTAATTTCCAAACTGTGTATACTGTGCAAAGTATGGTTACAGTATGTATTGTTTTTGAAGCATGGAAATGCCCTAATATCTCGACTTGACCTGCCCCTTCATCGGTCATTTTGAGATGGGCTTTATTCAGTTCAAGAAAGGGAATATCTCAAAGCAACCCTGCAAATAACCAAGTTATAAACAGCTGCTCTGTCTGATTCATCGAACATTCAAGCCTGTCATGTTGCATTTGTAGTACATTCAGTCTCTTCATATAGTCCAGTGCTCTGAGCTTCTCAGAAGTTAAATGTGAGAAGGCTATGGTGTTGTACTACTCATTCAGTTTATCAAGTACAGTTTTTCGAACATCTGTATTGCCTTTCTCCAGGAAGATGCCATTATTTTTCTCCTGTGGTACTGATTTTATTTCTGACAATTATTTTATTTTTAAAATTACTTTTATCAAAGTATTTTAGCTGCAGGAATGCATCCCAACACCCGCAGATGTCATTTAGTGCTGAAATTCAAGCACTGTATGGCTACTGCCAGAGATTACACCCACTCACTAGGAATATTTATGCAGCTATATGGGCATGGCCAGAGCTGTGAACATACCTCATCCTCAAGAACACTCTGGCTTAGTGTTCTCAGCAGCTGCTCTGAGTCATAAAGGGCAGACATCCTAAGGGATTTCACAATGCTTCAGGGCAGAGACTGGTTGTATCTCCCTATTTGAAAAGCCCCAGTCTGCCAGAAGAATAGAGAAGGAAAGGAGGAAGTTGTATCAGCCTGAAAACAAGGAAGAACCAGAGATGAGAGAGTTCTTTCTTCCTCAATTCAATGGCAATGATCCCCAGGGCTCAAACAGGATGCTCTTCACTTGTTTTGTGCCCTCACTACAGTTGCTCTGAAGTTGAAATCGACATGCCCTGCATGACTATTTTTTTCCAGTTTTTCTGTCTCCAAAGGGTGAATAAAGCGTATGATGTAATATTAGATTTTTCTACGCAAAGTGGAGAAGACACAGAGCGGCTTCTTTCTTAAATGTTGGTTCTTTTGGTTGTATACTAGAGAAGATTAATACCCAAAGAGAAGGTTTACTAATTGTGTTATAAAAGACTCTTACCCTAAAATGTTATTCTGAGCCTGACTACAAAGCAATTTACAGAGAATGCAGGATAGGCAGCATTTTTTTAATATTTAAAGTTTTGTAAAAGTTGATGATTTTCTCATAGCATTTGTTGCACAAAAAGAAGTGCATATAAATGGAAGCAGATCATTCATTATTTGCTAGAAGAAATCGAAGCCTATTTGTGACTGATATATTTAGAAAGTACCAAGTTTTTCACACACTGTTAAACAGTTTAAGTTTGCCACTGTATTCTTCAAATTAAAAACTGGCATTTGGTTTCTGGATATTCTTTTCCTTTCCCTGAACTGGGGCCCTGCCAACCCCAATGGAAGGAAGGGATTGGAAATGTCTATTTATTACAGGTGCCATTTTCTTACAGGTCTGTTTAGATGGATCATTGCAGTTCTTGTTTGCAGTCATCCAGACCACTTTCCTTTCCTTTACATGTCCTGTGCAGGAAGCCACCTGACTCTGTTTGGTATCTCATGTAATCCTGGTGGCAATTACAGTGGCTGTGTCTATGATGATACACTGAACATTGGTATGACATGAACATTTAATGAATGTGGGGGCTACCCCAGACCAGGGGTATGGGGGCTACCAGACCATACGTATAGAATAGTAGAAACAGTTTCTGGAACAGAGAACTTATCCTGAAGCATTGTCATATGCCAGATTTCAGTACTATTGAGAGTATGGAATGATAAGATGTAGGAACTTCTGACATATGGAATGGTGAGTGTCACTGAAAAATCACTCTCTTAGTAAATGCCAATATTTTAGTGGAGAGAACAGTACTATGCATGGAAATGGAATATATGAGTACACACTGCCACTGCCAAAAGGAAAAAAATCTTGCCTCTAGCTTTATTCTACCTACCGCTTTCCCACTGAGAATCTGGATAATGGAAATGTACAAAGTTATCATTAATAATAGTGAACTTCATGAATATAATCACTGTCAGTACATGCTTAGGATACAGATGAGTTAAACAGTGTATCTCTCTCATTGATCATGCATGTAGGAACCATTAAAATATATAAAAAGGTTTTAAATGATTAATCACATTCCAAACACACTGTGAATATAATGAATATAAATAATGTGTGTGAGGGAGAAGGAGTTGTTTAAGAAACGTATCTCTATTTCTGATCAAAACAACAGAAAAAAATATCATTTATCTTATCACCTTTAACTTTGAATCAAGTCTTATAATTTTTAGCAAATTAACTGCAAACTGATAAGAATGCAATGCTACAGGTGTGCAATTAAGGCACAACAAAAGAGTCTTTATTAGACTCAGAATGTCATTTGGAAGTTTTAATTGCCTTTGCAAGCTGAGCGAAAGTTCATTCTGAATGTTTTACTTATCTTCCAGGAACCATAATTATGTCAGAAGAATTGCAAGATGCTTTAGATAGTATGTATGATGCTAGAATTCCAAAACTGTGGTTTAGGATTTCCTGGGAGTCAGCTACTTTAGGATTTTGGTTTACTGAGCTTCTTGAAAGAAACCAGCAGTTCAGCAGCTGGCTGCAGGATGGCCGTCCAAACCAGTTCTGGATGACGGGATTCTTTAATCCACAGGTAAGATTGCCAGGTTGACCTTTATAACTTCTGTGTAACAGTTAAATTAGACCTTGAGAAAGCTTCAAGCTGATTTAATATTGACTATATGAAGTGTAATCAAAATTAAATTTTTAGCATAAATATAGGATAATTTATCTTTGACATCTATTGAAGAAATTTTTGCTAGACCAAAGTAATGCTACTGAAATAATGAAATACATCTTTTGCTTTCTTTAATTACAGTGAGGAAATTGAGTAAGTACATATTTTCACATTTCAATGTAATCTTCCTTTTTTTCACCTCCTCTGTTACATTAACCTGTTTCTTATTTATTGCATGAAAATCCCTTTGAGTACAAAACATGGTAAGTTCCAGAACTCTGACACAGGAAGAAGAGATTTGGACTTGGCTCTCAATCCTTGCAAATCAGTTTCTTGAAATGGAAGGTTTGCTATTTATACCACCCCAGAATTGTGCCAGACATGGTCTGCGGAGACATAAAAAAAATACAGCCTCTTGTCTGTACCATCTAAAATAAAAACCTGGCATGAAATGAAACACAGGAAAGGGAACAGCTGAGAGCAGAGTTAAAAGAAGTAAAGTATACATACTTAGATGATGTGTAGTTTCTTTGCACAGCTATCCACATTCATTAAAGCTTTTTGTGATTCACAGATGTTTGTGGGAAGTACGAGTTGTGGAAGTGAGTCATTGTGAGAATATCCAGCCAACAGGTTTCTGTGAAGTCTTAGCAAAAAGCTATTTTGAAGATCTGTTTTAATCTCAGTGCTTGTTAGCAATGCAAAAGCTAGCTGCAACAGCTGCCTAGAATAGAGAAAGCAACAGTGGCAAATATGCTCTAGGACTACTGCTGGGAAATACCCATCTATTGTGTCTGTGTCAGCTGTCTGCCAATACAACTTTATAGCATGGAAGCGTGCTCAGAGAACCCCGGAGCAAAGAGTTCCCAAGCATGAGGGACAGGAATAGGAGTTTTAATAAAATGATTATACTTCCATACTTGGTTTGCTAGCAACACATTGACAGCAGCACTCTAAAATATTCCAAAGTAACTTCTGCAAAGATTAGGCTGGATGCAATGCTAACAGGCTTTTGGGTTTATTTTGTACTGGCCATTTTAGTTGGCTTTTTTTTTTCTTCTTTTTTTTTTGTAGTCTGGGATTGTGTCAGTTCTGAAATTTTGCCAGCCCAGACTGGGCATCCTACAATTTTTTTTTTTTGATCCATATAGGTGGGTTTCTCAAAAGAGCTGCCAAATAATCAGTGTAAAATCTTCCAAAACAAATTGCGATTTAATAGACCATAGTAAGTGAGAAAGCCTTTAGAAATACAAAAATTAAACCCTTCATAAATCCTGGCTCTAAAAGTCCCTAAATACATAGTGTACAGATATTTAAAAATTTATTTGTGCTACAGTCACAAGCTTAAGAATCAGATGGTTATTGTTGTAGCCTCAATTTTCTGTAGCCCAGGTTGTGGGAGTGGCTCATTCTAAGAGAAATTCACCTGAGACAATACTTCTTTTCTACTTAATTAACAATTGTTTTGGTAGTAGTCGTATTGCATGTTTAAAATTAGTATTTCATATGTTAAGAAAATTGATTTTCATCTTCTCAAACAAGCTGAAGTGATGAGGCATTAGTGCTGCCATTCTAATGGCTTGTTCATAACACCTGAGAAGTCAGAAAAATCCTTTCATTCCTGGGATGAAACACAGCTCCTCAGCAATTTGCCTGCTTGCATATATCTCACTGTTTGCTCTATAGTCGATGGATAAATGCCACGGATGACACAAGACAATAAAGTGGATTTATAGCACTGGGAAAATGAGGCATTCTGGCAATAAAAACTAATATCAAACCTGACTCTGCCTTCTCTCGGACTGTTAATATACTAGGATAAATTCAGTAATTTCCCAGAAGTTAATCTTTATTTTTAGTGATACAAAGGAGGACTGGCACAGACTTCTGTGTGAAAGAAACCTGATTCCCTCTATGTGTCTGCATTGGTCCAAGGTAACTGGGGTGAACAAAACAAGAAGTGACATGAGTTTTCTTCCCTCTTGGAAGTTACTCTGATGTTACTGGATTTTTTTTATCAAAAAACTTGACACTAGGCATATCTCATTTCTACCTTCCAATTTCCATATTGTGGCTGACACTGTTTTATTGTTTCCTTGTTTGCGTCTCTGTATCCAGTTGCTGTTTCGTGTCCTATATATAGATTTTAAGCACTGTGAGGCAAAACTGTCTTTCTGGTTGTATAGTAGTCAGCATAATGAACCCTTATCCTACTTCTACGACCCTTCGATGCCAAAGCAATGTGAATACTAATCAGAATATGAAGCATAATGCCTCCATTCCTCAGTGCCCACTTAGCTGTAGCAAATCTGCCATAATTTGCTCACTGTAGAAATTGCAAAGTGAGTGACAAACAAGAAACCTCCTAAATGAGGTAAATGAGCTAATATGATTGTGAAAGCAAGAGACTTAACTGATTTCCATATTTCTTGCCCTGGCTTCCATGGATGCCTGCTTCTCCCTCACTAGGAGTTTCAAAGTTCATTTGCATGGGTTGCTAGAAGGCAAAGGGACAAAGCTTTCACTGGCTTCAGTGAGCTGGCCAGGGAGAAATTCAGGAAAAGGCAGACACCCACCCCACTTCCCCAAAAAACCCCACAAAACTCTAGGCAACCAACCAACCAAACCAAACCAAACCAAAACAAAGGGCAAGGATTACGATTACCAGAAATCAAAACAAATGTCATGGCAGGAGGTCCATTATGTCCCTGACAGAGGGTTTTGGGGTGAGCCAAGCCCTCAGCTGTACAGTGGCACCTCAAGCCACTTGATACTGTCTTGTTGTTCGTTGTGCGGTTCACCTGCTCTGAGACACCCAGCTGGGCCTTCAGCTCACAGTTGTAGTCTTAAAACGCTGTCTAGGATTCATTCAAATGAGCAGATAAGCATTAAAAGTCCCACTGCAGACAGCATATAGGTCCTGCCATATCTGTAGGAATAATCTGCTATCTAAACCTTATCCCTGAAGACAACTCACAGCTCTGAGCTTACTTTTTTTCCAGTGCTTCCATGGTGCCTTTGAGCTGACTCCCTTAATACAGTCATTGCTCTGTCCTGTCCTCTACAGGCTCTTCATTCTTTAATATTTCAGTTTATCTGTGATCCAGTAACTCTCTGGGGCCTTCTGGCAGTGAACACTTTATGTATTTTAAAATATTGGTTCTAGCATGTTTCTACAAATTAAAATTCCACAAATTACTACAAGGACTCCGCTTCCATTTACTGGCATTTCTGATAGAAGAACTTGGCCTTTAATCCTGTCTCCCTTAGCTACATGCTACAGTTCTCAACTACTTCAAATGCAATTACAATTATCTGCTCTATCACAAAACCTCTTTAAAACACTTGTCCTGGGGTCTCTGGGATTATATTAATGAGAAGCAACCAATGTCAGTCAACAGAAACACCTCAGTTTGTGTAAGTCATCTCATGTTCTCATAACTTAAAGGGTATTGCATGGCTACCAAGTGCCTAGTGCATGCAACAAGCACTCCAGTCCTAGCAGCCAGAGATTGGCTCCTGCATTCAGTAGAAAATTAGCTGTTTCCACATCTGACTTCATTCATTTGGCCCTAACAGTAGCACAACAGAGCATCAGCGTCCTGCACTGTGAATACTGAAGAAAAATAAAAACCTTGTTCAATTCCCTCATTGCTCCTTATTTCTTTGTAGCTGTGCTGTTGACTCTCTAATTCCCACCTTTATGTATTCCTCAGGTGGCTCTCTATCACCCCTTCTCTGCCTCCAGATGCTTTCATTCCCTGTTCTGAAATCTGCCTTGGAAATTATTCTTCCCTAGTTGTCCTTTTCATTGCTCTTCCATATTCAATTTTGTGTTTTACTAATTCATCTCCTGGCTACACAAATGGGTTCCCATAAAGTAAATTAAGAAGCACATCTACAGAATGACCCCTGGAAGAGCAAAGGAGTCTACCCTCCATCCCTAAGGACTAGGGCTCTTCCCATGTACTGCGCTGCGTGTGCACATGGACAGCTGTATCAGAGAAGTTAACAAGCATCTTCAGCCTGGCTTGTCTTTTGATAGCTTATAACCACATCACGAGTTTGGAGCTATTTAGAACTGAGTTAAATTTCATTCTGTGCTGCTGAAGTGCTCTGAGTTTGTCTTTCTGTTGTCTGAAATAGTATGTTATTGTAGCATATAAAGGCTTTTCACTGAGCAGTGTCAGAGGCATTTCAGTATTTAATGCCATGATTCCAGTTTTTACTTCCTTTTTGTTGTGTAAAATGCTTCATGGTTTGTTGACTGAAAAGCATTTTTTACAATGTTGGTATAAGCAGAGGTGACTAATATAGACACTGTTAGAGAAATTAGAAATTACCTGTATCTGGAACCTCTCAAAACACATTCATCTGGCAGCCTTGCAAACCTCTCTCCATCTGGTTGGTTGTAAAATAGGCATGTGAGGTGAGTTATACAGGCAGCTTCTGATATGTTAAATAAGCCAACTTGGTGGCTTCTTAGCACCAACACGTGCGCACTGATTATGTAAGAATGCATGGTACTGGGAGGGTGTAGGAAACTGTTGAATTTATGCTTATATGCTTATATGCGAATTTAGTTTATATGTACATGGAATTCTGTGCCATGAGGTTTTATACAGTTGATGTCACTTAAATTGGAACCAAAAATGTTGGAAATGGTTAAATTTGAGGCCTTTTAAAAAACCCTCTGTGTCGTATTCCTCTATTTCTCCTTAGGGATTCCTAACGGCTATGAGGCAAGAGACAACTCGCATGAATGTGGCAAAGGGGTGGGCACTCGACAGTGTTGTTTTACACAATGAAGTGACCAAGATGATGAAAGAAGATGTTGTTGGCCCTCCTCCTGCTGACATTGGTGGGGTTTACATATACGGCCTTTACCTCGAAGGGGCAGGCTGGGACCGCAGAAACAGTAAGCTGGTTGAGTCACCACCAAAGGTAAGGATCAACTGAGTATGACTGACTGTGGCATAATACAGTGTGCTCAGAGAATACCAGGAAGTACCTTGAGTGCCTGCAGTGGTGGTTTCATAACAGGTTTTAAGAGGGTGAAACACTAGCAGGGCTGGAAAGAGGACAGAGTGTTTACCCACCAAAAGCAAACAAAAAGACTTCTGTCAGAAGATGAATTTAGGATGCATTGCACTAGAGCAGGCCAGATCAGATGCTGGGCTTCTTGGTTTCAGAGGCCCTAGAAGCACAGTTATGTTTGAATGAAACAGTGCCATCCACAGTCAGCCTTCTTCTGACTGACCAAGTGGGACCCTATCAAAACCTCCAAAGCCCTGGACTGGGTTTGCTATGGAGGTCAGTGTTTGGTTGACTTGAAATCACTGGTGTTTGTTTTTTAATATGAGGAAGAGTATTAGATCTGAGCTTATGCTCATTTATCCATGCATGGAGTTACATTTTGCTGATGTGACTAAGCAGATTTAAAATATACAGCAATGATTAGACTCTGTGGTCACTGTTAAGGGAAAACTGGGGCAAACGAGGGGAAAAAAGACAGTGGTTGTTCTCCCTCCTAGAACCACCCTGTCATTTTTCCTTCTACTTCTATGGCATGCAGTTTTCCAGGTTTCTGCTGCTTTTCTTTCCTTCCATCAGGCTTCCTGATGTCTGCTATCCCTGGACTGCCATGGGCTTAAAGTTAGGGCCAATGTAGTAGTGAGTGTGGGACTTGTGTTCTTGCATGTACCTCTGCTGAGGCAGTGGTGCTTTTACTGAAGGCCTTCACTGAATCTAGTTCTAGTGTTTAGAACTCAGATATGCTGTCCTGCTTCTCTAATGGTGAGCCCCCTGTCTCCTTTAACATTCTCAGGTGCTGTTCACAAGTCTTCCTGTGGTCCATGTGTATGCTGTTAGCACAACAGCACTAAATGGCGCAAAGAAGCAACAAGGAAATGTGTACTCCTGCCCGGTCTACAAAAAGCCTCGGAGAACAGATCTAACATACATTTTCTCTTTGTACCTGAAAACAGTGCAGAATCCTGATCATTGGACTTTAAGGGGGGTTGCACTGCTCTGCAGTCCAAAATAAGGACCCATAGCTATTAAAAAAAGAACCACCTAGCAAGATGTAGCTGCAGCCAGCAGGACTTGTGTTGTTATTGTCACCAGCAGGACTTGTGTTGTTATTGTCAAAGTGGTGGCTACCTTCTTACAGGGGTGTGGGAGCTAGCAAATGATCTATAGACATTATGTTAATTGTACATGGATCAGTTTATTCTGTTCACAGCAAAAATACTAAACGTGTTTATCCTAGGATTTTCAGAAAGAAAACATTTGCAGGTGTAAAATTTGCCAACTTATAAAACA
>JAWWTY010000077.1:89246450-89282910 GCA_035222235.1 Margarornis squamiger | reverse complement strand
AAATACTAAACGTGTTTATCCTAGGATTTTCAGAAAGAAAACATTTGCAGGTGTAAAATTTGCCAACTTATAAAACAAGTGAGACTATAATCAACTAACTCGGTCATAATGGAATCACCATGAAAAAAAGTGCTTATGATAGTGACAACTGCTCTAACATTTATAGTGGTTCTTTTGTAGATGTTCTTTCTTCTTAATACAAGAATTTTTCATGATATAATTATTTTTAAATTCAACTTTGTAGTTAAAACCTTATCATGCATAGCATTATTAAAGCTGTAATGACAAGAGAATTAAATGTGTGGTAAAACTTTATGTTTATCTGCATATATTCCAGTGCACAGTTCCTTTGATTTTGCATTTGTAAACTTACTGGGTGGTTTTACTAAGGGATGCTACCATTTTCTTAAACAGTCACTTGTTTATGTAAATGATCATAGAAGTCATACAAACAGATGTTTTTATCTTTGCCCAAGTAGTGGCCTTTGTGCATATTAACTAATTTCTAAACCTCTGTCTCCTTATAAGGAAGGTGTGCACACACACCATTGTTAATGAGAAAAAAGGTTTTGAAGCTTTCCCCAGTAAACATATCTGAACACCCATTCAGCTCTATTAGTATTTATTCATTAGTGCCTGGATTCTGTAAATTCAAACCTCTTCACTGGTTTTTATTCTGTATTTTGCACCAGTTTAGGTGAAAAAAAAATAATTAAAAAAAAAAATGACACACGGGCCATTTCTGGGAGGTTCACCTGAAATTGTTGAAGTTATTTTCGTGTTAACCACCATTGCTTTCTACCCTGTAACTGAAAGGTGATTGCTACTTCTCTTTTAATAGATAGCTATTGGCAGAAAATGTGTTTTTTCATAGCACAAATTCAAAGCAAAAGAAATTGCTGTTGGTTGTTATGAAAGAAGGACTTGCAATCAGTGCTTTGTTAATAATTTTTTGTCTCCTAGTAAACACTTCCAATTTTTGTATAAACACTTCAGTTTCTTTTCAGATAGCATCTAAGAAAGTAGTTTATCCCTTCCCATAATCAGTTTTACTCTGCAGTTAGCAATTACAGGGCTCTTTCCCTGAGGAAGTTTGATATTCACACTCCCACCCACAACTAAGTGGAAAGTGCCAGCTTTCTTCTTGGAAAACAGAGCACTCAGGGACAGGGTGCCTTTCTTCCACTGAGCCAGAAGCAACAGGGCTGGCAAGATTATCCTTCCAAGTGAAACCAACTGTTCAAAAAAATATACACCAGGCCTCCTTGCAATACAGCTGTATGTCAACCAATTTCATTGAGAATTTTGTTTCTGAGAAGGCTGAAGGATTTGGCTTCACGATCATTGACCTTGGAAATTATGAAAAAGAGAGAGGAGACTTCAAGCAGCAAAAGGCTGTTCTGTTACATAGAAACTGCTGTTGCAAACCATAGCGTTGTCCCCATCCCCTACCTGTATGAGGGGATATGGAGTTAATTAACTTTGATTGGAAACTCCATCACTTCCTTTCTTTGTCAAGTAAAATGAGAACATTAAATACTATATAATCTATAGGCAATTACGTTCTAGCACTTAGTGTTCTGCTGTATAAAAATGCAAAGAAATAACTTATTTGAACCCTAACATACTCAATTCCATAACTAAACCGTGCTGGTTGGTTTAGGAAAATGCCAAATCTTGCAGAACAGAATGTGTGCCATATTCCTAAAGAACCAGACAAAAAAGTATTTCACTGAAGATAGCTACAGTTTTATGTGGAACTGGAAGAAGAACATAAAGTCACTTGATTCCAAAAAAACTTCCTGTAACTAGTAAAAAACCACCAACCAAAACCTCCAATCTATCCTATAAACAAACTTTTTTTTTTCTTTTTGCATGTAGTTACAGAAAAGTGAAGATGTACAATTTACTGTTGAAAGAATTGTCTTCCTCTCCCTGACTCTCTCTCTCTCTCGCCCTATCCTGCCCTTCCATTCAGTGGTGTGGCTGCTCCCAATCTGACAACCCTAATTTGATTTGAAATGTCACTGACATAGTATAACATTGACCTTCCCCAACCAGTGTTCCCTAGTTACTATTGCTAAAGCTGTTTCCCTTCAAATGGGATGTACACCAGACTAAATGAAAAAACTGGCAGGCAGAATACTTGAAATCAAACTAATTATATTTAAATTATAGATTAACAATTATCTGGGAGTCCTCAAACAATGTATATAGATAACCAAGTTATGCTCTGCTGTTAAAATGAATCGGAGATATTAAATACAATCATACAGCTTTTGGCAATATTGTACAAGGTTCACACAGATAGTAATGACTAACATTGCTCTAGGTAAGTGCTTTGAAGGCAACTCCATTTAAGAATGAAGAGAGCAATACAGTCCTGCACCCCATGTCAGCATACAATCATGTTTACAAACATATCTGATGTCAGGGCACTGGCTCCAGAGTGTTGCAAATAAACAGCATTCCATACTCCAAAGGGTGTCTGTCTCATAATCCCTGAGGCTGTGGCTGGTCAATAATGATGATGATAGGAAAAAAAGAATTGGGTTATGGATTGGCCCTGTACGTCTGTGACTTTGTAGAACAGATTTTAATTGCAGTGAAGCTCAGAAAAGCACAGAGTGGAAAACAAAATGATTCCTGCATCTGGTCAGTTTTGCTCATAAGCCCTATGATCCTATGTATAGAAGAATAATTTTTTAAAAGATCTCAAGGAAACTTTGGTTACAAGATTCTAATTTTTCTCTCTATTTATCCAGAACCCATGCATTCATTTTATTCCACTTTCACTGCTTCATACCATTGCCTTTCTTACAGTCTTATCTTTCTAAAACATGAATACAATATCTCGTTCTTTTTTCCTCCTGCTATTCCATATTTAATGTCTTCTTTTTTATTCTTACTCCACAAGTGTAAAAAATGTAGTGCTTACTTGCGTTAAACTTTCTTGTTCCAGAACTCTGGAAATAACCTCTAATCATTTCAGGAGCTTCTCTTTTCCACTAAGAAGAAACAAAATTTACTCAAGACCTATAATTCCTGCCTCATTTTGTCACACCTTGAATGAAGCAGGAATATCCTCTAAGTGCTGTTTCTGTGAGGGCTCTTTAATGATAATATTTGTATAGCTAAATGACATTTTCCATAGTACTTCCTTTTGCTAATAAGTAATAGCTTTGTTACTGTTTTCTGATTAGATGAGTTGGTATAAGATAATGGAAATAAATTTTATAGTGTTGTACATAAACTGAGAGTGATTAGGCTGTAAAGTGACTGCTAAATCAATCTTGAAAATGCAGCAGATTTCCATCTCCCTTTGACATTGCGAGTTCCATTTGGGTTAATGATGGCTATCGGCACATGCCAAGACAGAGGGGGAGCCCCTTCATTCAGTTTGCATGGCTTGATTCTTGTCAGGAAGACAACACTACAGACATCTGTGTAAATGATAGAACAACACCAACACATTTTGTGAGATAACACAAATTCACACATTTTTCTAAAGCTGAGTACATACTGTGTTCTCTCTTGCTCAGTAAGGACAGTATGGTATGTTTGCTCACTGATTCCTTATGCCAATGGCTTTAAGTCTAGCAAAGGGACATCATCATCACCTCCTCCTTCTTTTCTTTCCTGCTTAAGAACAACTTCTGGGAGAGTCACTCCTATTTCAGTTGACTGGGATGCACCTTTTGTTGCATTATTCTTGTCTTTCTTTACCTTAGTGATCACTTCTGTGTAAGAGATTTCTTCAGTGAAGGGCTCTGCTGCTTTGAGCTCAGAGGCAATGTGTACCCCAGCTTCCTGGACCCCCTCCTGACCTTCAGCTCCTGTTCGTTCTTTACTTTTTTTATGAATCTTGAACATTTCCTTCGCTGGGGCAGCCTGTGAAATGGTTTTCTTCATCCTTATCCCAGATTGTTTCAGTCTTTCTCCTGACTGCCTGATCCTCTCTCTCCTCTCAGGGGTCACTATTCTAGTTTGAAGCCTGTTTACCTTCTTGCCAAAATTTTGTCTTGTCTTTTGGATATTTTCCCTTGAAAATGCCTTTTTGATATCATCAATGCGCCTCATGCCTGATTTCTTGAACTTGGTTGCTTTGCTTTCTTCGATATAATATTCTTCATCAGAAGACAGATCATCAGGTGGGAAGAAATCATCCTCTAGAGTTTCACCTGCTGTCATCTCTTTGATAACAGAGAGAGATGAAGGACACTCGGTTTCCTCCTGTGAATGAAAGCACAGAGTCATCTTCCAGCAAGTGTATTTCAAAGGCATGGTGATTCATGCTTTTTTTTTTTTTTTTTTTTTTTGGGTGGGTTGCAATTAGTGCTAACTGAGGTATAATATTGTAACATGATAAGGTAAGCTTGTACCATCGTACTTGATCCATACAGAATACAAATGGCAAAAGAAACCTTTGCCAAGTTCTGTAAAGACATTTTATGCCTGATTAAAGATTTCTTTTCACTGTGGTTCTACCTGAAATTAATGAATGCAATGGTCCTATGAGTACTGGCCTCTAATGATTTTCAGAGCAGACTTGTATAGTTCAATTTTTTTTTTTTTTTTTTTTTTTTTTTGAGCTTATATGCTTCTCTGGGATTGGACCTACATCCATTATTCCTCACCAATATCAGCGGACACCCTGTACACAAAAGAGGCCCTTGTGCTTGTGTCAGCTGTACACTCTCCAAACAACTATTGCAATGATATCAGTAGCTTCTACTGTTACCAAGACAATTGTCCATTTCTGACTATTTGAAACTTAGCGAACATTTCTGTTGCTGCCCAGAAGGAGGTGGACTCCAACATATTAACTTAACATGCTGGCTCTGCAAGGGGACAAAGTCAATAAAGGAATGAGATGTTACTCAGTAAACCCAGTTCCAAACAATTCCCTCAGCACCTGCACCATTGCTGAGGAGAACGTGATTTGTTCCCTCTGGAAACATATCTGAGCAAGCACCTTGGTCTCCTGTGGTGGGTTTGGTGGCCTATATGAGCATGCAGAATTACACATTTATATTATTCATCTGGTGTGTATCAGCTGCATGCTTGGAAGTGGTGATTATCCTGCATATCTTAGCACTAGGAATTCATGCAGTGTCTCCAAAGAAAACTTGCCGGAGACTCAAAGCTCAAAGACACATGATATTTCCAAAAGCTGTCCACAGTAAACAAAAAAATTACCTTGGTTGTTAAGGACATCCCCCCCAAAAAAAAAAGAAAAAAAAAAAAAGGGGGAAAAAACTTATGGCAGCGAGGGATTTATCTGAACAGGGAGAATCTCCTAATACAGTTCTTTCCCTGATCTGAAGACTGCTGTCTACATGGACACTACAGATGTGTGGCTCAGTGACAGTGAGGTACTTATTTCTAGAAGTACTAGTGTATGCAGAGTAGAAAAATCCGAACTTGTAGGAGGTGTGTGACATGGATGGTGCCACCCTTTTCGTCCCTACCATGTGCTTACGTGTGTGTGCTTTTCTCCCAGGAAGAGCAGCTCTTTGGGGTGCAGACAGGCACCACAGCTATATAAAACTTCTCTAAGCTGTTTCCCATTAGTAATAACTCTCCAGCTGATTTCTGAGGCATGACAGTGCCAGGACTCTACCCTTAGTTTTATCATCTCAGTGCAGACAATAGGAGAGATATTAGAAGTTGTGAAGCCATGAATAGCAAGTCAGACTTACTGAATATTTTGCTGTGAACTTAATTCCAGCCAAGAAGAAGTATGTTATTTTTCACAGTGACTCATATAGTAGTGAGTCATGTTATTTTACAGAGTACTAGCAATACATAAGATAACATGGATTGAGCTATTTGACAGATAAAGCCCACTTAGGAGTCTGTCATCGTGCCTTGGCTTCATTAAAAAGTCTCTAGTAAAATAGTTGTTAATGCATAGAAAAAATAGGGACAAATTATGTTACATTGATTACAGCAGAATGTTATTCAACTCATCTGTCAAAATCAGCAGGAACAAAACTACAATGCTTTGCTAATAATCATCTTCATTAACATGTGCAAATTAACGCTAATTATATAAAGACTTCTATATATAAACAAAATCCCTTCTTTTCTGAAAATTAACTAAAACACAGCTGGGTAATAATTCCTCAAAGTTTTTAAATTATAGCCCAGTCCTTCAGCTGAAATGGTAACAAAAATGTTTCCCGAATGGCTATTCTGAAATTTCAGTAAATACAGAGAGGAATACAATATGGTGAGAAGAGTATGCTTTTCATATGAAGATTACTTGTTAAAAAGAGGGAAGGCAGACTATTTTCTATGCCATATTTAAGCTGTCTTCCTTTGGAAGAAGATTTGCTTGCACTTTTTGGCAATTGCCAAATTTTTATTGTATTTATCTTTATTATTGTATTTACCTTTAGTCTATTAGCTAAAGAAGACAGTGCTTTAACTTTCATACAAACATGTTAGAATTAAAAGTTATGAACAATAACATGTGGAATGAAGGTCTTGTAGATGAGACATAGAAACTAGAACTGCAGATCCTGAGAAACATTTTCATTCTCCTACAGAATCTCAGAATGATCTTTGCCAAATCTCCTTTTCCTTGGTTTCTGCACACATCTTGCAGAGTCAAATGTAGCAAGGCAAAAAATTAGTGTGAGTTTCTATCTCCTCTCAAGATTTCTGGATGTTACCAAAGTGGAAAGTATCAGTGAACCTGTCTAGCATGTCAGGGAGGTTTCAGAATAAAAATACAGTGATTTAGGCTCAGTAGGTGAGCTTTCTCATCTGCTTCCTTTCTCTCTCCTGTTCATACCCATTTCTGCTTATCACTAGGTATCAGTGGGGCAGAGAGAAGAGAGGAGCTCATTCTTTCTAAAGCAGGAACAAGAACTTTCAGTACCAGGTGGAAATCAGATGGAGTCAAAGCATATAGCTACCAGCTCCTTTATAGACTCACTAAACCCAAAGACAAAACACCTACTGATTTCAGCAGCACAGAACAAAGCCCTAAATTGGGTGACAGCTTTCTTCTCATCTGGAAAGCAGAAGGAGATGGAAACAGCAGGACTGGGCAGGTCCCATTTTAGGGAAGAGTGAGAAGGGAGTTGAGCCATTGATGATGTTGCTGGTAAACTTTTAGTTAAAAATCTGCTTAAGGATTTTGCTAGGAAGGACTCGTATCTGCCACTAGCAGCTCATGGGACGTAAGGGAAGATCTAAAATGAGGACAGGAGATTATTTCACAGTAAAAGATGATACCAAACATTCAGTTATTTTTAACATGATTTCTTGAAGAAAGAAGCATGCAGTCATATGGTCTGTCTACTGATTAATATATGTGACATGTGCTCTGCTTGCCTTGCCCACTGGCAGAAACCAAACACATGCACAGGCCAGAATGAGAAAACGAATCTGTGGAAGATGAGCATTCCCTTTCCCTTTCCTCACTCCTCCTAGATGAAGTACCTGCAGAGGGTGCTCACACTGGTCCTGGTGTGCTCATTGGCCACAATTGCTCATAGGCCATAATCTCCTGATAAGTTATCTACTGCTCAACACACTGAAAACAGACTTGGACACTTTAAACAAAACAATTTTTCTCCTTCTCTTCCCAGAAAAACATTGGTATATCTGTCATGTAAGTGGTTGATTTGGAAGGTGTCTTGGTTTTATACGAGGAGTGTAACATACACACATTTTGCATCTCCCACCTTCTCACCCTTACACTGCCTTTCCACTAACACAGAAACATTTGGGCATTTTTCACTAACTTGAGAATGGAGCTGAGTTCAGACACAGAGACATAAGCTCTCTGCTACGAAGATGGCTGTGTTTTGAGTCATTCTGTCTGCCCCCTCAGCTGGCATCTGTCCTGAGCAAACAAAGCAAACATAGGAGTAAACCTCAGCTTTGGTGAAGAAGATCGAATGGATTTCTCCAGAGACAGAGAATACTGAAACCCAGATATTTCTAACACTGGGTTCCCAACAAAGTCTGACTCTGTCACTGACCTTTTCACCCTCTGCTCTCATTTCAATTTAATTCACATTTAGAGAATTTTCAAGGGGACATAGCCTGTGTCCTTCACAAACTCCTTTCACTCTTCAAGGTTTTCACTGGCTGCCAAAATTCACCCACAGAAGAGGGCAGTGACCAGTTTGCAAGCACTGCTAGTGTCTTCTGATCTCAAGAAGGGATCACAGCAGTAGCATTTTTTTCCCACAGGATATAGCAAGACATTTTTGAAGGAAGGCTAATGCGCCTGCTCCTTAAGCTGCACAAAATGCAAGGTGCTGACTTTTTCACCACACAGAAACATTAAAACCAGTAGGTAAATAATCTTAAATGTGGCAATGCCCTTAATCAACACTACGGGACTCTTGAGGTGGTGATGCTCAGATAATTGAAACCTGCAGAGGAAAAGAGAGTGTCTCAAAATGTGCCTTCTAGATAACCCTGCCTGCACAGTCAGGCTCTTCTCATCCCTGGGTAGGAGAAGGGGGGAAATGGCAGAGCAAATTGTTTAGTGATGTCTCAGGTATTTTGCAGCAGTGGTGTCCTGGCAAAGATCAGGTCAGCTCTAATAACACCTTTTACTCTTATTGCTGCACTAAGGAGCAAATAAACCAAATGGGGGCTGCTGAAAGAATGTCATGCCTTCAGCGAGGACAATGAGGCTGGGAAAAGGAAAAAGCATTGCTGAAAACATTCTCTCACAAACTTCTCACCTAAAATTCCACTCTTTGGAAGCACAGGTGGGATCAATTATTAACAGCAGCTGTATTTTTATTTTCCTTGAGAAAATGCATGTTGCTAATTTAGAGTTCACTTTATTTGCTAGATGAAGCAGTGACATAATGTCACTGTACAAAAATACTTAGGCTTTCAGTATATTAACACTTTTAATGAAAATTGCAGTAATAATTTTATTATGTCATTTGAAAACAAAAAGTAATGGAACACAAAGGCATTTTAATGAATGCAGCCAGTTCAAGAGCTTTATTTCCCTTGTCCTTTCATGTTTTTTGGCGCATGTATTCTAGGTGTGTATTTCAAAGTCCAGGCTAGGCTTCCAAAGTTGGCAAGGAGAAACAAAAGCTAATACATTGTCTGACATGTAAATATTTGCTAGAAATGCTATAAACTGGTTTTGTGTTCTCTTTTCAAATAGCTTCAAAGTGTGACTCTAGCAACTTAAATAAAGGCAACTGTTATCAGCTCTCAATATTATCTAATTTCAAGCAACATTTTAGCAGAACAAAGCTTTTGAAAATTTAAAAAAAAAAGCAGCAAAGACAGAATGACCAAATAAATAATTCAGTTTATATATATATATATGATTATATATCGTATATATGCATATAAAATCAAGACTCAAAAGGATCCTAAAGAAATTGCTCACAGCATAACAGCATAAGTAGGGACCAGAGACTGATGAAACTCCATAACTTGGAGTCATTGTGTGGCACAGGGAAAAGGTCAGAGCAACTATCTTTCAGCCTTGGGATGTGTGGCAGGGAAGGTGCAGGTGATGACTAACGTAAGCACAGATAGGACTGACTGGTGATCACCTGACAATTCTGAAGCAGAGCATGAAGCACAAAGTGGTCGAAGGTCACCCAGCGCCTGGCCTGGCACCACTGCCATGTCGATGACAGCTGGTGACACAAATGATGGGCAGCTTATATGGGCAAGAAACTGCATTGTCACAATGTTTAAAAAAAATCCTAGAAATTTGCATGCTGAAAGAGTGATTTCTTACTCAAACTGATAGCCAAGGTAAATCACTAAAACACCTCCTTGAAAATATCCTCTAAATCGATATGAAACCACTGATGAATAACCAATTGGAAAACATTCAGTACTTTTACTCATATTCTAACAGTTAAGAATGAAGCTTTATAAATCTCAAGTGATCCCTTCATTTCTTCTGCAAACGTGTCATTTTAGAATTTCTGCCATCAGGCCAAAAAGATGCTCAGATGAGACAGAAATAGGATTATTTTAAAAGGCCACCTAAGGAATTTTATCAAGTAAAGTACACAGAGAATAAACACTTCAGCATGTACGACTTTATAACTAAGTGCTATTGCTTGCATTTAGAATTACTTTTACATAACAGAAAAGCATCCTGGCCAGAATAGTCAGTCCCCATCATTTCTCTTCTGTGAAGCCTAACACACATCCCTTTTATTTCAATTCTGATAGAAATTCATTAATTCAACCATCAGCATACAATGACTACAAAGAAGCCCAGCTCATTGTCTCATTATGGTTTTCTGTAGCTTGCTGCAGTCAATGAGCAAGCAGAACCCAGTTACACATCAGTCAGAGGAGCCCTTGGCTCCAGGCCACCACATGCTGCATAAAAAGGACGACTGCAGCTCCAGGGGAAAACAAAAGCTTCACATTTTCTTTGCTTTGGTATTGTTTTATGGTGCTAGACCAGGGAATAGCTCTGCAGGTCAGTCTGCAGGTTTGCAATCAAATCGGGGAAATTTCTCACTTCCAATTTATCTGGAAGCTTGTCAGCAAAGGAGAAAAAGCATCACCAGGTGTGATAAGACAAAAAATATTTGGTAATATGTTGATTCATTCATCTGCCACAAGGTGACTGCTCCTACAAGTCAGCTAGACCAGGGAAGTGCTCTCAAGTGAAAGCTAGACACTCATCAGGGGCTGTTGAACTTGTCTGCCCAAGCAACTGTGCCTCCATATGAACTCATTTCTGAACAACTCTTCAACTAAATGGAGGGAACAGACACTTGCAATGTAGAAACTTATGGATACTTATAATGTATGCAGAAGTAGACATTTACAACAGGTCAGGTGAATCACGTTCTATGCATTTCTCTCTGCTTCCTTGAAGGGAGTCTACAGGCCAAATGTACAAAGATCTGCATTACTGATGTCTAATGCCTGGCAAGATGAATCCTGTCCCAGATCCTACACTTGCTGTCAGTGACTTCGCATATTCCTCATGTCTGTGCCTGTGCTGTTTTGATCAACTTTTTCCCATACTAAAGAGATAATTGCAAGGTTCAGCAATCTTCAGTAGTGCTGAGAATATGAATCCCAACTGCATGTCCCCAGCCAAGTCCATTCCTGAATCTGTGCCTCAGCAATGAAGGGCATTACTGAATGGCTGGATTTGATATCTTTAGAGGTCTTTTCCAGCCTAAGTGATTCTACCATTCCATTCCAAGATACACGTGTGCCCACAGCAGCTGGTGGTAAGTCGTTCCAAGCAGTGTCTAAGACCATGGAGGAGAGGACCAACACAGGAGGCTCATGGTGTAACTATGCTGTTCTGCTGGCTTGCAGGGTGACCACAAGCAAAGTGCTGAACAGCCACATTCAGTGCAAATGTAAATTAGATCAGTTGTTTCCACCACTCAATGCTAAGAGGTGGAGAAAAATCAATGGCAGCCCTGCCAAGATGAAAGCCTGTCCACCTGTGAGGTTCATTGCAATAGGATAGGTCTAGGGCCACCAGCTCAACCAGTGTAGAGACAAGTTTATAATCCGCTATGAACATAGTCCTGTGAAATATGCAACTTATTTCATTTTAGGCACACAGAAATAGCCCAACAACTTTGGGCTTTGTTTGTTTGTTTGTTTCTTTTTAATTTCCCTTTGTCCTTGTTCCTTGCTAACATGTCACTAGAAAAAGTTTTTCTTTAGCTGGTGGAAAGCCTTTGACTTTTTTCTAAAAATCACAGGTAATTTATGATCCCTTGGCTGTCTCTGGTACCTCAGGGCTGGTCCTGCCTCCCCAGGAGTGGCTGCTGCACAGCATGGGGCCAGCTCTGCACTGAACTGGGCCCAACACTGCAAACAAAGTGCTCTTGCAACACTCTCTGACACAATCGTTTAGTTTATTTTATTCTCTGTATTTTCAGCAAAGGCAATTACCTGTCCCAGCTGTAAAAATATTTATAAGGTTTCTTCTACGAGACTCCAACAAAGGCCCTGTGTCATTGGGCTGCTGAGGCCAATGCTCTGCTGTCACAGGTAGTCAACTTATACAATATTTTTTTCCATTAAGTTTTCAGGCTCCACTTTAGTAGCAATTTAGGTTTTCTTCTCTCCCCATGGGTTCTAGAAGAAGGCTGTGTCCAGATCCTGATGTCTCCAGGGCTGGAGACATCCATTTCTGGTTTCAGACCTGAGATGGCTCATGGAAAATTTACACCTGTTTCATCTTTTTGCCATTTTTCTTTACTGGACTCCTCATCTGTGCCCAAATGTAGGTATAAATGACAGCCACAACCTCACTTAGCCTCTTGTCTTGATGGACTAAAGCAAGCTAGGACCTCCTGGTCTCCTCTTATTTACCAGGGCTTGCCATTCCTCTGAGCCCATTCCTGTTAGCTGTTTTCCAAAGCTCTTCAGTCTGAACACAATTTACTTCTAGAGGGGTGACCAGAGCTGTACATGGTAATCCAGGCGGGCTCTGAGGCATTCTGGGGTAGGGCACTGGGCATTTCTATCACTTCTGGAAACATCTTGCCTAAAGCCTTTTATGTCCCCATTTAACTTTTTGAAGAGTCAGGACATCAAGTGGGCTCTCTGTCATTTTGTTAAAAAACCAACACACCGTTTTCTGTTCTTTTCCAATCACAGGGCTTCAGAACACAAACTAAAAGGGGCTTCTACTAAAATACAGGAACTGGCACCATGTGCACTCAAATTGGCACCATAGCTGTAAAGATAATTTGGTTCTTGTCTGTATTTCTCTCTATGAACTGACAGCTCCTAATTTTGAGCATCACACCTTTTCTGTACCAAGATTCTTAATGAAAATATTACACAGTTGACAAAATGGTCTTAAAAACACAAACACTTTCAGAAACCCATCGCAAGCCTCACTTCCCATTTGAACATAAACCGCTGCCTCTGTTGTTTTTCTAGATTAGCTGTTATTATGTAAAATACCAGGTACACAAATATGAGAAAGGATAAGATCTCTCATGTTTCTGAAAAACTGAAAAATTATCAAATATGAGCTACCTAGCACAATCTGTTCTTGAGGAGCTATTTAACTCCATGCTACTAAGGATTCTGTTCTGCAGAGTCTTTTTTAGCCTTGCTATTCTCATGCCCAAATGGTACCACCTTTATGGCGATGGTTCAGGTCATTTGCTTTGTCTGTTTTTAAATAGAAGTGTCACATTTGCTGCCTTTCCTGTCATGGTTACTCTCACAGGCTTAGCTCAGAATAGCTGTAACTAAAACTCTGTGCTGGTGGCCAGTGAGTTCATGAGCCTGGTCTCTCAGCGTCTTCATCTCCTGAGCTCCTGACACTCTGATTTCTACTGCCATTTCAGATGGAAGTGCCTCCACTTCTGGTTTCCAGATTATTGTCCCCACCTTGATTTCACCATTTTTACTCTCCTTGTCATTGTGCCACAGAAAGACATTGGCCAGAGGAAGACACTTATACTTTAATTTATTTATGCATAATATAAGCAGCATACACAAGGCTGCTTCTGTGAGCCTCTCCCCATGTGTGTGGTGGAGCAATTGCTGGGCAAACATATCAGTTGTAGCATGACTGTGAACGCCAATCAAGCCATAACCTTACTTGGTTTCTGACATATCCACTAATTTTAAATGTCAGTCAGCAGTGAGTGAAAAAAATGCATGTGCCCCTTCACAGGAAGTTGTTATGATGCTCATGTGAAGCAATAATAGAAAACAGTCCAGCAACTGTAACATGGACTTTCTGATGCCTGTATGCTCCCTTTCAAAGAGGGACTTCAGAGCATGCAGAAAGGCAAACGAAACAAGTTCTTTCAGGATAAAGAAAAAAATTTCTTTGAATTTCTGAATAATTTAGTCAGAATCATTTAAATTGAAAAATGCTCTTTGATTGCAGAGAAATGACAGCTCTCACAGCTGGTTACTCAGACTAACCTGAACAGAAGTGAGCAGTGACCTGTAGAACCTACAACATCGTTTGTATTCCCTACTATAGTCTCAGAGCACATAGCACTCCCAGGTCAAAGACCTCACTAGAAAGTCTGAAGTAACTCGGCATTTTTAATCATCCCGTCAGCCTGGGGAGAAGGGCTGCCTGCTACCATATCTTTTCCTCAACCACATGGCCTTCTAAAAATGAATGTGTTCAATTCCCTAGTCATCCTGCTCAAGGATGATCACTTTGTCTCTTTATAATGTGAGGATATTGCCAACTCTTTTCATCATTCCTGAGGTCTCTTGGGATAATCTCTTTCAGCTGATGATCCTTTTCAACCTGCCTATTCCTTCTATCAATGATAAGATCAAAGCTACCCACTTTAGAGAAAATCTTTAGGATTTAATTGGTGCTCCCTTTTTCCTCAAATGCTGATGTTCCATTAAAAGTTAAAACTAAAACCCACATGCACTCACTCATGCAGGCATTCAAGCCCAACGACACACAGGTCACTGCCCTCATCACAATGCCCCAAATGGTTTGTCACAAAAAAATCTCACTACAGAAGAGCTGTCAATCACAACTACAGAGTAAACAACTTGGTTATAACCATTGGTAACATAGTGAGGGGAGTACACTGATTGTGTAGCTATTAACAGACTCCCACTCATTGTAGCCAAGCTTCAGTCATTCAGGTCTTGGCACTGCAGCAGTATGCCTACACTGGTATAAATCAACAGTGTGAAAATCACTGCACTTGTGTGAAAGAGACTTTCATAAGTGTACCCATGCCTTAAAGCTCCAGTGCACTCTTGACTACCTAGTGTGTTCCAGTTTTCATGGAATGATGGAGTTATCATCCTCCAGGAAAGTGTTAAATGTCAGATCCTAGAGGGATAAACATATCTGCCCCTCCTCCATGCAAGTGGGAAAAGATTCTTCAATCTACCTTACAAAAGGAATGGAAGTTAAAGGAGTCATTCATATTCTCACTGGCAGTTCTCAACTACAGTAGGAAGAGGAAGCTAGAAAGAGAACAATAAAAAATGCTGGTTCCTTTCCTGAAAAGTATCACCTAAGAATTAAACATACGTAATAGGGTGCACATCATTCTTGTCCAGCAGAACCCGCAGAGAGCTCAGAAACTCTACTTGAAGATGATTCTTAGAGAAAGCACACATTGTGAGAGCCACCTTTTGTATCAAGTATCTGAAAACACCAACAGCTATTCTTTATAGCAGCATATAAATCAATTTTCATCATATTTTACTATATTTTAAAATAAACAGTAACTCATGTCTTGCTAGCAGAAAAATTTACATTATGTAATGACTACTGTTTTAAGAACAAATACTTTCAAAGCATTGATTCTGCTGCAGCCATTATGGTAAAGGCCCATCAATGAAATGGCATTATGCCATTAACCAGGGGAGTCAGAGATATTTATTACCTTTAGCTGGGAAATGATTTGCAAGGAAAAAGTGAAAGTGCCTGTTCTCTATTCCATCATGATGGTGCAGCTTGCAATAATTGTAATAATAGGTCGTATTGGGCTTGTACTTTCTCCTGAACACCCATGGTAAGTAATTCAGTCAGAAAATCTGAGAGGGACAATTTGGCTCTATATGGTACTAACATAACATTACAGAGGCAGTATTTCCTACCTTCAGCTTTTTTTTTTTTTTTTAGGATTTTTTTTAGTATTTTTTTTTCCCTGCAGTAGAAAATGAAGTAGTTAAGAAAGCTAGATTATGCAGAAGAATTTGTCAGCTGTACATGGTGGTGAATATACCCAGTGAAACACAGGGCTCCATTCATTGCAAATGATGTTATTGATGTAGAAACAGACGCAAGAGCAGGGTGTAAAGCTGAGCAATGGGGGCGCATTATGCTACTTGTGAGGTGTGGTATTTTCAAGAACGCCTAATGAGGAATGCAAGTCATTTGGAAGAAGCTTTGGTGACTTGCTGCTAAAAAAGGAGCAACTATGCTTCTGGCAAAAGATTAAACACTTACTTTCTACTGATCTAGGTAACTCCACAAATGCAGGATCAGACCATTAAACAAATGGGTTTCACAGCATGCACTGACAAGACCCCATGAACTGCCTGCACTATTTGTATGGATCCAAGCAAGGCTGCTGTTTCATGAAACTACCCCTGAAACTTCTAAGGAAACTTCTTTTCAAATGCAATTATTTATAAGAACAGTGAACATCCAAGAATAAAGTCAGTGAAAGAAAATAAATTATTTCATTGCCTAATACAACTGGAAGAACAGTACTGTGTTAAAACATTTCCAAAGTAGAGCATGCCAGGGAGTATTTATTGTCATGAAGGGTTTGTGGGTCTGAGCTTCAGTTTGTGCATACACTGTTATACACTGAAACAATATAAAAAAGCCCCAGTTTGTCAGCAGTATGAAAGCCTGGGCAATACTGCAAGTTAAACCATGTTTTGAAATTAGTGTTAGAAGAAAGCCTGTGTACCAGGGGGACTGAAAACATTTTTGCTATTCGCATTTCTACCTAATACGGTAAAAAAAATAACAGAGATGAATGTCAGGCATGGTTTGTATGACAAGCTTTACGGGGCCTGCCTCATATTACCTTTCAGAGAGGCAGCAAATAGTCCTTGCTGATCTGCAGTTAATCTTACACGACTGGCTCAGAAACCTACCAACACTAATAATAGACCCTGTGTACTGCCATCAGTAGGTTCATGCTGAAAGACATTGAGAAGCACAGCTCAGTGTTAAAGAAAGCACAAAATAACTATTATGTTGGACAGACTGCATCTTTTGGTTTGTTAACCAACACCTACCAGCAGCTACCAGGAAGGTGGCAAAGCGACAGCACTACATGGAATTAGGTTTATGGTTACCTGATAGATTACGACCCGGAATTTGTTTTTGTTCAGCATCTCCTCTTGTTTTGCCTTCACCTTCCGCACGCTGGTGCTCTGCCTCTCCACCCGCGCCCGCACCTCTTTCATGGTGGAGCTGACTTTGCTGGTTTTCTCCAGTAACTTGTTCACCATGAAGCCTGTATTGCCATGAGCCTGGGCAAGCTTTAAAATGTCAATCTGTATGGTCTTGATGGCGTTTTCCATCTCCCTGTGCTTCTCTTCTATCCTTTTTTGGCTTGCCTGCACACTGTCAACAATGTTGGCCACTTTGTCCAGGACTGTCACAATCGTGTAAGCTGCATCTTGTTCTTCTTCCTCCTCGATGACGCTGGAGAGACGATTTTGGTGTGTTTTGTCAGCCTCGGAGGTGATTTCACGGCGATCCATTTTGCCTGCCTTCAGCCAGGTTGGAGGGAGGTGAAGTTTCGGTGATCCTGCCAGAGTGATTCTGGCGCTGCTGCAGGGAGCCAGGGTGACAGCTGGCTCCGGCGATGCTCAAAGTAGGGCGTGAAACGCCACTCCTGGAGCTTGGTCAAATACTTCTGACTACAAAATATCCACACATAATTGTTGAGATACTTTCAGCAACATGAAACCCCTAAAATTAGGAAGCAATATCTGGAAAGGAACATACGTTTAAAGGGTCACGCTTCCGTACTGATGAGGTTATTAGTGTTAATCCAGGAAAGTTAAGTAACTCGCTAATTAAGCAGGAAAGCAAACTTGCATATTTTAAAGATCTCCTTTTGTTTTTGTGTTACTGGAGTGCTTTCCTCCGAGGGAATTCAAAAAGCCGTCGGGAAAATTTGCGTGTTGTTTTTTTTTCCAGCAAAACAACTTCAGGTTTTCAGCTTGCTGCAATTACCCCATGGGGTAACAAATAAACACACTAAACCAGAGGCAATATAGTGAAAACGTTGTATTGTGACATGCTTTTCCAGTTCAAAATGTTGAAAGCATTTTTTTTTTTATTATTGAACAAATTATTAAATCCTACATGCAAAATTCTGAAAGCCTAAACTACATGTTAAAACAGCTGAACACATCCTATTCACATTTTATCTTGGGATCTTTCAAACGACAACTAACAGTCTATTAATATAACTATGACCAGCAGACTAATTTGGATGGACTTCTTTAGCTCTTGAAAATACTCTATACAAGAGCACTAGTAATTTATTGACTTTTATTTTTTTTTATTTTAATCACAAACACTATACAATCCGTATTGTAGGTGTTAAAACATGTATTTTCCTTAAAAAAGTTTAAGAAGTATTAAAACAGCTTTTAACAGTGATAAAGTAGGCTTTATTCCAATTGTTTGTGTTCAATTATTCAACACCAGTTTTTACAATACCTAAATCTACTAAGACCTACTTCTTTTGGACCTGTGCCATCTGTTATACCAGGTAACTTCCCAAATTATGAAATTTATAATTTTCCTCTTTAAAAATAGTTTGTTGGAATTATTTATGAAGATGGCAGTGCTTAGACCCAGCCCACACATTTTATAAATATGTTACAACTACACACAGCACACAGCTTCACAGTTCATGCGATAGGCAGTGTCTAAAAAATCAGTTACTAACTTCCAAAAAACATTTAAATATCTACGGTATTTAAACACAGTGTTTTCTAGTTCCTCATAAGAAAAGTAAGATGTAAACATTTTTACCTTTAGTTCATGCCTTGTTTGTTAGGTAATGTGGACTTTTTTTGTAGGTTTGTTGGGGTTCATTTAAGTCTACAACCATTGTTGAAATAAATCTGTGTTCCCAAAAATATTACATTCCATGGATAAAGCACAAGTCTATCATATAACCATGTGATACAGACACAGAAAATTAACTACTGTCTTCAAAAACATAAAAGTAAAGATACTAAAACAGTCCATAGCTGTTAGAGCTGATGCTTTCAGAATACAGACCAACATTGTTACACTAAAAATGTTCAAAAATAAGGCCTCTGAAATAAATATTTCCATTCTTTAAAAAAAGATATAATAAAAATGTACATCACATGGTCAATGTAGGTATAAAAAGCACTAAGTTAAACCATTCTGGATGATGTATCTGAAGTAAAATGGCCTAGGTTTTGCTTCTGCCGACGTCCTCTATTGTTTTTGGGGCATTTTCTGTTAAAAAAAAAAAAGAGAAAGAAATAAAAAAGGAGGGCTGATTTTATATATGCCACATAAAATTAGGCCTAACAGTAACACAATGACTTAATTTTCTGTACTTAGCAATAGCACGGAGTCTATGAGCTGTGCTGACCCCAAGGATGCTCCCTCCTGCTGTTTGGGACTGGACTGGGGATGTTTGTAGGGCCCCACATCATCCAGAAGGGAGCTCTGATTGAACTTGAGACTGCAACCAGCAAGGTGCTACATCCTTCAGCCTTGATCCAGCAAAACACATTGCCATGTTATATTCCGTGGTAAATAATTGCATTTGTTTTACTTTAGACATATTTCAAACTTAAAACTCAGTGGATGGTAAGACTGGATCAGTCAGCCTTTTGAAGTGCTGGACCTCCAGGTGCCTGGCTGCTCGTGGCAACCTGTGAGACAGAGACCATCCAGGAATCTCTGTCTGTGAGGTGACTCAGGTTACCCCTTTCTTGGGGCCAGATGCACAGCTAAGGAAGAATTCACAAAAGCCAACAGTTCTGGATGGATTGGGACTTACTCAGTCTGTCAGACAGCAGGCAGTGCATGATGGAGCAGCCCTGCTGGGGTGCAGCAAGACACAAGAGACTGTGGCTGGGGAATGATCACAGAGAGGTTGAAAGAGGAGCTGAACCATAGCCTTCCACACCACTGCTTTGGCCAGCAGGGTGTTGAGGGGAAAAGGGGTGACATCAATTGCATGAACCATGTAACTCTTTTATGTGTCCAGGCTGTGTTTTACACATGTACCTCTATCTGCTAGATTGAACTCTACAAGGGATGTAGGGAAGGAGGCCTGTACTGTCCATTCACAGGGATGTCACTCTACATTGTTGAGTTTGGGAAGCCATGCACTAATGCAGTAGCGGAAAGTTTTACAGCCCAAAGTAAATGGAGCTGAAAAAGTAAAGGACAACTTGAGGAGGAAAAGGCAAAGTGAGGCATGGATGCTCAAATGGAGGAATTAAATGCTTCATGCACCTATAAGGTAACTAAGTCATCCTTAATCTATCACAGAGCCCTTAGTCCTTGCTTGGTTGAAGTCCTTGAACTGAATCCCTTGTCATCAAAAAGAACCCATGGCTCTCATCTCAGCTTTTACATAGGCTGAGAGTTTGAGACAAGCCAGAAACTCTGTGCTTGTACATCTTTACATTTCATAAAATAGGTTCCTATGGAGAGTGTCTAATAACAGGACTAGCTGCACAATAATTTTCAGGAAGTATATATGGTATGAGGGATAATTCTTTCTCTGTGTAACACTATTTACAGTGGTATCACATGGAGCAGCATCTTGTCAACCTCTCTGGTTTCACTGGGTGGTAGCCAGGGATCATAGCTTCTGTAAGGTATCAGCAATGCTTCAATAAGTCCAGTGAAGGTCTAACAGAGTAGCTGACCTTTTGGATGTGTTTCAAGGCTGATCTGTTCTGCTGTGTATTTGGTCTGGAGATTCAGAATGGTTACCGGTGGTTTCTGATTTAAACAAATTGGTCTTTTGTGACCAAAAATGAAAGGGGGAGATAGGATGTTACATAATTCTTCTCCTTTAGTCATTAGGGAGTTTTTATGGGGGTATTTTAGGATATATGCTAAAGCAAACAAAATGTCGGGCATCATACATTTAAATACAGAAAAAGTATATCCATACAATGTATAGGTTTCCACTGCTTTTGTCTTTACCTACCTTGTTATGCACATGACAATTGCAACTATAATGGCAATCTGTACAGCTCCAATTATTGCTGCAATAAGGACATGCGTAAGCTTTTGTCTACTTGGGACAACATAAAGAATACTAAAGTCTGTCTTTTCACAGTGTTGTCCAGTATATCCTGATTCACATCTGAAAAAGAAAAGGAATACTTCATGGAATCTGTAATTTGACAAAACCCAGTCATTTTGCAGATGAAATAAGAAAAGCAAGGTAACTCCAGATGAGAAGGAGCTAGTGAGAAGGTGGAGGCGTGGTAATGCTTGGGTTGGAGAATGGTTTGGATTTCTGTGGCATGAGAAGAGACAGAGCAAAGAGATATGCTCTGCTTTTTCTGACTAAGGTTACTAGTGGCCCTCTGAAAAGACAACAGCGTGGTGAAGGGCCTGATTTGTTAAAAGAAATAGCTGGACTCATTATTATATTGGTGCAATATTACTGAAGAATGAAGCCAGTGGGTGAAACAAGTAAGAAGGGCTAAAAGAAACACGAAGAAGCATGCTCATGAAACACAAATGGACCGTACTCACTCAGCTTCATTGCAGAGAGAAATGACAAAGAGAAACCTTGAAATATGGGGGGAAAGCAAGATCCCTTTTCAAGCTGAAACCTACAGAAGTGGAATCTTGCAAAAACCTGTTGGACAAGACCATCTTCATAATCCCTCCTGCCTTGGCACTGAGTCAAAGTTTGATGGAGATCGGGTTAGAAAACCCAATGGCTCACAACTGTTCAAGTGAGAGTTCACAAAACAGTCCAAAAAAAGTGGCCAGGGGTGGGGATTAAACGGCTGCAGACAGAAGAGAAGCAGATGCTCCAAATGGTACTTTGCCTGAGCAAAGTAGCAGTTAGCTCAATGAGGAACTCAGCAGAGGCTGTTCCTGATCAGTGACAATTCAAGCAATGTGAGATGTGCCAGTGGAAACTTGCTAAAGCAATTCATGTCCCTGGGCAAAAATGGCTGAGGCATAGCAAGAAAAGGCAAGAGCCACCCAAGACACTGAGCTGAAGTCTGCAGAATCAAAGGCCACCACTTGCAACCCAGAGCAAGTTCCTTGTACAGCTGTCCTTTAGAATCACCTGATGCAAGTGCATCATTATGGACAACTGAATCATAAATTTGGCCTCCAGCTCAATAGTAGATAGCTCGAGAAGAAATATTCACATGCAGGCAGAGAAACAATCCTTTTGTAAACTGGATCTGACAAGCCTGTATGCAAAAAATCAGACTCATCCATTCAAAAGCTCTGTGCTAGGGTAGGAATTAATTCTGTTGGGAGCAACAAAATAATTACACCAAAGACCTTTCTACAACTGCTAATGCAACTCCTAATCCCCCTCTGCATGCAGGGATAATAGTTGGGGTTTATATGTTCATAATCTTGTGACTCGACTTTCTCCAGCCATAACCTGCTGTGTAAGGAGTTTTGGTTCAGGCATGAACCAAGTTCCAGTAAGAATTGTTAAAGAAAAAAACCCCATGTACTATAAGTATGCTCAGTGGTAGCCAGAAAAGGAATAAAAGGAACTCTGTAGAGGCATGCAAGAAGAACGAGGACAGGGAAAATGTTGGTAACCCTGCAAAAACAAACAAAAAGGAGAAGTTCTCCTTGCTAGTCAAGAGGACAGAATTCTTATTATTACTTCGCTTTTGGTTCATTAAAGAAGGTAACAGTTGCAGAGTTATCAATGTGATAGCTGCTTTAATGCAGAAGAGGCAAAACAAAACCTTCAGCTACAGCCAAAACAGTAGCATGTACAAGTAATTCAAAGATGCTTCCTCAGAAACACTGAAGTGACAAGAAATTATTTCTGAGAAACGTGGATGTAGATTGAGGTAGGATGAAGTACTACACACTAGTTTAAGCTACCTTAAACTAGCAAAAGAGATTTTAAAGCCCTTTGCTGCATTAATATATAACAAGATAATATAGCATTATATAGATAATATAATAGCAAGATCAATAGAGGTCACCAAGGATTTATCAAAATACGCTGATCAGTCAATTAATTGAGTTAGCATAAAGAAGTTTAGATTTCTTTGTAAAGGGTTGAACTGTACCTCCTTGGTGCAGCCTGCCATCCAGACAGGGCAGAACTGCACTGCCCAAGGAGGGTGGCAGGAGATAGACCAGATCCCAGCTGTGCAAAGGCCACTAAACTCAATCCTGTGCAATTGACTGCTACAAAAGCCTCCTCCCACCTGCCCGCTAGCAATCCTAGAGGGCTGCTGCACAATAAACAAGGAGATTCATTCCCCCTAGTCAAAGCAAAAGTCAGAATTTTCTCTGTGCAGGTATTTGCTGCAGTTTTATAGGTCATCTGATCCCTCATATATATCACTACCAGGAAACGAGGACCAAATTAAACAATGTATGTGCTAGATATGTATGAGAATGGAAAGCATTTGAAAATAACAATTTGCTCCTAGCATTCATCATTACATTTTCCTTGCCAGAGAAAGAGAGAATTTTTTTCTTTGATAGAAGTACATGATTACTATGGTGGATTGATGTGTGATATAAACCATTTGTTTCCTTAATAACTCTGCTTCAATAGGAAACATGCATAAAGTATGACACCATTAGTATTTTAATAGGCAATAAAAATCCAAAGGAGATCTGATACTGAGGGTTAAGAACTGATAGTCACAAATTCTTGACTGGAACCATGTGAGGTTTGTTGTGCTAGGTCCAGTGCCAAGATACTATTCAGGCTGTTTAAATAAATAGCTGAAGCTAGTAATAGTAAATGTAACTATAAAATAGAATTTAAAGGGACAGTACATTAATTAAGTTCATTGAAACATTGCCTATTAGTAATAACTACATTAATAAATATATAAATAAATATATACATTGAATCATAAATTAATAAATTAATATAAGATTAGCACCTTCCAGAAAAAACTTCTGAGGAATTCAAAATCAGTTAATTCAGACTGGAATGTTTTCCTTGAAATACCTCTACTTCAAATATTTTGGGGACAAATACATTATAAGTTGTGTTAAATACAGTTCCAGATCAAAAGAGTACTATAATCAGATAGTGCTGCCTAATGCCCATCAAGATAATATTGGGGATGCATCCAGTTTCCCAAAAGAAGAAAAGCCATGTTGAGTTCTTTTGGTTCCAGTGGAGAAAAAGAGAAAAACAAACCAGTCCTAGTGGAAAGATGAAAATAAACATGTAAGGCTCTTGCATGGGAAAAGAAATAATAATACAAGCTTTCAGATACTCAAGTTGACAACCATACTGGCTCTGCCTTTTGGGATTCCTATTCTCTGATCAGTCTCTCTGATCAGACTGAAACCCTTCAGTCTTGGCAGAGCAAAAAACACCTAAATATCACCGATCAATAAAGATCAAGGGAGAAAATGTGAAAGTATCCAATGGATTTACAGCTGAAGTTTCGAAAGCAAACGAAAGCAAAGAGTTAGAGTATCTTCAGCCACATTAATCTGAAAGCACAAGCCTGCAAGATAAAAGTTCAGGAGTGAAATCTCCTAGTAAGTAGGGCACTGCATCTTACTACGAAGAACTGGCCTTTTCCTACAAACAGCTTTAAAAATAAATTTTCTTTCTGGAGGAAAACAAAGATACAGAATTTAATTGGTGAAATCTAAAGGAAAAAAAAAACCTAGCTGGGAGCTAAGAAACATTCAGATATCCTGGGAAACACTGAGTGGTTTATACTGAGTGTACTGAGCTGCTAGATTATACTGCAGACAAAAAGCGTGGGCTAAAGAATATTTTGCAACTTTACATTCTCTAGATGAAGCCTATTATTGTGAAAAAGTGCAATAAATGTTAAAAATAAGATATTGATACTCTTCAGAGAGTTTACAACAGGAGGAACAAAATGTACAGATAGCATAAGAACAGACTGAGAGGTCAGTGGGGAAAGCAGAGTCAGAGAAGCAAGCCATGCAAGGCTTTTTAAACGTGGTTTTGTTTTTTTTGCTTTGTTTTTTTCTCTAGATAGGATTCAGCAGCTGAAAATAAGACAATACCAAGTCTACACTCCTCAGAGGGACTCAGCTTCTGAACCATCTGACTGACTGAGCCTCCCCTCTGAGCACGATCTCCCTCATGACTGGAGCAGCTGGGCTGCCCACAGCACAGGGATACAGCTCCTGTGCCACTGCTTAGATAACTGCAACGCGGTGCATCCTGTAATTATGGCTAGAGAGCATTTTGATTAAGCTTTACAGCAATTTCAATCACATTTTGGAAGCATGCAGGACTTACCGGCAGGAAGCCTTCTGAGTGGAATAAATGAATTCACATTTTCCATGTATACAGTAACCATTGAAGCTTTCTGAACAAGGTATGTGGTTTCCAATGTAAATGTCTTCTCTTTGATCACTGGCGTCTTGAAAAGAGATATACATAAACAATTATATATGGCTATATGATACTAATTAAAAACTCTCAACCAAGAATAGCATATCCTCAAAAACTTGCAGTGAATAAAGGAATACAGAATAATAAAGCAGAGGCTTAAGGGGAAAATTTCAGAGGCACCTACAAAGATTTGCTAGAATGTATTGCACTGAGAAATGATCCTCAGAGACATCTAAATATTCTTCTTATATAAGGTTTCTCAAAAATGAGAAAAGTGTTTGTGACAGAAACAAGCCAAAGCAGGAAGATAAGCAGAAGCTTTGTCAGTGGCACTGGGGCAAAGAGTTAATATATAAATCCAGAGAACTTTCTCCCATGTGTAAACAGAGGAAAAAATCCCCTCTTAAAAGGGTTAGAAAGAAGCTGAACCACATTTTATGATTACTAGATAGAAAACTACTCAGTAAAGCCCAGATTTGACTGGTACCACTGGTCATTAAAGCTGAAATCAAACACACTTCAATAGCAGTCTTCCTCAGAGAAACACTTCTATGGAGAGAGAGAAATCAAAAATATCAAAATGTGCTTGAAATACCCATTCCTTTGGGAAGTGTGCTGCTTTTGGCTGGGATGGAGTTAACTTCCTTTATAGCAGTGCTGTGGTTTAGATTTCTGGCTGAAGTAGTACTGGTAACACACTACTGTTTTGGCTGTCGCTGAAGGGTCCTTGCACAGCAGCAAGACTTCCTCTGCTTCTTGCTCTGCTCCTCCCCTCAGTGGGGAGGCCGGGGGTGGGCAAGAGCCTGGGCGAGGACACAGCCAGGACAGCTGACCCCAGCTGACCAAAGGGACATTCCATACCATATGGCATCATGCTCAGCAATAAAAACTATGGGTTTGGTATTTCCAAGGTGGCAGTTGCTCAGAGACTGGCTGGTGGCCATCAGTCTGCTGGTGGGACATTTTGCATTGCTTGGGTTTTTTCTCTTTTTTTTTCCCCTTCCACTTCTTAAACTTCCTTTGTCTTGACCAATGAGTTTTTCTCATGTCTGCTTTTCTGATTCCCTCCTCCCTTGTCCTGGGGGAAGTTGGGATACAGCAAGTGGCTGGTGGGCACATAGCTGCTGTCCAGATCAGCCCAGCACAGGAAAACAGTCCCTTTTACCCCAATATCTTTCATGCTTCTGTCATGTTACCAAAACTGTCCAAAGCTATGCTCATTTTCAACCCTACTTTCCTTTCCCCCCAGATTTCTCTGTAAAAAAGTCCTAAACACAGAAGTTGTATTTCATAATGAACTTCTCTAATGAGCAGGGATCCTAAGACGTGATCATAATTATGGAATTATGTTCATTACCATGGCAATAGACTATAGTGTCACAAATAAAAGACTATAATGAATTGCAGGTGAAAAGCAAAAGGGACCGTGAAGAAACAATCTCTTCTACAATTACAGATATTTGAAATAACAGCAGCAAGAAAGAGAATGTATTTGTACAAGACAAAAAAATAAGGCATGTTGTGTTAGGTTTTTCCTGAACGTTTCTGGAACATTTTTTAATGTGTTTCAAGAGAAAAAAATCTCAACCATCTATTATAGGTTTTAGATATAAGGAAGTCTGCTGATTCAGGCTATGTTTTGAAGATACAGAAGACTTAATACAAGGGAAGAATGTTGCCTAGTACTGATAATATGTCCACTACTGCCCTGATGGAATAGACTATGTTGTGGCATGTCTAAGAGGAGAAAAAGTGGGGATGTCTCATCCCAAAACTGTCATCTCCCTCCTCCTCCAAGCAGCTAATTACTGTCACATCTGGTCCCAATCAAAGGCTAGTAATAAGCTACAGATAATTATATTAGTCTGTTCAGAGAACTGCACCATGTCTGGTTTTAATATATGTACTGGCACGGAATATGAGGCCCAGTGAAAGACTGAAAGATGCAAACCCTGAAAGGCAGCCAGGTAGCTGCAGCCACACAGGTCAGAGGCAAAACCTATATTAAGCAAAGAGATGTTAATGCAGGAGGTGATTCCTAGTGTAAAACAGACATTTACCCTCCTATTGACAGGAATCTGTTTCTAATCTGACTAGACTGCTTCAGAGCTTCAAAGTGAAAGATTTAACTGGTGTAGGAGCTTTGAAAGAGTGACTGAATATGAGAGTTCAAACACTTCACCAGAAGGAACAGTCAGGTATAAAAACTGAAACTCTGATGCTCATCTTGGTACAACAAAACCAGCAAGCCAGCTGAATCTGGAAGGAAAGATCTTTCTGATGGAACTTTAGGTAGTCACTTGCACTGTGAGAGAAGGAGACTCTCAGGATTCTAGAGACTAAAAGGTAATATACATTCAGAGAACAGGGTTTAACAAGAATAACTCACAGCAACTGAAAGCAAAAGCAAACAGATAGGAGTGTGGACTGTTCTCTTATTCTGGAAGAAAAAGCTTAATTCAAAGTAGTTCACTTCAGGTTCTCACTATCTAAAACGACCTGACTACTGCATTAAAAAATTCAAAACAGCTTATTTTCACAAAGCACACTCCCTCCATGCACATCATTTGCTGAATGCGAGACCACACAAGCTATATACATTAATAATAATAATTATAAACAGTGTTTTTTGCACTAACTAGATTTCAAGGGCAATTTATATGCAATGAATAAAAGGCTGTTACTTCTTTGGAACAGGAAGCAAAAGTGGTGTTTCATTACATCACATAATAAGATGTATATTCCATTTGGTGCCTTTTATACCTTCATAATGCAAGTGAAAATTGACATTAAATCACTCCAACTGGTACATCATATGCAGCGAAAATAAGAGAATTTGTGGAAAGAGAAAAATATATGAAGCTTTTTGGCTCTAAATAACTTCTCAGGAAGAACACAAGGAATGTTAAAAGCCATGGTGTGATGGCTTTACTCAGGGAGGCCATGGGAGTGCAAAACAAGTATAATGACAGAAAAAAACTAAAGACCAGAGCTAAAAGAGAAGATAGCAACCCCTTGCAACAAAACCTGCATTAAGATCAGTGCTGAGGAGAAAGAACAGTGAGTGATGTTCATTAGTGATTCCTTCCTGTGCAGAATGGAAGCACCCATTTGCAGACTGGGCTTTCTTTTCAGGGAATTTTGCTGCCTCCCTGGGGCCCAAATTAGGGATGTCACCACAAGATTGAAGAGGTTATTACAACCTTCAGACTACTATCCACTCCCGGTCGTTCATGTGGCTACTGATGATGTAGCAACAAAAAGTCTGAGGTCAATCAAATGAGATTTCAGAAGCCTTGGTGACAATGCTAAAAAAAATTTGGGAGCAGAGATAATGTTTCTCCTCAATTTTCCCAATATTGTGGGGAGACTTGAAAGAAAGAGGTGAGCCCAGGACATCAATACCTGCCTCTGGGACTGGTGTTTCCACCAAACCTTTGCATTTTTAAATCATGGAACAGATTTTGAGATGGAAGGTATGCTGGGGCCTGATGGGACCCACGTGTCCTGAAGGGTAAAATGCCCTTTTGGCCGTAAGTCAGAGGGAGTGATGGAGAGGGCTTTAAACCAGAACTGATGGGGGAATGGGATGCCAACAGCATTGCAGTAGGGGAGACGTGGGTTGGCATGGCATCGCCTGAGGGTGACAAGTGCTAGTGGGAACACTTACACTGCCCTAGGAGCACGGAAAGGTCCGAACCGTGTCTGAAATGCTTGTACACCAACACACACACCATGAGAAACAAACAGGATGAGCTGGAAGCACTGGCCAGCTCCCAGAGCTACAATATAATTGGTATTTGCGTAAAAGAGGTTTGATTGTACAGTACTTACAATTAGTGTTGATGTGGTTGAGAGCCTCTGGATGAGGGTTAGAGGAATGGAAAAAAAGGAGATGTGGCAGTGGATGTCTACTACTGAGCCCTCAGCCAGGATGTGAGGTATTCTATATGCAATTATGAGAAATTTTTGGATTGGTAGCCCTTGTCCTTATAGGATATTTTTAACTTCCCAGACATCAGCTGGGAATATAATACTGCTGTGGAGAAAAGGTCTTGGAAATTCTTGATGTTTGTAGGAGATAATCACTTCTTGTCACAGGTACTCAGTGAGCCAAGCCCTCTTAGGCTTGTTATTTGTGAATAGATGACTCAGGGTGGATGTAATCGAGGTGTCTGTCTCAGCCATAGTGATCATGAAATGGTTGGGCTTAATGGTTGAGTTTTCAGTATAATGAGAACAAAAGGACATCAAAGTTGCTACCCTGAACTTCAGGAGAAAAAACTTAGAGCTATTCATGGAGCTATTTAGCAAAGTACCCTGGCAATCTGCTTTTGAGGGCTTAGGGCTCCACGAGTGCTGGTCAATTTTTAAGAAACACCATTCAGAAGCACAGGAGCAGACAATTCTATTGTGTTATAAGTCAAGCAACTGGGGCAGAAGACCAGCTTGACTGAACAGGGAACTCTTTGTGAAGCACAAGAGGAAAGAGAATTTGTATGATCACTGGAAGTGAGGTCAGGTCTTCAGAGGGAGAGTACAGAGCTGTAGTTCATGTATGCAGGGAGAAAACACAAAAGGTCAAAGCTCATTTAGAGTTGAATCTGGCCAGTGTTGTGTAGGATAACAAGAAGGGCTTTTTGAAGTGTGTTAATAGCAATTGGAGGTCTAAAGAAAGCACTGGATTGATACTTGATGTGGATGGTCATGTGACTAATAGAGATGAAGAAAAAACTGAGGGATTAAAGGTTATTTAAGTTAAGGTTCATATAGGTGAAACATTTCCAACCAATGCGACTCAGTGTATTAGTTTACTGAAAACATTTTATAACAACCTAGCAAATACAGAATTGTCCATTTTTTTCAGAAGTTAACAGAAAAGATAGGACCATGGGAAGGAGACTTGCTTTATGCTATTTCATCAGGAATGTCACAGCATGGTGTCTTCCAGTACAGTAATTTTCACAGCACTTGGAAGGAGTCTAATCCTGTGGCCACTGTACAGGGTGGTGAGCAGCTGGGCATCAGGAATACAGCAGGCAAAATTTACAAATCATGCACATCTTCTTGCTAGCCTTGCACCACGCTGTAAGAAAGAAGCTATTCACAGGTCTGTCTTAGTTGCAGAAATCAAAGTTGTAAGGCAGGCAAGAAGGGACTTGCATGCTCTGTTTTCTCATCTTGTCAAGCCATAACCAAATATCACAAAGTCTGCACAGTACCTTTCACTTCCGGCCGATACTGCATGCCATCATCTTTTTTTCCAATTGCATTTGTGTCATCTGTTTCTAGGTGAAAAATACATGCATGGTTAGTTATCAGGAACAGCTATTTTCCAGACCACTACAAGTACGTAATTGAGAAGTCAGAATAATATGCACAAAATTATTTTAAATTGCGGTAAAGCTGGACACATTCCCACATTGTTCCTCCCATACAACCAGGTTGTTAGCACACCTTGTCAGTAACCCTCGTGTCCAGACCAACACATAGCACACCTCAAGCTGTAAGTTTTGAACTCAAAATTTTTCTGCAGTATGGACATACGTTATTTTGGTGACAGTCTGTTTTGGAATTGTCCAAGTTACAGATCTAGATGTAACTGGAGAAGAGATGGCTGTTATTCCCACAAGAAAGTGCTAACTGCAAGCACCCAAAACCAAAGAGTCATGCACATGATTAGCTACGAGGCAGTAGACAGAGGGTGTCACTGGACCATTCCAACACTGGAAAAGGAAATCATAGAATCACTTATGTTGGAAAAAGACACCTGAGGTTTATGGATAAATATTTTTGCCATCAGGGCCCAACTCAACTCACCTTAGAAGCACACTGTACAACTCCCAGCAACAGGAGGGAACATTTCCCACACACCCATATTCCTTTTGCTCTCCTACTTCCTACCACCCCCTCATGTAAGAATAATTGGATAATGGCTTAGATTTTTTTAAGAGCTTTTCCCGTCTTTCCAGGTAACAACAGCCAAAGAAAAGTAATGTAAACACAGCACATACGTATAAAGTGGGGGAAACTCAAAACTACAGGAGGGCAGTTCACTGAAAACTGGATCAGTGACTTCTGATCAAAAATGTGAAAGGGAAAGCTCTACCAAGCCCACTAATGTCAGAATTTACATTTACCAGAAAAACAAAATTAAGTCTACCTGAGCAGTGCCCAAGATGCCTGATGTCGATCTGCTCTTGCCTCAGACACGACGCTTCTCTAACAAAGCATGGATTGTTATAGGAACTTCCATCAGAAGCACATACAGGATTAAAACTGTATCCACTGCAGTCTATATTACATACACACCTGTTAATTGAAGCATACAGCAAAACAAAATTGACATCCAGCAAACAAAAATTAAGTCATGTTGAGTCCTGAGTAAACAGTAGCTTATACTCCAGTGCCAGGAGAGAAGAGCGTGCTGCATGAGAATGCTGGAGAAGTCAGCATGTCTCAGGCTTCCAAACAGAATGTACAAAAATGAATAAGTGCTTCAGTGTGCTTTTTAATAAGGTATTAATGTTTCTTGTAGTTTTACTATGATATCAATCTCATGCAATACACCCAAAAATTGATAACACATTTCTAGGACGATTTGCTATATGAATACCTCCCTCAGTTTGTGGTGTCTGTTCTCTAGTGTGAACAAAACCAGAAGAATATTCTAGATCTTTTTGGGATGTCAGGATCCTTGAGAAGGAAAATAAAAAGGACTCCCCTATCTGTTCAGCAGTAAAAGCAGTTCTATTTCAGAGGCTGTATAGACTCAATATGATTGGTTAAATGTGTCATTTCAGCAAGACATTCCTTCATACCTTTGAAAGTCAACAACGGATCTATTATGTTGTATTTAAAACAGGATTATGCAATCTGAATTATTTCACATTGCATTCCATTGACACTTTGGTTGTTTTGGACAAAGCATTTTCCCCATAATTTACAACAAGGGATTGTAAAATGGAAGTTGGAAAAATGAAGACCGAGCAGGTAGCTCGTTCTTAACCATGCAAACACAGGACAGCCAAATACTCTATGACTTACCTTGTTATGGTTAGATAGTTTTGTAGCCCCAACAAAAGTCCTGAAACTTTACTTGTGTGAATGGCACAGGAAAACTTTCCAGCTTTCCAAGCACCATACCTCTTGTTTATTTTAATCAATATTTTACTTTCTAACTGAACTTCTGGTTTTGAATGAAGGTTTCTGTGTATGTTTCACTTTGCTCTGCAAGCTCCTCTCCACTTCTGGGCTGCAGGAAACAAGGATTGTGGCTGCAGAATCAGGGGGAGGATAAGGTGGGCACAATGTCCAGCTCTCAGTTGAGCTCCTCCAGATGTTGTGAGTGTGAGAAGAGCCACTCTGCATCTTCTGAGAAGGTGGCAGTGGGCACAAAGTCCTCTCTTGCCTGAAAGCTGTATGCAGAGGGCACATGGTCTGTCTGCCAGGAGCTGCCATTAGCTTCATTTCAATTCACTCTTGTATGTCACAGCATGGGGAAAAATGTGCAAGCCACCAACTTGTCACTTTTTTATGCTCTTTCCCTCTGTTCCAGGTAAAATTAAACTATTAGACAGACGTATGTGTGCCTCAAGCCAGTAACAAATCATGCAGTAGAACCCAATTCCGTGTTGCAGAAACACTGATGTTGGCCAGCACATTATTCACTCTTCCTCTTTTCCCACAAACACCTTTTGTTGCTTAATTTAAATAATCTAGTTTCCCCAGTAATATTTCATGCCTGTGAACTTCAGATTGTTGCTAGACAAAGAACATCTCTGGTACAAACAGGGTTTTAAGTGCATCTATTGAGAGTGAAAAACTGTCCCAGTAATGCGTCTCTACACATCTTAGGGGGACTTACCTCCAAGTACTAATGAAGCCTATAAATATCAATATGATGAACATATGATAATTTTCCTTACTAGAGACGGCAATGGCTGTAAACCTGAGAACCAGGATGGAAATACTATTTTGTTTACATGCTCCCACATGATTTTAAGACTAATACGGGGTTTATTAGGATTTACTGTATAGAAATAAAAGGCTCATGGCTCAGCAGTTGTGCATATTTATTGACACACACTAGCAGACAGCTAGTTCTAATTTGTGACACTGGCTATGTGCTTACAGAGACCTTTGCCCAGCCTCAGCATTCAGGCAGCAGCACTGCCTGCGAGCAGCCATCCTTGTCAAAGCTGAGCACATTTGCATGTGTATCTCCAGACTAGTTCAATCTGTATTTCTACATACAAACAGATATAAATCTGTCAGTAGTCACCATCCAAGGTCTGCAGCATCATAATTACGGTTGGGTTTTGTTGTTCCTGGTGACAAATAAGGTGCATTTTGAAAATATGTTTTTCTTCCTCAAGGAGACATCACAGGTTAGAGTTGAAACTGGAAACTCCTTATACTTCCATGCCTTGCTGTATTTAGATTTAACATCTAATGCTAAAGGCTTACTTTCTTGTAATTGTCAAAGGCTTGTTTTAAGGGTAGTTGTGAATTTCTGACCCTGGTTTTCTGAGAAACGCTCTAGTCGTCTCTTCAATGTACAAAATTTCAGATTATCTGCCTGGAGCCATTAGCTACTTCTTCGCCTGCAACCATAATGCCAAATGGTACACCCAGCATTCCCCACGCCATTTACTTACTGGTTACCCGACAGAGCTGCCTAACATGTAAAAGCAGGTGGTTTAAGTACACTGTGGGGTAATGAACAGTTGAACAGGGTTAATGTACTTTAAAAAAATTGAAATCATTAATGCAACATAAAACCCTGGAGCCTTTCAGAGGGCTGATAAGGAACAAGTTAAGGTGAGGAGATGGCTTGGTCATGATACTCTGAAGGGAGAAGGGCCTCCACAGCCGCAGTAGGGTGGCAGAGGGAGCCAGTAATACATGTTACAAAACCTGCACTCATCAGAGTGTCTTTGTAGAGTGCAATGAAGTTGTCCTTGCTCACAGACAGTTTCCACTAGACCAAAAATACAGTCAGGACTGCGGGAAGTGCCAAATTGTGAGATGGGAGCAGTGACATATGAGGAGGGCTGCTCTTGACAGAAAACATGAAAAGAATGTTGTTTTCAACTGCTCGGTGTTTGTGAAGGAAGGTAAAACCATGGGAGAGCAAGTTGCTGCTCTGATGCTGCACATCAAACACATTGAAACCAGAGTCTGAGTCCCTGTGAGAGGACAGGACCACCACAGACTGAAACAAAAGAGCACTCAGGAAGGTACTGGAAGATCCACAAAAAAACCTGCTATGAAATACTGAAAATATGTTATATCCTGAAGTCAGAGAGCTACAGAGGACAGACAATAGCTTGATCCTGAGATGACAGAAAATCCAACAGCCTGACAGGAGCCAAGTCACCCCATCAGCCAGTTTGAGAGCTAAAGCCAGGCAGAAGTTGAAGCTCAAGGCTACCAAATACAGTCCACGGGGCTGTACCATCCCACAGGCCATACAAACAGCACACACAGAGTATGTGAGAAGACACAGCAGACACTGTTATTAAACTAAAAGTTGGGTCTTAAAAGGCCCATCTTATCACAGGCTTTTGCAGGCAGGAAAACCTATGTGAGGCATCATTGACTCTGTGGGCTTTGTTTTTCTTCACAGCTAAGACTGAAATTGAACACAAAATTGCAGACCCATATTGTAATCCATTCCTGGAAAAGTCTCTTTTATGCTGGGGAGAGAAAATGAAGACAGCAGAGGACAATGCAGAGAGCTGCTCATGAAGGGAGGGCTGGAAAAACCTGAGATCATGATGGGGGAGCACGGACATGTGGGAGAAGCACAAGAGGGCCGCCCAGGAAGAAAGAGAATAGACCTTAACTGTAAAATTCCTAATATTTCCACCTTTTACACACTTGTCTTAGCTCCCACCAGCACTGTGTCCATGTCCAGCAGTCCATGACAATAGTGCCACATGCAGCAACCTGAGCTTGGCCGGGCAGCTACAGACACTTTCCAGCATGACTTGGGCTGGAGGACCAATGAACGACAACCCAGCTGTGAGGCTGAACTCCTCTGGCCACCAGCCTGTTATGGGCACTAGCCTGAAAACTGAGCTTCATGGGCAAAGCGATGCAAAGGTTCTGATTGTATTTCTAAATCCATATACCCCGCTTAAAAATGTTAGGCTATACAACAGAGATATGGTTAAAATAAATTAATGAGGAGAAAAAAAAAAGAAAGAAGAATAGAGTAGCATCCATCACACAACAGCATCTGCAAAACAGAAAACTCCTCAGACATAGATCTTAATTTCTTATGTGAGAAGCAATCTATCTAGGACCTCTAAAATACTGCTAGTTTGACACCTCACTATATTTTCACAAATGCTAAAGGCTGGGCTGAGTTTGGATGCCTGACACGATCCAATGTGATGATGTCAGTCATTAACAACTGCAGAACAAGATCTCGTATTTAAGTTTCTAGTGTGGAAAGCATGAGGTTCATACCCAGGTCTGTTACTTCCATGCTGGAAGCAGATCAGGAAGGTGAATATGGAATAATCGCAGCTTAGGTGAGCAGCCAGCCTCATTCCTGGAGTCACACATGGAAAGTCTCCTGGCTAAGCAGTGCAGAATCTTCAAAGCTGTCTCTCAGGCAAATGGTACTCTGACAGGTGTATTTACTCCTTAGGAGTAACCCCACAAGGGAATGAGGAAGGATCTTAAGAAAGAAAATCTGGAATCATGCATATTTTCACAAAAAGAAAAGCAATTATTTTGAAAGCTTGCAAACAAAAATGTCATGGTACTTTTAAACATAGAATCATTAAGGTTAGAAGAGACCTTTAAGCTCATGAAGTTCAACCATCAACCCAGCACCACCACCATGTTCACCATTAAGCCGTGTCCTCAAGTGCCACATCCACATGTTTTTTGAACACTTCCAGGGATGGTGACTCCACCATTTCTTTGGGCAATCTGTTCCAATGCTTTACAATCCTTTCAGTGAAAAAAAGATTTCCTGTTATCTAATCTAAGCCCCCACTGAGGCAATTTGAGGCTGTTTCCTCTGGTCCTGCCACTAGTTGCCTGGGAGAAGGTGGTGACCCGGCTACAACTTTCTGTCAGGGAGTTGTACAGAATGATAAGGTCTCCCCTCAGCCTCCTTTTCTCCAGGCTAAAGAATCTCATCTTCCTCAGCCATGCCTCATCATACTTGTGCTCCAGACCCTTCACCAGCTCAGTTTTCCTTCTCAGGACATGCTCCAGCACCTCAATGCCTTTCTTGTAGTGAGGGCCCAAAATATAACACAGGATTTGAGGTGTGCCATTGTCAGTGCTGAGTACAGAGGGACAATCCCTCTCCTTGTCCTGCTGGCCACACTATTTCTGACACGAGCCAGGATGACATTGGCCTTGGCCACCTGGGCACTCTGCTGGCTCAT
>JAWWTY010000077.1:89217604-89246350 GCA_035222235.1 Margarornis squamiger | reverse complement strand
GTCCTGCTGGCCACACTATTTCTGACACGAGCCAGGATGACATTGGCCTTGGCCACCTGGGCACTCTGCTGGCTCATCTTCTGTCAGCCAACACCTTCAGTCCTTTTCTGCCAGGCAGATTGTAGTACCTTTCATCCTAGTAGTATCATACTGCCTTGCTCCTAGCTTTCAATTATTTACTACTGCTATTTGGAGTAACTTCCAGGAACAACTGCCTGAAGTCCAGCAGTAGTGAAAGCATAAACTATTCCATAAAGCAGATCTTTATCTGCTTAAATTGAGGATAGGCACAGCAAAGTCTGCATTAAAAAAAACCCTCAAAACACTCAAAAACCTACAATAAAATGCTTCTCAGCTCTCCCAGTTGCTCTTTTAAAGTGCCAGTCTTCCCTCAGGCTTGCCAAAGCTGTGTCTCATTGGGTAAAGCCATCATCACATCTCAGTACAAGTCAAGAGTATGGCAAAATCTTGGCCTGGCTGCTAATACTGGGTGTTTTGCCACTGTTGCTTGAAGCTGAATGAGGACTCCACAGACTGAGCCCCACTGCTGCTCTGCTGTTGGTTTTTGCATCTGTTTGACAAACATGATCCTGCTTGGTCCCCCATAACGATAACCTACCACCTGGCACCTTCAGCGTGACACATGACTGCTCAGCCCAACCTTCAGAAGAAGAGTTAGTCACTTAAGGAAAAGTTACCTAACAGAATTGTGTACTAAGGACATACTGAATGTGCTTGATGCTTCATACCAGAAAGAAGTCAATGAATGCTTCAAATTTTTGCTGTAAAAGCCACACTGGAATAAAAGGATTGGGAGCACTACAAGCAATTTTTTCACTATAACCTTCCTACTGGTTTTAACCAAAAGGATTAAACCAGGTAGTTAATTCTCCAAGTTGATGTCTTGCCGGAGGGGGTTGCTTAGTGTCCTCAGCAGACCTTTTCTCTCACTTAGCCTGGGAAAGACAACAGGACATATTCAGATGTTTGCCTGATGTACTAGGGTATACAGAAAAAAACCCTTAATTTTGTCACCTGCCATCAGAGAGCTGACACTCTAAGAAAAAAGGCACCAGCTTGCTGTGAAAATGTGCTTTTGTTAGTTGCATGCATATCACTCATTAACACCATTAGTTAAACAGAAAAGCATGCGAATTTCAGGAAAGTACAAAGTGATATAACTAAACCACACAAATTTTTTAGGTGGTTTTAATGAATAGGAAATGAGGATGTACAACTTATTTTTTTAGGGGCTACTAGGTGTAACAAAGAAAACGTGCTTAGTAAAATGATATGACAGGCTCAGGCTGTAAGAGCACTTGCTGCTATCAGTAAATTAATTAGATCCCCAGAGATCAGAACACATTTCAAGCCTCCCTTTTGTTTTCAGGCTTCAAGGTGTTATGTGGTCTGTTGGAAGTTCTGTGTGCTTAAAACCCATGGTAGGTTCAAAGAAAAAAGAGGAAAAAAAAGGAAAGGAATGCATTGCAGATTTGTGGAGCGAGCTTGGCTACTGGGGGAGACTGGCATTTCCAACCAACAGATCAGGCTGCCTCATTTGTGTCCATCTGGGATTTGCTCACAAATGTATTTTTCTGGCCTGGCCTCATGGGGAGTGCTGCTTGCTACCCCTGCTGACAGCAAGAGTGAGCTTTCTCAGGTACTCACTGATTCATTGGCACATCTGCTTACAAATGTAAAATGGAAACACTAGAGTAAAACAAAGTGTGTGAAATGCACACAGATGGATAAGGGTATGCTTGATGGAATAAATTTAGGGGAATTGAAATATCAGGGGTGTTGCAATTGCAGGTAAGAATATAACCATGCCAAATGAAGGATTACCTTTCATTTGATGTTTCCACCCTTGTGTGCAATTCTTCCCAGAGGAAACCTGAACTAAGAAAATCTGGATTTCAAAGTGATTTTTTTTACCTATTTGACTAAAGTTGAATCTTCATTAGGATTTTAGTGTGTTTCTTAAAATCCCGTTATAGCACAAAAGAAGTAGAATTTGATTCTACAAGCTTCTCTGTGCCCTGCTTGAACACTGTCAGTCTTTGCTTCTGCCCAGGAGTGCAGAACACCCTTTGAATACCATAAGCTTCAGCTACTTTCAAGACATTTCTACATTCCCATTTTTAATTTCATGGCATGGCTCTCTCTGACCATTGTAGAAATTTAGCCTGTACCTGCAGTGAGCTTCTCACAGCACACACAGTGAACTGATGTTTGGTCTCTCTAGAGCAACCTAACCCTCCCTGCACCCTAGAATAACAGGAACCTTCAAAGACTTGGCACACACTGCTGCAAAGATCACTAAAAATATACATTAAAAACCCAGGTCTGGATTATTATCCATCTAGGATCTATTCAATTTCTAAATAGTCGATATAATGAAAGATCATTATGCTATTCCTTTCATACAAGAATATCCTGCAGCCCATTTTTTCATAATTCAGTAATCCCACAACACAATTTTAAAAGCCTTGTTTAGGTTCTCTATTGTCTGAATGGTTTGTTTTACACACAAATACTTAGGAGTGTTTTTCTGCTGGACCAGAAAGCTGTGAATTGCATTTACACAGGATTAACATACCCTTCTTTATGAATATCTACAATATAACATCATGCCCTAAAAGGATTAATTAAAAAAATAAAATATTGATAAATGAGTGAAAAGTGGTCAAAAGAGAAAAGCATAAACTCTCATACTGCTCATGCTGGACTTCAAACAGGCCAAATCTTTCCCTGGAGGATAAATTATACAGACATGGCAGAGATGAGGACTTTGAAATGTCCACACTGGTATTCCTAGTTGTTAATACCTATGCTTCTGAATTTCTGGTTTGGCCATTGTGAAAACAGATACTGTGTAAATTACAGGCCAGTGGAATCTATATGTTGATGAGACACATTTCCTTTCCAAAGTAAAATGTTAATCTCAAAAGGTCTTTTTGGGGATCAATTGTCAATCTGTCTTGAAAATCTATGTTATAAGTCAAAACAGATCTTTGACAGCATAGTACACTTATTTAAAAAAAAAAAAAAAAAAAGACTGAATGTGTTCAGAATCTCATTTCCATATGTCATCTGTTAAAATAAAACTGACAACATGACAAAGTTGAATTTTTACAGTGAGGCTATTTTTAAGTTACCGATTCCCTTATAAAAAAATAAAAAATATGACCGTTTGAGTGGAGGCTTGACAAGGTGAAGGAATCTCCAGAAGCCTGAAGATATGGGAAAGCCAAAGGACAGACAGTGGCTGGACTGGTAGGGGAGCAGCTCTGCAAGAAAGGACCTGAGGGTCCAGGGGAGCAGCAGGCTGGGGGGCTGCGTCACAGGAGGGTCACCAACGGAGCAAGGAAATTACTTTTGTCTTTCATTCACTCCTGAGGTCCCATGTGAAGCACTCTCTCTGGTTTTGGGATGCCACAGTAATAGCAAATACTTCGAGAAACTGGAGAGGAGCATGGGCTGTGTGAGGAATGGCTGGGGCACTGTAATTGTTCAGCCTGGAGAAGAGGTGACTGCTATCACCAACAACAAAAGAGGGTTATCAAGAAGACAGAGGAAGGCTCTTCTCAGAAGGGCACAGTAGAGGAGTGAAAGAAAACAGTTGCAAGCTGTGGAGAGAGTAATTCTGATTGAAAACGGGGAAGTTATTCCCTAAAGTGAGAGAAGCTCAGCACTTGAACAGATATGTCCAGATGTCAAAACTTCCTTCAAGGAGGTCTTCAGACCTCTCCCGGCAAAGCCCTTGTGCTCACACAAATGAACCATCCCTGGTTGCAGAGCAGGGCAGGAGCCCAGACCAGAAGCCCCCTTAGAGATCCCTTCCAATCTATCTTACTCCACACTTCATTATTTCATTTTGGATATTATTTTCCTGAAGTTACAACACACTTTAAAATGCCTTTTAAAGCAACATTCCTTTTAAGACTTACAACATGTTGGCGTGTTGTTTTATTTGGGTATCCAGCAATGTTTTGGTATGCAAGGGGAAAGGGACACCCCATGCAAAACAGTGCAAGAGCAGGGGATAAAACTCGTCATAAGTAATACTACTTTTTATGTTGAAATGATAATTCACTTTCAAGGAAAATAATGAGAGATGAAACCCTCATCCTCCAATTGAATTATTATATTTTAAATGTCCATATTACAGTAGTATAAATATATAATTTTTATTAATATAAAAATTTGTGGAAAAAATGACCAGATAACAGTAAGAAAACTTAAAAAACAGATGGAGATCAGGACCATTTGAAAATAGAAGTCTTATGAAGAAATATATGTACCTAAGAGCCCACCTTTCAAATCACAATATTAAAAAAAATTCAGCTCCACCAGTATGTTTATATTGCCAGTCTCTTGCCAGTGCTGCACTGGCTATTGTAAAAAAAAAAAAAAATTAAAAAAAAAGGTATTCACCTCTCAAAAGACCCTAAATAATAATTTCCATTTCAGTCATAATGCAGTTAACTGAGGCATCATGTTGTTTAGAAGCTTTATAAAAATTACACTGAAAATGATTTACCTGTTTTCCAAAAATTCACTTGGAGTTCTTAAAAGCCCCGATAGTACCACAAATATTAGACTGCTTTCATTGAAGAAAGAGTTGATTTAAGTGCTACATTAATGGAAACTATTTTGCAACAACATATGTTTTAATTTGCTTTGCATTCATGCCGTATTATTTAAAGTGTTTTAATACTATTGACTGAATGATTTCAGGCAGCAGCTTTTCCCATGACATACACAACCTGTTTCAATTTTGTTGCTAAATGGGAAAAAAAATCACAGCCAAACCATGTGAATCCTGTTGTTTGCATCCTGTTACCTCAGACCTACAGAAAAACACTGCTCAGACAGTATGGCATATTACATGTTTATGCAACTTAAGACTAGTGCATCCGTAAGTGATTACTGATGCCCTTGAAAAGATTGACCACAAACTAACAACTCTTTAAAATAGTTGCAAGTTGTATGAGAAAACAAGAAAACTGTGGAGAAATATATTTATGCGAGGTGTCTCAACTTGATTCCTTTTTCCATTTAAATAAAGAAATAATGTACTGATTAGCATGCAGCTGAATACAAATTTTCTAAGTATTCTGTTTATGATGGCCCTCTCCTCAGACTCTATTTCTGTGTCTCAACCACTCCACTTAAAATCAACACTGAATTTTTTTGTAGAGGCAGTGGAAATTATAAAGTTGTTTATAATTTTGCATTCAATTTACTATACATTGTTACCACTTCTGGTTTAGATATATAATGTTTCTGTGAAATCAAACAAAATGAAGATACAAATCTAAAACCCTGTGGAAAGCCTGAGTTCTTCAGACTACGTGTGATCTAGCCTAATAAAAGCGTATGTAGCATCTTTGATCAAGAGATAGCCATAATGCTTTAACACCAAGCATGAAAACTAAAAATCTGTAACTTTCACAAGGGGGAAAATGCAATTTAGGAGCAACAAAAAATTAACATCACTGACTTGTAATTTGGAGTGCATCTCAGCTCTGTACAACTGATCTGGTTTAAACTGGCTTTTAAAAAGCACCAAGATTTGGTAATTACACAGATTCACAGATTAATTTAGGCTTGAAGGGATGTGTAGAGGTCATCTAGTCCCAGTGCCTGCTCCAAGTTGGTCCCAAGGCTGTGTCTGATCAAGTTCAGACCATCTCCATGCAAGGAAATGCCAGACACTGTGTTCAAGTGTCCAACCGTCGTCACGGTGGAAACATTTTCCATTATGTCAAACCAGAATTTCCCACGGTTTGACATGTGGCAATTGCAAATATCACTGTGTATCCCACAGTCCTCTCTGAAATTATCAGGCACCACTATTTTTCTCATGGAACTCACAGCTTTCCAGGCTCAAAGGAGGAAACACAAACTGCATGGAATAAAATAGTCCTTAGCAGGATTTTTCCAGTATTGGGAGAGATTCTGCCTATTCTATGCTCCAGGCTGTTGTGCTTGGCCTCTTGGCAGGTCCTGAGATTTCTCATTAACGCCAGCTCATTTACCTCAAACGACTCAACACTTGATGGCATGTATGTCTCCCTTTCTACCAATGCACTAAGCATTTTACCCACAATTCAAGTTCCCTACTTAAAAATCAGGATTACAGGTACTGTTTTGCTTCTCAAGAGCACTCAGAGCAGAAGAGATGATGTTTGTAAGCTCTCAGATTGCACACCTTGGAAAAGAAAATGAAAAAAATGCATAATTGCATATTTACTGCATGTATCATGAATATGGCTTGAGATCATCTACCAAACATTAGAAGACAGTTCAGCTAACTCACCCAGTTACTATGATGAAACAAAACTTTCTTTAAATGCCTTCTGTAATCAAGTAAATGCTCTACTAAGTGTTTTAACATGGCAAGATGCAAGCAAGGGGTATCCAGGCCTAAGAAATCTACCCGAACAGAACTAAATGTACTCCTTGTTTGTGGTTCAGTAGACATTATACCACAACCCAAAAAAGTTTCAGTGGCCATTCTCATGTGTTAAAATGAAAATCAAACCAAAACATTTTTATGAAATCAGGGTGTTTTGTGATTAGCTAGAATTAGGGGTAAGAGTGTTTGCAATATGGTGCAAAAGTGAATTAAATAGTAATTCAGACAAGCAATGTTTATACAAGTCTAATGAAAGATACTTGTGCTGCCAATTTTATCTTATGATATAACTCTAGGATGTTCAAACCCACACTGAAACACAGTAGGAAAGGAGGTAAAAATTAGATGTAAAAAGCATTCATAAGGGGTGCTCTAATAGAGTTTCCCAAACAGAAGATTTCAATCTCATCTTGCTTCTGCCAGGTAATTAATGTTTTGATTTTAGGAAACAAAAATAAAATGAGCAAACTCCTAAATTCCACTTCAACAAGTTTGTGACTTGCCAAAATCAACATTGTGAAGTCAATCTGTGTTAACAGCCTCATCTAGTCCATGCCTGAACATAGAATATAACTAAAGCCTGTTTTAATAGTCAAAAGTACTGGGGGAAAAAAATAAATTATATAGGTTTGAAAACTGAAAAAAAACTGAAAAAAATTATCCAATAAATTGTGAATAACCTGAATGGGAATATTTTCTAACTTTTGAGTATTTTCTACATAACAAGTTTTTGTTTCCCCTTATTTTTTTAATGAGGACTCATTAAAGAAATCTTAGAGACAAAGGAGCACTCTCCTCCAGTTGTCAAGGAGCAGGAGCATGGCTTCATTTTATATGAGTAGGATGTAGGGAATAAATCTTCCACTCTTCTTAACTGTATCCTAACTCTCTTATAGATACTATAGCTCCAGGGATGCCAGCTCCACAAGTGCAGAAAGATTAGGCAACCTTTTACTGAAGTTGAATGTTTCAGGATTCATTTTCCAAAAGCACATCTCAGTGCATATAACAAACAAATCTATGGCCATCTTGCTAGTCATAAATGAAACAGACCAAGGCAATATTGCAGAAAATTATTAGTATTATAACAACAGCTACAGCTCATTTTTCTCTCCTAGAAAGAGCATGCCTGCTTTGGTACTGCAGCATTTTATGAAATGTGAAGTATCATGCTAGTATTCATGAGTACTATTACCATTTTGGTTTCACTTGTATGTTATGATTTAATCTTGAATACACATCTTCAATATTAGTGCTAAGATGCTTTACTGCCTGAGATGTCTTCATGCTCATATCCTATAATACAATCTTGTCCAATTAAGACATATTTCAACATTAAATGGATTTCAGCTGGAAGACAAGAGAAGGGAGAGTGGTGCTTCCTCCCATTGGTGATGTTCAGGCACTGTTATTCTGAGATGCTGTTTCCTCTGTGTGCACAAAAATGTACCCTTTGCACATCTCTCAAACACCTTCATGCCACGTCCACAGCTGCAACTCCAGGACCTGCCACAAGCCCAGACTCCAGTGAAGTGTCTTTCATACGGGTGGCCGCTGCCAGGACAACAGCTACAGGAAAACAAAGCCCCATGAGATGGGACTTCTTTTACCTCCCCAAAACTCTTAATGTCTCATGGGGCTGTCTAAAGAAGCCCTTTCCTCCATGATGCCTCTGCCCTTTCTGACAGCCACACAGAGCCTGGTCAGCTGGGGTGTAATCTAACCACCAGGTACTCTGAGTGGGGAAATGGGGTGCATCTGCTTCTGCATCATGGATTGTCTTTAAATGGTTCTTGTTTTGTGATAATTGGGTTTGACCTTTGACAAGTAATTAGTATTTCTCACTGATTTTCCTTTGGGTGCATCTAGGATGTCAAAAGTCACAGTGAGTTTGGAAGACTGGCTCAGGTTCCCTGTTCAACTTAATCTTTACATCCAAGTTTTGCACTGATGGAAATAACTTCCTCTAACACTTTATGAACAAGCAGAACAGAAAAAAAAAATCCCAGGGATGAATTATCAGTACTTATTTTGCATTCCTGTTTGGGTTTTGGATTGTTTTCTTGGCAGGATAAAACAAATCAAGGTCCTTTGTTAGAAAAATATTAGATAAAGATTGTCCAGTAAAAGTCTTTGTTGTTTTCTCCCTTTACCTCGCAACTGCAGATGGTTTGTTCTTTACAGACACATATCAAACACATTACTACTGGACAGCATTAACGCTTCAATTAGTAAGAACAAACATAGTCAAGCAAATTAGCATGCACTTTTCTCTTAATATTTTTCCCCTTTTTTTCCACTGATATTGTTAAGGAAAACATCACATACCCAACATTTTCTGCATCTTCATCACACTCAGCCCTATATTTGCAAACTCCACATTTTGAGTGTTTTCTCTGAACTTCTGTCCCAGATCCTTCATACTCTGGAAAAAAAATAAGGTATTGTTAACAGAAAGCATGACTTTCAAATTAAGCTCTGATTTTGCTTACCTAAATCCATTTGCCTTCAGAAATACTGTCAACATGAAGATATTGTATACTGAAGCTACTAACCTTAATAGTGCTCCCCTTTTCAAAATCAGTCAATTGGAGGTTGGTAGAACCATACCAGTGATAGAAAAGCATCCCTGACAACACTAATGATTCATCGATTGGCTCTTCTTTTATTCCTATTTCAGTCATTTTTATTTATTCCTGCTCCACCAGACACATAACTGGCATTGACATGTCTCCCAGTCACATATACTCTTAATTGCCATGGATAGTGTATAAACTCTGTCCCTTTTGATGTCCTTGAATATTAGTACTGGGGATTTGAATAGTATTTCCTCTGTCAGTCTTTGATTATAGTTATCCTTTCACAAGGTTACTGCTTTCCTCTTTTTGATTCGCAACTATGAGATTAGTCACCGATCATACGTCATATATGCTGTGGCGTATTTTCCAGATTACTCTGTTTAGTTCTACAGGAATAAAAGAAAAAAAAAGGTCATCTTAACAAGAAACTGGTAGAAAGGCTATGTATCCTAAAAAGGAAAATCAGTATCTAAAGTATTCTAATCCTAAAAACATCTACACCAATCTTACTGTTGACACAGACTTTAAAACTCTTCACCAAGTAAAACAGAAATAAATGATACTCTTACTGTTTCACTACCATTAGCCACTCCTATTTTTGATTTTTAACGAAGTGATAAGGGAGAGCTAGATATTTGAAACGAAGGAAAAGAATCACAGAAATCTGCAGAGGGAGTCGAGAACCACTGAAAGCATCACAGTACCATGGTGGTGCATGGCTGACTACACAAGGCTGTCGGATGGACAGAGATCAAAGCCATTCCTTTTCTCACAGCAGCTTTATGTGCTGTAGCAACAGTAAATCAAACACCACCAATGAAACAGCTGCATTTACATTCTATAAATGTAAACAGGAAAAAGAAATCCCTAGCAGTCCTTCCTAATAGTCCTGGATTTTGGCTGAAAGGAATCTCTCCCTCCTGCCTTTGGGGCTGGGTTTCCAAGAATAATAGCACAGGTAAGACTCTTAAATTGACTTCTGTCTAAAGCATGTTGTGCATTTTTCAGAGATTAATACATATCAAACTTTATTACAAAATTCCCACTGCAGAAATTCTATCACCACTCTTACAAAGTTGCAGTAGAGGTCATTTGCTTTTATCTTTACAAATGTAATCTTATTTGATTTCTCCTGCTTTCTAGACACGACATTCCTATGCCTGTATTTGGCATTTTAGAGAGTCCTTTAGTGTCAGATTTCACTTTTGCATGCCAATAAATGATCCCCTATGGTTTGAATAAGTTAAACAAAGGGCACTGCCCATGGCTTTCATTTGTGGTATTTCCACTTCTTTTGCTATTTTTATGACCCTTGAGACCCTTTGTCAGCATGTTGTCACCTTCTGGAGTTACAGGTACAAGAACTGGACATATTGCTCCAGAAGAGTTGCCATCAAAGCCAAATACCATCTACAACATTCTTCAGTTTAAACATCCAACAATCATATTACTTTTTGACCATTTCTCTGCACTGATCATCACTATTCACGTTTACTTTATTATCCACCTTATCTCCCAGTGAGTTCTTTTCAAGGTCAACAGTCTGTAGGAGAGAGGCCAACATCAAGGAAAAATCACCTAGACTGGGCTCACTAGATATAACTCTGTCCTCAGACATTAAAATCTTTCCTGCTTATGCATCCTGTTATCTCAGTGACCTGTTCTCTGTCATCCACACCAAACCAGTAGTGACTGATTTTTTTCTGGCAGGTCACCAGTGGAAGGGGTCACAAGGCCAAGATCAGTCTCTAGAAACACACTCATATTCTAACAGTTTCTTAACATTTAATGATCTCTGAATTTGCAATACATTTGCACATTAGATGTGCACTGCATGGAGGTTGTGCACTCTAGTTACTTAGATTTGCATGAGATTAGAGATTGCATTGGACTAGGAAAGGTTACGGTTTTGAGGTGGTACACTTACATAAAATGTTCTGTTGTACAAATGCCTTGCTTGGAAAAATAAATTTTAGGAAAGGTAGTTTTCTCATTGAAGGTTTTCCATGAACTCACGGCAACTGGCATTAAATATTTTCCCTTCCTTCCTTTAATTCTGTACTCAGTTGATTTCTCCACCTTCTATTTCACTGGTGTGCTTCTGATATGCACCAGAATGAGGCTGTTGCCTCCCAATAATGACATTTATCTTTTCTGAAAATATTTGTATATTATTTATCATTATTCTTCTGAAGAGAGACAAAAAAGTCATCAACAGCCAAGAGAATTCTTTACCATCCCTTTTTAAAGCCTTCAGGTGCAAGCTAGACAGACCATGTCTTCAACGCTTGGTGCTTAATATCCTCCTGTAGTACTGCTAGCATGGAAAATATTTCATCATACCCTATATATACTGTCTGACCTGACTACAAATGCAACTAGAAGGCTTTACTGAGCACTTTCACTGCACTATTAGCATTTCAGTTTTGTAATGGAGTAAAAGAAGCAGTACATACACACACATACATGTACATGCACACCCTTCCTCTTGAGCTTTAGTTCTGCTCCCTCTGAATGCCCCAAATATCTTTTTATTTTCAGAAACAGTATCCCACAACTACTTGTTTATTGTTCCTAGATACTATTTGGTGTAAAATTTTCTCTCTCTCTCCTTCCCCCCTCCCCCCACCCCCCCCCAACTGCTCTCTCTACCTTTTAAAATTAGATTTGTTTTAAAAGAAATGTGGCCTATTTTTTTTCTTGATCAGAACTTGCTGGACCTCATGTATAGAATTATTTACCTCTACAGTAATTTGTTTTCATATAATAAGTGCAAGTCAAGAACATCTGCATCTCAGGTACTAAAAACTTACACTCATCAGGATTAGGTGTAATACAGATAAATGTGTAGTCATCCCACATTTCCAGGTTAGGTAATAGTCACCTACAATTTTCAGAAGCATCTTTCCTAGCTGTGTCCCCTCCTGGCTACTGCAAAAATTAACGCTGTCCTGGCCAGAACCAAGACAATTTCTTGAAGAAAATACAGCTTTCCCCACCAATACAGAAGAGGTGAATATTGCTTTTCTGCCTGAATTGGTAGCAGACCTGTACACCTGAATACTGCTAAAGTAAGTTAACCCATTAACATCTGAGAGCGTGTTTCTCTGGTGTAAATATCTTCAAACAGGCAATGTATCCCTTGACAGACTGCCCCAACCTTATCCTTTCTCTCCCACATTTGGTTGTTCCTACATAGGTTGTAGCCATTAATTTTAATATTCCAACCAATTGCATCTTTCCAGCACATTTCAGTAATAATAATTAGGTCAAAATATGATAAGCTCCCAAATGAGCAATTGAACCTCCTCTTATTATTTATGCAAGCTTCTAATATTGATGAATAGATGATTACAGAATTTCTTGGTTTTGTTGGTATCTTGATTAATTCTGTTCTTTGACATCTTAATTTCATGTTGAGTGAAAGCCAATTTTTCCTCTCTTTTCAGCTTCCTTACATGTTTCAGGGCAGTGCCTCATTAATACTCTGTCCTTCAAAAGAAACGAAGCACAAGGATACGGTCAGTGACTCCCAGTTGTCTCTCTGAGCTGCTGTGCTCCCTAACACTTCTGGAGTCATTATTCCTCTGCAGAAGATGGCCAGCTATATCTTAGGAGCTGCAGGGTAGGAACCTGCAAATGGACAGCAGCTCTGGAGGAATTGGACAGCAGTAAATTGCTTCCCTCAGCAACTCATTTGTGTGTTCCTACAATGGTAATATGGCTCGGTTTCTGCTGAGGGCTTTCAATCAGGCTTGAAGCAAAAGCATCCGTCTCTGTCAAGGTGGTTTGGTCTGCCCTAAGGCATATCTTGGAAAGGGAGCTATGCTGTATATCTGTATTTATCACTGTTCACAGTGAAGTGTGGGGACCTTGTGGAGAGCTGAAACTCCTTAGTAGCCATGTGTGGATAGAATAAATATTCCTTTGTCTGGGAAAGCCCCTCTGAAAATTCCTATCTGTTTTGGGAGTATAGTGGCTTTTGCTGTATCTCATGGGAGCAACTAATCTCAAAAATGTTTTGAAAAATAGAAATGGCCACAGCAAATCCTCTTCTGCAACGTCAAGTACAGAAGAACCCCCATCCTGTGATCAGACTGTGATTCCTTCAGTACAGCTAGCACTGGAAATTCCTCTCAAAATACAGAATCACACATTAAGGACTGCAATTCACTCAACAATTCAGTGACTTCTCTTACCTTCCATTAATTTTTAGGGTAACTTTAATGACACAGTTAAAATAGAGATTGTTCCCATAATTTGAAACAAAGCTGCAAGCTTGATCTTTTGTCTATAAATATAGATTTAAAGCAAGTGCGACAACTATGCTTAGCTATCCCAAATTTTTAGCAAGCCTGTCTTGAATTTTCTTGGCCACACTGCTCGATTGTATGCAGAAGCAATATTTGGCAGCGTGGAAGGTCCTGCTCTCTTATCCAACCACCCAGCTGGCTTAGAAGCAAAGCCTCGCTTTGTATGGCAGAGATCTATACCTTTCCCTGTGCAATGTAGACCACACGCTGCAGCTCTAAGTGTGCTCCAGTAAAGGCACCAGCCTTTGGAATTTGATTGTGCAAGAAGGGGCATTACAGGTTTAAGACGAGGATGCCGGCTCTATTTATTACTGAGGTGCCAGGAGGAGAGGAGTTTCAAGTTTTATTGCCTAATCACAACCCAGCCAAGGTGATAAGCTTGCTCAGTGATTATGATAATGACAGCATGTGCACTTATAAGCAAAGGACATGAGGACGTGCACTGTAAGACTACCCTTGTTATGTGTTAGGTATTTTACACACCTGACATCTTTAACTTCTGGTTTGCTTCTGTGCATATGACACTGTGGATAATGGTGGGAAAAGGTGGCACACTGCGAGACTGGGTCACCTTTCACACTACAGAAACCTCCAGCTGGAGAACTCTAATAACCATTCACTCCAGTGCCCTGCTTCAAATGCAGCTAACTCCTTTTTCTCCAAAGGAAGACAGCAACTTCAGAGCAAGCACCAGGGAAATTATGCATGAGTCAATGATGGCAGAAAAGAGAAAGGACAAGAAAGTCACCAGTTGCCAGCTGAGATGTCCCACAATTTCATGAACACACTGAACCTCTTTCTGCAGGTCCTCTGCAGGCTGCATGAGATGAACCTGCCCTCATTTGCTACCTGCCATCCTGCACAAGAGGCAAGATGTGCTGCCTTTGACATCCTTCCAAGCAAGATCCAGCTCTTTTGAAAAACCTGCTGAGAATAAGTTTCCACCAAAAGAAAGCCTGAAAATTTAGGTCCTGTGCGTCTGACTTTGTGAACGTTTGCTGAAAACATAGCAATTCTTGCAAGTTTTATTTTAGTGGTAATTTTACCTACTTCAAGTAGAATCTTGACAGAAATAAATAGGGCTATTTGAAGCTAAAGTGATACTCAATGACAAGTCACATGATGGAATCCGCACTTAAATCTTTCTAAGTCTCACAGTATTATAGAAATAGGTAAAAGGCATGATGTTACCTTCTATTCACAGTGTTAATCACCATCCAGTTGCTGCAGACATATTAAAATACATTCAAACAAATCAGTAACACTATTACAAATTAAAATAAAAAAATATTCGAGGTTCTAAACTGTGTGTGTTTATTCCACCCTGACTGTGTGACAATTACTGGATAAGTGTTGTCCCCAGTGAGGGAAGGAACAGATGGCAGCCTGGTAAAAAGCACATACTGTATATCAATTTATTAATTACTAAATTCAATCTGCTAGACGTTCATCATAAGATACTTCAGCTATTAAATTTCAGAGGGATTAGAAATTCAAAACAAATTATTTTAATAATAATTAACTTAGCTATATGTATTGCAAGCATGTTATTTTCTTAGCTTAAAAGTCTGAAATGATTAGGTGCCATCTGTCTAACTACCATTACATCTCTTTTAATATCAAAAGTGCATTTTGCTCAGGTACACAAATAAACACTGAACAAAAAGAATTAAAAATTAATGTTATGGGCATGGAAGGACACTTAGAAATCTCACCCTTGTTGGCTGATTACCAGAGCACAGAACCTGCCTCTTCCAAGACAATGATTTGTTTCTGAGAAGCCGGCTTGAAAAGTCATTGCCATTTGTTAGGTCTTTGATGGTGCACATAACAAATGCTGATGGTTTTCAACACATCCTTGCAAAGGCCTAACTATATGGCAAAGTCAACATCACAGTTGCAAGATAACAATCCACCTTTTTACGTACATGTGACAGGCTGAGGATCATTTTTCTGCCCCAGTCTACAAGTTGTGGAAGTACATTCAGCAGGTCAAATAGCACTGCAATTTACAACTGGCAGAGATGAACACAAATGTGAGCCTGTACCTTTTCCTTCACCAGTTCTGTCTCAGACTCTAATGAAACAGTGTTTAAACAAAGTGGATCAGGACCTAATTGTATGACTGTATCTTCAGAACAGGGAAATTACAGAATGATTCATAAGACAATACAGAGAGAAGCCCACATCTTAAATGCAAATTGAAAGGCTCCCATCATCTTCAGTTGTGATCCCAGCTAAGCAACTCCTTTGGGTCTGAGTCTCCACTCTCTGACATTGCCTTCTGTAGGGATGAAGCATAATGATAGTCAGGAGCTTTTTGTAATGTCTCTAATTTCTGGATTAGCAATCATATACTCTTCTTAGAAGTGACTTCAGGATATCCGTTGCCACCAGCGACCAACTGCTTGGTTTCATAACTGCAATTTCTATGATCCTAACTGAAGGTTCAGACTTCTGAAATTAGCAAAATGGGCAATTTTATTATAACTCGTTATTAATACTGTGCTATCAGAGCATAGAAAATGGAAATAGCTTATTCAGAATGTCAGAGGGCAACTAGACAATTAAGCCACCCTTAAAAAAATGTATTATTTCACCTCGTTCAGGCATACTGAAAAAATTCTCCCACTCTTAATTCTTTTCCTAAAATCTAGTACCTTTGTAACAGGAAAGATGATTCAGGGAGAACCCAAACCAGTAGTTCCACGATCTTTAGCTTTTTTGTGGCACATGACAACTCCTAAGGAAAGATGTGGTCTGAAGTACTCTTTCAGTCTCCGAGAAAAAGGACTCTTGTGATTTTTTTAATTGGTTCTAAATCTACTACTTTTTTTTGGTTGTTTTTTTTTTTTGTTTGTTTTGGGTTTTGTTTTTTTTTTTGGTTTTCATGCAGAAATGAATGCATTTAACATCATACAGTTAGGGAGCAGGAGGAAAAATCTGCATCAAGTCAAGCTTCAGAATCATTAATGAGCTTGTTCTGTGTCTGGATAACAAAAAAGAACAGTGTGATCCGGCAGTACAAATCTTAGCTGCACGTGAAGCAAACAGCTAATTTCAGCAGTGGAGGCTGTCACAGGCAGAGCTCTAGCAACTAAAGAGCACAACTCGGACTCTTTCTTCATGTACTTTTCTTCAAAGTTAAAAATCTCCCAGCCAACTACATCTGCACAGCAATCACAATGCTTCCTGAATATATACAAGCAGCTGCACTCATCCATTCCGTGTGTGCAAGCATCACTGGTGCATACACAATCACACTAATTGCGTGTTTCTTAAACATAGCAAACACTGATTCTTTGATTAACATCTGGAAATGCAAATCCTAGGAAGAAAACACAAATCTCTAAGCTAGCACGTTTGCTTGCTTAGTGGCTCTCTCTCACTTACCCTTGCATATTTCCACTTCCATTGAAGGTTCCTTGTGCTTCCAAGCAGTAGCTGTACCTAATGTACAAGGGCACAGAGGCTCCCCATGCAATTTGATTTGCATTTGTACACCCTTATCCAAGAATATTATATTAAACAATCGGGCATGGGTGATTATTTTGGCTTCCTCCAAAAGAAAATGGGGAATGTTGGGTCAGGAAGGAGTTGTACTGCAGTCAGTCCTACAGCTGCAAGGATGGAGACAGGACTGGAGCGCACCATGGAGGATCTCTACCCTGCAGGTGACCCTCTGCCTGGGTTCCTACCCTTTCTTCTAGTCTGGATTCCAAACAATGCATCTCCATCTTCAGTAGGTTCATCACTCCTCTAGAAGTTTGGTTTTAATTCTGAATTCCCTTAACTTGTAATAGCTCTTTTAGGTTTTTAACGTTTCCTTGTAACAGTTTTGCAGTTACTTGAATTATGGAAGAAAACTAATTCCAGATACAAAAATATCATTAGTACAAAAATGCCTTTCAATTTTCGCCCAGAGCAGAGTTCAATAACCAAAGCAGCAGTGGACCCCATCTTTTGAAGGATTGCTTTCAGACACAGCAAATGACTCAACATGCTGAACACTAACCAACTGTTCTGCCTAAGTGTTACCCAACATCCAGTTTAGCAAGGAAGGTGCATAGGGACAGGAATAATTCACTGTGTCACAAACAGCCTAGATGTACTAAAAAAAAAAACAACAATGGAGTGTCAAGCAAGATTTTCAATTTCTTTGGTTTTATATTATTTTTTAAATCTAAAATTAGGAACTAAACTCAACGGTTTAATACTGAACAGAAGTAGGGACATTTCAGTTGGCCCAAAGGCACTCAGAAGAAACCCAAGTAAATGAAGGGCTAATGTCACAAAACTGCTGGAGGACATAGTGGGTATGTTGTTCCTTCTTTATTCAATACCCAGGCAGTGCAGATATTCACCTGGGCCAAGGGAATCAGATTCAATTCTTTCTTCCTGAAGTGAACTGAATCTACATATTTCCCATCCCAAGACAGTGCACCAACCACTTCTGCAAGGTATTGAGGGAGCACTAAATCTCCTAAGCTCATGCCATTCTATTTTGCATAAATAATTCAAATTCAGTGGCATGCTGAGTGCCAGCTAACAAAGCCTTTCCATGGCATGCATCCTTCCTCCCCACCTCTTTGTTCCAGGCTCAATGAATATTTCAAGTGAGAACAAAAAGAACAGCAATGACAAAGAGACCCATTTGGGCCTCTCTTACAAGGAGGTGGTGGACTTGGGTTCACTCCTCTGCCTCAAATCAAGTAATGAGTATATTTGAACATGGACCTTTCACTTCTTCAGTGAGCAGCAAACGAAACACAGCATGTTCTGGACTACTTTTCTTCAAACTGTTTGTAAAATTACCTAAAGAATCCTGACATCTGTCAGTTGACTGCCAATCTCTTCCAGACCCACACAGTAACATTTACAAGGGACTTTAATGGGGCTTTTTGTATGCAGTTGGTAAATACTTTAAAAAAAATAAATCCCAACAGCATTCAAACTTTTCTAAAACTGTTCTAAAAATAAAAGTGAAACATGGACTAAATTACTGTCATCTGTCTCCTACAAGAACTGCATAGCAGTACTGAGGCAAGCAGGGAGCAGCTGTAGCGGAATAAGTCTGTGTAACAAAGGGGGATGAAGAAGCAAACAGAGCTGCAGAAAGAGCATGATGTAACCTCAAGAGCATCAGAAAAAAGTCAGCTGTGAAGGTAAGAAGAGGTAGTGTTTGAGCAGAAAATTGTTCCTTCGGACAATGCCCCAAAAGGAACAAAAGTGAGAATGGTCATGTGCTAGCAGGAGCCCAGGAATTTACTGATAGCATCTTATTTACAGAGAGGGAAATGCCTCTCCTTCACCTTGTTACCAGAAAAAGAAGCAGCTAGCTAGAGATTTTTGAAAAGTTAACTGTTATATTCAGCTACATATCGATGCCATTGATGGTTTTACACAAAAGCACGTTTTCATGTAGCTATACAAGATTTACAGTACTTCAAAACAGTCCCATCAGTATGAAATGCAACATCTTCTTAATACAAGGAAAGCGGAAAAGCAAAACAGTTTTGCTGTTACATCTATATCTCACATTTTTATTCTATATGTATTCTTGCTAGTAATATCAAAGATAGAATTAAGATAAATTATTATTTTTTTAAAACCTTGCAAGAAGATTAGCATGTTCAAATTTCTACTTTGTTCTACACTTCTACTAGTCCCATCTGTGCTACATCCCCTCTTTGAATATACAGCTTGGAACAGAAACCTGTAAAATATTTTATATAAAAAGGTATCATAATGCAATCAACATATATTTTAGGCAGCAAGTTTGATGCAGGATAAAGTTTTAGACATTGAGGAAGTGAATGCAGGGAAAAAAAACAGTGAGAAATTTATTGTGAATGGACACTTTCAAGAGAGAAATACAGATGAAATAGGAATCTAAATATTGTGCTATATTGCTGGTAACAAATGAAAAGCTATATAGGTCAAATGTGAAAGAACAACATTGGTGAAATGCACACTACAACCTATTTCTATACAAATACTCTTCTGAGATGGTCCAGTAACATTATGGTTACTGCAACATTATGGTCCTGCAACATTAAGGCTTATTTTAAGTTGTCATAATTTTTCCCTAATTATAATATAATGTGGTATACAGCAGCCATGTATACAAAACTGACACACATGCAGTAAAAAAGGAGAGACCAAAAGTAAGTATTAGTGGAATTTGGTACTCACCTCCTTCTCCTGAGCCAGAGCCATTATCTGAAAAAGAAACAGAGGGAGAGAAAAAAAGGAAAGCAAATGAAAATATTGCTCCAAGAGCAGCTGTTTGTTCAGGAACTTCTCCCTGTAAAACATTACACAGATGTTACATTTCATGAGCCAGCTGTAAAAACAAACATCCCACATAAAGTCTGGCATCCTTTAATACAGTTTGTCCTTGCTCACTGTGCCCTAGTCTTTCTCTTCCCTGTCAAGACAATTTTATTCAAGGAACAGCATCATTCAGTACTGAAACAAAATTGCTTTCTTAGCCTTTTTTCAACTGTCAGAGATTCAAATTTGTTAAACCCCAAGGAGATAAAGCGTACAAAGTCTGGTTTTGGGAATGTTTATTTTGTCTTACCCCCTGGCCCCGGAAGTGGCATTACAAGGAGTAACACATGAATAATCTGACTGCAGAAGTAGCTCCAGAAGAAAACTAGTCCTCAAAGTTGACTTAAGTCACCTAATGACAAAATAACTCTTCTCAGCTGAGTCAATCACCTAATGACAAAATAACTCTTCTCAGCTGAGTCAATCACTTCATATAAAGATGCTCTAACAGCATAGTTATTTCATTGACATTTGACTGACTGGCTTAGCATCTGATGAGTGACAGTTTTTGACTGGATCCCATCTGCATTAGCAGTTAAAGTGTCAGCAGGACTTGAGCTTCCTCACCACCCCAGGCCAACTAACTCTACTTCAGAGCACTATGGAGCTGGCTAGGGATTTTGTGTGTGCATCCCACTGGGCAGCACTCTGCACAGTCTTCAGCTAGCACAGCAGTAAAGACAAGCCCTTAAACACATGTTCTGAGTCACAAACCTCTCTCAGTCTTTCTTGCTCAAAGGAGGAGGAGAGGAGAGGATGGGATGGCAACCACTGTCAGTGAATTGTTCCCCACCCCCGTTAGCTTAGCTTCTCAGGAAGATGAGGAGAGGAGCAGAGCACACACTCTGCTCATCACACACCTCTCTTTTCATGCCTGCTTTGGTGATGGAGAAAGTAGCTGAATCTATTTCAACAAACCTGAAAGAAGAGAGAGGAGTGGGGTTCTTACTTCCACGTGTGAGCTTGTTGTTCACATCAGAGGAAAGACCAAACCCTCCATTTGCCTAGTTCCCTCCTCCGCTTTTCTTTAAGGAGCTAAATTTCTAAGAATAATTCCCTCTAGTCCGTGGATGGAAGTGTGAAATTCCACGTTACTGGGTCACTTCACACATTAAAAATAATCTCCTGTCACATGGGGTATCAGGAATAGAGATTTGTTTTTCTGTCACGTAAATTTTCCTTTCTTTCCTCCCATACCACTATTCTGTGCCTAACAGACTGAGCTTATTACTTTATAGAAATTAATGCAAAAGCCAGAAGGGTTTTTCTTCCATCGATAGTGACCCACTTTACTGACAAAACAGACAATCCCATGTAAAATACCATTGTTAAGTCACATAGAAATATGTCTTATGATGTGGTATTGCTTCACTAAGGAACTTGAAGGAATATATGAATTAAGTATATAGGCTTATTTGTAGTGGTGAAATTGCATCATAAGCTGTTTTGAGGGAGAGAAAGCTGACATACAAACATGAGCAAGTTCAACTTGTAATTCATGTGAAAAACAAAGGCGAAAATGTCTCAAAGAAAGCCGACCTGTTCCATGTTTTGATTTCCACCTCTAGCTCCGTGACTGCTTTCCCCTGAGCGTTCAGCCCTGAGGTGAGCAACGTTGCTCAGCCCCAGCACGAGGGGCTCTGGGTACAGCCCATGTGCTGCATGGCAGGGGAGGTACCATCACACAGACAGTACGAGCTGTAGCAGGAGAGCTGTGTAAATGGTAGAGCTGGTGCTCAGACCACCTGTCTCTATAGGCCATTGGCTTGATACACATGAAGCTCACTTGGCAGGACATCATAGCAACAGGATAGATCCATTCCCATTTCTCAGGGCTTTTCAGATCACAAGAAACAAACAAACCAAAAAAGTGTCATCCTCTATAACACTGCTGTATCATTTTCAACTTTTCCCTGGGAGCTGTGCTAGGACTCTCGTCTCCAGGGTAACCATGATAAACTAAGCCGGTGTTCCTGCTTTTTTTCTGAGCCTTGGCTGGATTTTCCCAAGCAGCTGCAGGTTAAAAGAGGAGCATTTTTTTTCAGGTTTACTTGGACAAGCAACCCTGCTCTTTTCAGACCCTTAATGAATTCAAGATTTCCAAAAGTGGTCTCCACACACCAAGATCTGCCAAGAAAGATGCTCATGTAAGTGAAGATGCTGAACACAAACAGCATTCTCCCAGCCACTGGTCAGTAATCAGAGAAGGAGTGACAGACCTCTATCTTTACTTAAGCCATCCTTTTCCAAGTAGACCTATAAAGATTGAAATCAGCCCTGTCAAGAAGGACTTGGTGGCACTGACCTAATTGTGGCCTTCCAGTACCTGAAGGGAGCCTACAAGAAAGATGGAGATGGTCTTTTTACAACAGCGTGTAGTGGCAGGACAAGGGAGAATGGATTAAAAAAAAAAAAAAAAAACAAAACAAAACAAAGAGAAGGTTTAGATTAGATATTAGGAAAAAATTCTTTACTGTGAGGGTGGTGAGGCACTGGAACAGGTTGTCTAGAGAAATCGCAGGTGCCCCATCCCTGGAAGGGTTCAAGCCCAGGCTGGAGCAACTCTGAGCAACCTGGTCTAGTGAAACGTGCCCTTGCCCATGGCAGCGGGTTTGGCACTACATCATCTATTAGATCCTTTCCAACCCAAATCATTTCATTCTATGATTCTATGATGCTATAAAAAGATGGGGATTTTTGGTTTGGTTTTTTGTTTTACATTTTTACAGATATAACAGCTTCTGTTGTGAGCTGCTTTTATCTATGAAGGAGTTTCTGGGTAAAATAAATAAGGAAGCACTTGGATCAGACACAGTATCTGACTGCTGGAAGCACTAGGCTTACAGCATTCAGATTCTCACTAGGCTTACTCGTGAGAATCTGCTTTTATTTTTGTTCTCTCTGAACAGGAGCCATTTCTGTACTGTGGGTCTGCTTTGGTGCAGAGGCAGAAAAAACTCCCCAAACTCAAAAGAGTCTGCAGCTTCTCTCATTCAGAAGGAATGGCTTTTAACTCAAACTAGCATGAAAATTGAATCCATCTCTTCCCCATTTAGGGCAACAGCTCCAAATTGCTAAGTACAAACAGGAGGGCAAACAGCCCACTGACAAATTTTGAGCAAGCAGACCCTTCCGTGAGCCGCTCCTAAGAGAATAATTTCTTCAGTCTAAAAGATATAGTGTTTGTTTCTAGTTCTGCAAATAGCATTTTTCCCTCTTTTTTTTTTAACTTAGAAATCCCAACAGAGAGCAATGGGCTATTGGTTCCAAATATATACAGTACTCTAAGAATCTATAAGTACAATCAAGCACTACATCCCTGTGTGGTTACATTTTCATGTTTATATAATATAAATCTGGCAGCAGTCAAGATCATCATTAAGGCCTGTATATGCAGTCCCAACATTTCCGCCATACATTCTCTTTCATTCCTCTAAACCACCATTTTTAATGTCAAAACTTGCATTTTGTTTATTCCTACAGCATCTATAATCAACTTTTTAAAAACATTGCTAATTTTAGCATCTCAGAAACTTTGACTGCCCTCAGACAAAGGAAATAAATGTATAAATATGGTGCTAAATCACTCATGTCTGTAAAAATTTAATCAAAATATTACCTGCCAAGAAATAGAATAATGATTTAGTGACTAAATCACTCAGTATAGTCTGTTCCAGTGCTGTAGCTTCAGAAGGTATCAATCCTTAGCAAATGGGAAGTATTTCAGTCTTGTATGAGACTCAGAAGTCTGATGTACTTTAAATATTAAATAGTTGCGACAGCACTAAAGGGGAATTTCATCCTGTTGTCTTGGGTGCATCCTGACAGGATCAAACTCTGATAAAACAAAACTTTGACAGGAAACCACTGAGTCTATACTTGGCTCTGAATGATGTCCTAGAACAAAGCATTTTCATAGCAATTTCAAAAGCACATAGTGAAAATTAATGGGGGGCTATAAAAATTTTTTAATTTGGGTATTTGATTCTCCACCCTACATGTAACAGATCAAAAGCACAAATATATTGCCATCTTGATGACCTACAATCCAAGGCAGTGCATGGAGAGGTTCCAGACAATGGCTTTTATTATCCAATATTCTCATGCCACCTAAAGCACATCAGACACCGCGGAAGCAGCAAGTACCATTCTAGCAGAGCTCTGCTGAAGCACTCAGAATTGTTGTTATAGGAATGTGCAAGTGCTCTAAAACTGTGTTGCATTTTTTTTCCCCTATTTCTGTAGCATCTGGAGATAATTTACAGGTGGGAGATTGGGAAAGAAAGGAGATTCAGTCACCTGCTTGAGGAATGCTGGAATTATGCTTCTGTACTGGGCAGAAAACACAGGTTTCCATCAGTATTAGGACCAACAACACAGATTGTTTTGGACCCTAGTAAACAAGAGCCAAACCTCAGTATAGGTCTGTGCTGCAGTCAAAGTCCTTAGAGCAGCTGGTGTGAAGCACAGCCACTCTGCATTTAAATGAGGAACCTGCAGGACTGGCAGCAGCAAGCACTTGGCCTAGGTACAGTGCCCATGTATTTACCCTAATTTCCAGATCAGAAAGTGAGTTCCAAATTGCCATTGATAATTAACCAACATAATGCTAGCAGGGAGTGTGCATCTGACCCATGGTCATGCTTTTGGCTGCCATATACACGTAACCTTGTTTTGGTCAATCCAAGTAAGCATTGTGTATCCGAAGACGAGGGATGTCCCACAACTTAAGTTCTTGTGTGTGTTATTTATGTACCAAACAATGCAGCTGTTGATGCTATGAATCATTTAATTTCATTCAGAGAAAGCCAGCCATGTGTCTGGTCCCACTAGCTTTGAAATTACTCAGAGGTTTAGAAGACCTCTGGTGGCTAAAGTTTCTGCGTCCAAGAGCATGTTGCAATATTAGAGACAGTGAAAACCTGTCCCACGTATTTTAAACATGTGGAAAATCTATGTTTTCAGTGTATGGAAAGAAAAAACAGGCCAGTCCAGTAGAAATGTGAGGTGGAATGATTTTCTAAGTTATGCATATTTTCAACATAATGACCCAAGGTCAAAGATGATGCCTTGGTTACAGGTAGAATGGCAATCAGGATGATCTGCGTCACTTCTTGGATGTCACACTAATTCTGCATTTCCAAAACATAAAAGTACTAAATAAATTACTAATTTGGAATCTGCTCCAAATTTGTTGAAAGCCTTTTGAAGAATATCAAGGTCCCTCTATGAGCACCACAGAAGCATTCACAATCTATTTTCCCAGATAAAGTCTTTCAACTTTTAATGTTTATTTATTAACCTGTTAGCATATCAGAAGATATATCAGATTTCTTCTCCATAAAATATTCCATTGCTAAAGAGGACTTAGGGTTTCCACATTATTTCACTCTATGAAAAGCATAAAAATTATAATTGCTGGAATTAAAAGCAAAACTAAAGAACTAACCATAAAACATCATTCATTAGCTACACAAAGTGATGTATTACATACCAGAATAACAGGGTCCTCTTGATACCACTGTTATCTCTTTCTGATGCTTGCAAGCAGCTCTCCTGAGGAAGCATTCATTTTGGTAAGTGTCTCCATTTGATCCACAAACTGGGATATAGTTTGTGTGACACTGAAAAAGAAATTATAAAGTAACCCAGTGATACAAAATCATATGATTAATCTCAACTGCATATTAATATACAGGAAGATAGTTTTTTTACTAGCACTAACTTATAACCCTTTTCATTAAAAGGAAGATTTGAAATATACTACAGTATTACTATATGTATTCCTCTTGGATCACTGAACTAATAGTCCAACTCCATGTGGACTGAACATAGGAATTCAGTAGGAAAGATTAAAAGAGAAAAATAACTATGGTGGGATTTTGTAAGTGCTAGAGGGAATATGTCAAGCATCTAGAAGTATTTGAAGGATAAACACTGAGGAAGGAGAAAACTTCTTCAAGATAATACAAGAAAGTATGACTAGGCACAGGGGGATGAAACTGAGCAAAGGAAAATTTAAGGAGAACAGTGCTTAAAGGGAGATTTGTTGACCTTTTTGGTCCGAACAATTTTACAAAGGAGGTGGAAAACAATCACTGTTCTCATTAATTCATGAGCATCATGAGTCTTTTACTTGGTCAACAGCTATAATAATGCTTTTTTACTACTATACTGAAAAAATTTAAGCTTAATGTTAGTAGCATTTGATACGTTTAATAAAAAGAAAGATAAAAAGGAAAAGTCACCATTCTGAATAGCTTTTGCAGAAGCTGCCTGTATTTTGCTATTTTCTTACATTCTACAAAAGATGGATTATAAACCCTTGTACATATAATGTGCATTAAAATGCTGGGACCACCAATCTGCTCCACAGCTTCCTGCTGAACTGGAGATCCAAACCCTGCTTCACCGCATGGAAAAGGAGATGCTGCCCTGTTTGGGAATGCAGTGGTAACTCTAATGTCAGACACCTTTTGCATCTACAAAACCCCAAGGTGAAAAGAACACAACAAAAACCAGCCACAAAAAGCAATGTACAGAGTACACAGAGTAGCCACCAATATCTTAACCATATAAAGTTTATGATTAAACTGGCATAGTTCAACCAGTGAGAGTGCATGCAGAAATAGCAACATTTGTAAAGCTAAACAGCTCCAAGAGGACATGAGTTTCTCATCCAAATTCCAAATGAGAGTCTCTCACAGAACAGTTTCTTTGTGCTTTGACATATACAAAGGTCAAAATACTCAAATTTTAAAGCATAATTCTGAAGGGTATTACCCTCTGATCCTTTGTCATCCTGCCATAGATGACCAGCTGAGAATGGATTAAGCAGGTATGGACAGAAATAAATCATGCTGCCAGTTCTGAAAGTTATTTCTATCAGTTTTGTAATACTTTCCCATACTGAGTAGCCCTCAGACATTCAACCACAGCCATTAGTCCTGTCTCATCTCATATTGAACAGTTATTTCTAGGGAATAATTAAGAGGTGACTCCCGAGGGGGACAATACTTTCCAGTTGATAATTCTCTGATCAATCTTAAAGTAGCTGTGTGATGTTTTAAAGATGCAGGTTTCTGTCCTGAGGATAGCAAATGAAAGGCAAAGTGATTCCTTTTTTACAGTTTGGTAAGCTTTTAGTGACTTGGTACAGTACAGCCAAAAGTTCCATGCAAACATCTTTTAGGAGTGAAGTTGTTTCCTTGTGAGGAAATCCTCTAATACCTCAAATGACCAAAAGGGAGAGCATCTCTTCATGGACAGGATGTGCTCTGCACAGTGTGCAGTGGGAAAATCCATCCAGGCTCCATCCAATGCTGTGTGGCTGCTGAGTTCCCAGCATCTGAGTGGGTTGTAAGGTTTGCTCACTATCTATATTCATTTTTCTATTCTGTCTTATTAAATCAGTGATCTTATTAAACTGATTGTTGTCAAGCCTTTCTACTGAAATAGTCCCATGTTGTCTCCCTCTCTCTCACCTCACCTCATCCCACCCCATCTCACCTCCTCCACCAGTTCATAACACACTCACTAGGTGTTGATCAGTTTTTCATTTAGGCTGCGTAAAACTCATCCAAAATACAGCAAAAGACCTTTCCAAAAGTTTGGTGAACATGTGATAACTCCCTCTTTATTATAATGTAGGGAGATAGCAGTATTTCACTTTATTACTTGGCAAAACAGAGAAAGCCTACAATATTTTCAGAGGGGTTGCAGCCTGCAGGGCACTTGCTGTCATGACATTATAGCTGCTTCTATGACAACGCTGAAATCTGTCGACCAGTAATCACCAAAGGGGTTCCTAGGAGGAAAAACTATGACTCCTTGAAGTTTTAGAAGACCAAACAGTTCAGAAATTCTGCAAGGCCAGGAGTGGTGGCAGATAAGGAGGAAGAGGAAAGAGTGTTGATACCTGGAAAACAACCAAAATCTCTATACATTTTCCTCAGTCTGAGGGAAGTTTGTTCCAGCCTTGGCCCTAATTCAGGAATGGCTGTGAATAGCTGTGGCCCTCTACTCCCCAAAACGCCCCTCTGTTGGGCAGCCAGGGCTGTAGCCTCACAGCTAGTGGCATTTCCCCTCTTGCAGGAAAATCCTTACCTGACCAGAACCTGGATCCTAGACCAACTTAATTATACAACTGCATTTTTTGGTGCTGCTAGTTGCAGACAAATAATTAAGGTTGAGAGTTAAAGGAAGAATACAACCTGCTATGGCTAGAACACATTCTCCTCATTCTCAGACGTCTTTCCTTAAAGTATATGATAAATTTTTCAAGGACTACAAATAAACTTCCAAGTAGCTTAAAAAGAATACTGTTTTTTAAAACAGGCTTTTCAAGACAAAGTGTCAGCTTATCACCTGGACTAGTTCCTTTTTTTTTAAGTCTTCATGACCTGGATGTTGGGAAGTCACGATTTACTGCCCACACAAAATAAATTAAACCTTCGCTTAGCCTGGGGTTGCATTTCTTTTCCTTTTTTTTTTTTTTTTTTTTAATCACTACTGAGCTTCGATTTTACTATTTTTCATAAATAAAAGTTAGAGACAGAGTGAAGGTTGATGAAAAAACCTATTCTCCTAAGAATTTTTTTCTTCCTTTAAAAGACAGTTGGATCCCATTGTTCTTAGGGTACAATGCCCCCAGCACAGGTGAACAGCACCACATCAAAAGCCAGCTCTGAAACAGTGGAATCCAAAAACAGTGTAAGATCACATTGTTGCTATTCTGGTTCTCCTTGATTTATTATTTATTAGAAACAGAACACACAATTATTTTTAAAACACTGATAGTCCACTCCAGGGCTAGCTGATAACAGTGCCAGCTCTTCCAGTTTTATTGTGAGTCTCATATATAGTATTTGATACATTTCTCCTGGCTATAAACTGTAAAAAGAACTGTTGTGTTGTTTTTTCCATAAAAAAATGTTGGGTGCAGGAAGGAAGCAAGGATTAGTATGATAGTTATCAAGACTGTAAATTAAAGGCTCAAAAAATGACAAAACAAATTGACCTTGCTATTTACTACTTTTCAAAGGTTCAAAAGATATTTTTATCAAATTTCCATACTTTTTTTTCCCTGAGTGGG
>JAWWTY010000077.1:89205775-89217504 GCA_035222235.1 Margarornis squamiger | reverse complement strand
TTGCTTTAATTCATAAAATTTATGATCACTGGTGATCCTGTTATTCTCTTATTTTCTAAACACCTTGAGATCTTCCAGGGTCTAATGTACCACATTTAGCCACGCACAGAACATGGAAGAATCCTCCAAATACTGGGTATTAGAGAAAGCAACTCATAATAAGTATGGCATTTAAATTATAAAGCTTCACCTGACGTGTGTGAAAATGCTTGGCCACCCTGCCCTGAGTAACCTCCCCTACCACCTCAGGTCTTGGGGCACGATGAGTCAAGGTGAGGAGGCAGAGAGCAGGGATCACTTTGGGCTCCCCCACCTCATGCTGGTTGGGGACCATGGGTGCCTGGCACGTGGTAGCCCTCTCTTCTTCCCCACATTGGTTACTGCTGCTGGCTGACTCACCAAAACTGTGCAGGGAACTAACAAGAAGGAAACTACACTCTCCACTGCTCCCTGAGCACACCCTGGTGAAATTCAGTCACACACCTTCCCAATCAGTGCCACTGAAAAAAGAGCTTATGGTTAGACTCCATAAGCCTGTTGCTGAGCAAAATTTTTAAAGTGGAGATTCTACAAATACTTCAATACACCTGAAGGATTTGTCATGAACAACAAAAAAACATGTGAGTGGCCCTTACCTGGAACTGACACGCACATTTCAAGCCATCACCCTCTTCCTTGCACACTCCTCCGTATTTACACGACGATTCATCACACACTCTTACATCAGATTCCCTTACATTTAACTCTGAAAAAAAAAAAAGTAGAAAAAAGAAACAGAAATGAAATTGTAAGATGAGCAATTTTGAGGACTATTTTATTCTTAAAGCCCCTGAGACCCCTGCTGCCTTACTCCCCTGGGGCAGGTCCTGCTCCCCAGAGGCAGCTTTGCCTGGTGGGCACAATGTCTGTGGCTAAATGCTGTTTACGAAACAAATAGATAGCAAGTGTGTGCTTATACTGCCCAAATTCCCTTCTATGTCTCCCCTGATGGAGATGCTCCAGTACAAAGCTCACAGAAGCTGAGTCTAGCAGGAGTCAGGACCTTTACACAAGTTATAGCCCGTGTTTCTCACCGACTACCTCTTTTTGCTTTACTCTCCACAATGGTCCTGAGGAAGAAAAGCTAAACCTTCAGAATTTTTCTGCCCTGTTTTCCAGTCTCTGCCACAGCCACATTGCTATCTTTCAGACTAAAAATAAACCCAATTGTGTTTAAACTATTATAATTTGCTTGCACTGTAGGAGCCAGAGTAATGAACCAGAGATCTGTTTCTTAGCTGCTGCATAAAAATGTGCAGCACAAATGCAGCTCCTGTCTCCATAAGTTTGCAGTAGAGGCACAGCTAGCAAGAGGGAAACCAAGGGGCTATTCATAGGCTCTAGCTCCAGCATAAAGGTCACCTAAATGACTTTAAGCTTTTCTGGGCACCACAATCCAAGGCTAGATCTAAAGGTGAATAAATATATTATTTTGAAATAAGTGTTTTATTTGAACTATATACAGGGGAGAGAGAGCAAAAGAAAGCACCAGTAGGATAACAAAGTGGTCAGTGTTAGCCTAAATGACCTCATCAGGCTGTGTGGGAGCAGTGCTGGTATTATCAATTCCAATGAAAAGGTGAAAATGACACCAAGAGCTGTGAAAAAATCCCCTGCCACTGTTAAGTATGCAGTGATATCAGAGGATATCATTCAAAGTTGTCTGTGCTCCGGCTCAAGCCAGAAACCTTCAGGACTCTATAGCAAGTATGATCCACTGAAGAGATTCGTTGACAGTTGATGTGATTTAAAATAAAGCCTGTGACTATTAATAAGCAAGCCCTATCCAGAAAACTGGCTTAAAGAAAGAACAGAACACCAGCCATTCAGAAATGGGGAAAGGTAGGTCAAAAGCAGAAGAAAATAATCCTTGGTGCCACTTAGAACCTTAAACAGGCAATCACCCTCCTCCTCACAGCAGTGTCAGCACTTTGGTATGACAGTGACAGACACCCTGGAAAACTGCTTCTGTGTGTTTATGTAACATTATACACCCACACCTATAATTTATATAAATATATAAATGAACAATAATTACGGTAACAAATTTTACCATATAGCATATGCTTTTATTTTTAATATAGCATTATTATGTATTTTTTATAGCACTGAAGTAATGGCATTACAGTTCAATGCAAAATCCAGTTATAATCCACATAATTTTTGTCAACTGTGAGAAAAAATTGGCAAACATATCAATCCTTTTTCCCCTATAGGTCCATCATTCCCAAAGTTATAAATGGGGAGGGCAGTGTGTGTAACACTGGGCAGATAGGTAACCTGGTTGCCATCACAACCCTGTGTGTGTGTGTTCTCTAATGTTATACTTAATGTCGCCGTTTATCAAGCGTGACTGCTGCGTTGTAGGCACCAAGCTAATGTGACAGAACATTGTAGCTTTTCAATTTAATGTGTTCATAACTCGCTCCTGAAGGAAATGTGTCTTTCTTCCTCCTCATGAAGATCTGCTCCATGAAGAAACTAGAAAAATTAATTAAGGGGAAACAATTGTCATATCTGAAAGAAGGGTCCACCTTTAGGTGATATCACATTTGAGAAAATGCAATTATAAAAAGGAGTAACCATACAGACAAATTAGAGCATGAAGAGCTTTCACAATTCTGTTTTCATCAGGTCAGGAAAATAATGAGATGTTGATCCCTCTTCTCAACTATAAACGGAGCTTGCTGGACTCTGTGCTTTGCAATATCCTACACAGTACAACCACTCAGCAGAAGAAAGCCTGGCAGCTCAACTCCTGGTTGAATTTCTGAGGGTCCATACAATGTTCAACTGCCAAAGCAACGTAGCACAGACTTTTTCTCAATATCAGTGTCCCCCGGTGTGGAGAGGGCACACGAACACCCAGGAGGGACCCTCTTCACCACAGTCATGGGCAAGGAACCTCACTTTTGTGCAAAGGAGGGGAAGGATGCAGTGGGGTGAGAAAGAGACCCTGGTTATCAGTTCAGCATCAAGGCTGAACCAGAGATGTACTTGTTCCTAACTTAGCTATTGCTGTGACTGCAAAAGCCAATGAGAAAGGGAAAGATTTCCGAGCAAAACTGTAAGAGAGGGTCTGAAGATGAGGGTAGAGAACAAGCCTTTGTGAACCTCCTTCACTCCTTCACCCCAAGAAAACAAGGGTTTGATTGGTTTTCTTATTTTAATTGCACAGAAGGAATTAAGATGACAAAAAGCACACTGTTTTAATGGTTACTTCATTTTATAAGTGGACTGTTTTTCTTTCCACAGAAATGATAAATACTGATTAAAAGCTTTATGGCATGAAATGAATGCTGAGCAGGAAAGGTCAGGCAGAGACCAGGAGCCAGCATGATTTTCCAAAGCTGTACAAAAGACAAGATACCCTGGTGACTGGCACTTGAGCAAGACAGATGAACTTTATTCTATGGCAGGATGTCACCTAATCTCTTATTCCATTCAATGGCAAACTCCAGCAGCAGCAAAATCAAGCCTCTGACATGTGCACGATTACATCTGATGGAGTCACAGGTACCAGAAAGTGTGGTGGCCAAAATGACTTCCACATCTACAGCATTCAGTTCAAAAACGAATAGATGTGGATGGATGTTAAGAGAGTGGAGCTGTAGACATCTTGCATGTCTGAAATATGCTCTCTTTACAGTGGATTCCTCACAGACAGAGAATTAAAGCGGAGTCTCTGCAATTATTTTCAGAAGAATGGAATCATTATCATCATATGTGAGAACCGACCTATGAGAGGAGCAAGAACATCTTGCAAATGGTTTAGGGTAATTTCTGACATGTTTCTTTAATGCCTACTACAACTCATTTTCTAGACTTTTAGCAGGTATAAATAAGAGAAAACCTCAGTGTGATTCATTATGCACAGTGAGAATATGGTAGGATGGTAGGTAGTAATCCATCAATTCCCAAGAGAAAATATAATTAGTGCAATTAAATCAGGCTTCCAAATTTATGATAATATTAATCTCCAAAGACCTGAAATAAGGTATTAGAAATGATTTACTAGTGTCTCTTCAGTCAACACACTTGCTGGTCGTGCAAGGACTAAATGGCACAGAGCAGCTGTAAAGATCCACAGTAAGGTCTTTTAGGCTTGAATTATTTTCTCTTTTGAATAGCATATATCTTGGGATATGTATATCTTGATACATCACCAAAAATGAGGAAAGGCTTCTCTATTTTGACTCAGAGAATTTGAAGTACAGCTCGATGCAAGTAGCTGGAGGTTAGCTTTTTGCCTGTGACCTCAAAGTGCACTGCTCTGAGGCTCTTGTTATAAGCTAAATCACATGTGTCAAAATGCTAAACCTGAAGATGAAATCAAATTTGTAGCTTAAAGTACATCACCATGTTGCTTCCATCTGGATACCTTAAGAATAAAGTGAAATCTAAGATGGGCAGATCCGTTACCTTCGCTTTTTCAAAGCTCGTGTTTCTCCTGTGGTTGGCCATAGCAAAGAGCAATGATGGGTGGATATAAGGAATGAAAAAATACCTTTCCCGTGTGAAAGTGAGCATGTGGGTTTAGGAGCTGTGCTCTCACCTTTGTCCCTCTTGAACATTGCAGCTGTGCCTGAGAAAACCTCTCTCTGCCTGCCTGTCCTCTCTTTCTGTGGATAAGACTCCAACCAGAAGAGGTGCCAGGACCCCTTGTGCCTTTTGCTCTTGACCCAAGGGTTTGGTAAAAGAGGGGAAGCAACTTCCACTATTCCCATTAGAGGCAAAAGGCAAGGCATCTCACTGCTGCTTTCCTGTCCTGCACAGAGTTTGTTCTTTCTGAAGCCAAGTTTTAGATTAGGATGCATAACCTCTCATGGAGGTCATATACAGACATGTACACACACACAGACCTGGGCAAGTTCATACATGGTCTATAACTCTACAGGTTAAAAGAACCCCCAAAATTGTAAGAACAGTTGAGTTGGCTCGGGAAAGAGCTCAGGAAAAATTATATTGCAAAGGATATGTTAAAGCCCACAAAGTCTACTGGAGACAGTGGTGTTATATGACTGGATGAGCAATCAGGACCACAGAACAGAGTCAAAAAGAGTCAAAATCTGATGAACAGAAAACCTATAATCTATTCAGTTTTGGAAGTCAACCTTATGACTCTGGATTAACTTTGGCAAATCACTGGCTTTTTTTGGTTTTGGCAAATCATTCTGGTTTTGACAAAATATTTATAAATGGATGAAGAACCAAATGGGGGGGGAGGGGGGTGGGGAAGAAACCGGACAAAATCTATTCCTTATGGATTATAAAGCTGAAGTGCTCACAAGTGCAGTAATAACATGAATCTTGAATCTTACTCTTGAATAAAACTTCAACTGACAGTCACACCCTTTGCCCCACAACAAAGACAACAGCTAGAGACAGACTTCTGCCCCCATAGTTCCCAAGCCCAGCCTTCCCACTTCAGTTATGAAGGTGAGTTCAAGTGGCATCACAGGTAAAGAAAATCACTGCAAAAGAGATTCTCCAGGGGAGAATTTGGGATGTCCCTGGGATACCTCTGCTCACCTCCAGCTGCCAGCCAAGAACGAAACAGCACAATTCTCCTGTAAATCCTACCAATCCCATGCAGACATACGAGCATCCCAGCTGGTTAGTGGCTTCAGTCACTTTGTATTTCCATCACCTACAGTGACTTTGACATTGGCTCAGACATTTAGCTCACATGCACACATCTATGCATAAACATTTACATTTAGATATCTTAATCTGCAAGCTCAGCCCCATCCCACTGCTTTTCAAAGTGCATCCACTACAGTCATTCCTGCAGTAAGTCATGTAACTGCTTACAGAGCTGTTTCACCCAGGCTGTGGACTGGAGGCATAATTTTGGGAGTACCCCTGAGGGATTCAGTTGTTCTGACACTGGAGGTGTTTGAAGTGAGGCAGTGTAAGTTATTCCCTGTTTCAGCAACTGGGTACAAATCTCACAGAAAAATGCAAGTTATAGTCATGTGCAACAGAACTTGTTTCTATTTATTTTATTGCACGCCTTCAATTCCCCACTGGCTCCTTCTACACCAGTTTCCCTCCTTAGCCAGTATTTCTCTGCAGCTGCTCCACTACCCTTTTGCTGCTCCCTTCAAAACATGCGAGCCACATTCAAGGAACATGCTTCTGCTTTGAAAATCGAATTAAGGGCTGTAAGAAAAAAATCTCTGAAATAGGTGAGTCCTTTTGCACAGCCCACTGAAGGATGGACCAAGCCCAGACCTTGAAAAGCAGTGCTTCCCTTACTGGCATTACACTATCCCAAGAGTGAGATTAACTAAGAATATATTTTTTCTAGACTTTGTGGCTTTGTTTAAGATAGTGAAGGCACATGTTGGACTACTAGTTTGCACAGTAGAAATGTGGACAGGGACATCGATTCAGGGACATATATAGACACACACATCTCAGTTCTTTGCAGGATATTGGTTATTTCCACGGTGGACACAGAAGGGTATTGTTATCTTCTACCAGCTTCAGACTGCCATATCCACCAGCATAAACCTGACATCTCTTACCACAACTTCTGTGCTCTGTTTCTGAAGCAAAAAGCTAATCTAGGAGCCAAACTTACCTAATGCACACCAAGTGTTCTTCCACCTGCTTTGTGCCTGTGCGGTGCAGTTGGTTTATTTTAAAAAAAGCCAGCATGAACAACTCAAATGTGCACATGCACACAAACTGTTCGGGGGGAAAGAAAGTCCCCAGGCTTTGGAACATTTTCTTTGACATGTGCCACTGATGCCATTGGAAGAAAACACTGAGTATTTACTCCTGCTTTTTCTCAGTCTCATGGTCATAAAGTGTTTCACTGAAATAAAACTCACTTAGCAGAAAGTGAGTAAGCAGCCACTGCTACCTGTCCCTTGGTCAAGGGCAGAATCATCAAATCATAGTATCATAGAATATCCTGAGTTGGAAGAGACCCACAAGGATCACAGAAGTCCAACTCCGGGCCCTGCACAGGACAGCCCCAAGAATCACAGCTTGTGCCTGAGAGCATTGCCCAAACGCTTCTTGAACTCAAGACAGGCTTGGTGTTGTGACCACTTCCCCGGAGAGCCTGTTCCAGTGCCCAAGGTAGGTATTAGGAAAAATACCTCAGAAATACCTAAACATCCCCTGACACAACTTCAGGGCATTCCATTGGGTCCTCTCACTGTTCACCACAGAGAAGAGAGCAGTGCCTGCCCCTCTGCTTCCCCTTGTGAGGAAGCTGTAGATCACAATGAGGTCTTCCCTCAGTTTTCTCTTCTCCAGGCTAAACAAGCCAAGTGACCCAAGCCATTTGGTTTGGTTTGGTGGCTTTCAGTCACTTTGGTCACTTGGTTTCCCCTCTAGACCCTTTCTGACCTCCACTGCCCTCCTCTGGACAGATGCCTGGCTTTAGCACTGCAACCAAGGAGCAAATGTTGTTTCTTGCTTCACGGGTTAGAGAACAAGGTATAACTAAAATATGGTGCATTCGGAACCCTGATCTTCCCAAATAAGTATGTATCATTAACAAAACCTGAGACTACCATTTATTTGGTAGCTAATAAACAATCTCTACATTAGGGTTTCCAGAGTATTTTACTATCCCCATGTTTCAGCAGTTGTGGATTATGTAAATCACTATAATTTGCATTGTAGATCTTATGTTTACTGAATTTCTTCTCAGAAATTGTCAGAGGTTATGGGTGAAGAAAGAGAGCAGACAAGCCCCTCAGACAAAATTAGCAATTACTTGTCCAAAAAACTTGCTTGTGTCAGACAAGGCAAAGTAAGACAGAATGTTCATATGAAAAATTATGCTTTTCAGAAAAGGAAGCATACAACAAGACAAACTACTGCGAAATAATTCAGGGAGAAGGAGGATGCCATTCAGACATTGCATATCCCTTTGAAGATGTCTGTTGACACTGATTTGGTCACATTTTAACAAAAAAATGTATAAGAAATTAAGAATGTGGAGAGTAGAAAGAGAAGAACAAGGAAAAGAGCTTCTAAAAAAAAAAGCAGAGAACAAAAAGAGGAAAATGAAAATATGCAACACAGGAAAATCTAAAACAAATACAAATGCTTATTTAAATAATAAAAGCAGTTAAAAGTCATTTAAATGTCCTTTCTGTGATATAATTTTTTTTCACACTTGCATTAAAAGAAAACAATTCATTGGAACAACCAGGAGATTGTACAGGAAAAAACAGTTAAAATTAATTTACCCTAAAAAAACATAGACAACTGTAATCTAATGGAATTAGGATAGTCTCAGACTTTTTTTTAATTGGTCAATTAATGGATGCCTTGGATGGCTGATGGCAAATCTGCTGTTTTCAAAAAAGTCTTAAGCAGTATTACAGGACCAGCACAACCTCTTTTGCTGTGTCTCTATGCAATATTTAATGCTCAGTTGTGCAGAAAGAAGAAAAAAGCTGTGCTTTGGCTCTTGAGAATGCTATCTGAGTGAATAAAGCTTGAAATATTTCCCTCAAACTACTTTTACAAGACTGCATTAGCTTTTGATTGCTTAAGTGCTGTCCAATATATCTAGGATGATTATACTCTTACAATTCTAATCACTCTGTTCTCCTTTCAGAACAGAAGAAAACTGAACACATACGTGCTGCCAAAGGAATTAGTGCTCTTGCACACAATAGGAAACCACAGCAAATTTTAACTAGCCCTCACACAGCAAGGTAAGAAGACTGGCTTTGAACCTGAGAGTCTCCTGCACTGCAATATTCACATTACTAGTGTGCCTCAGACTAATTCTATTCAGTGTGAAAAAAGTAAGGAAAGTGTCACAGTATGAATGTTCGTATGACAGTTCCGTCAAAATATTGGATGCAGCCAATGGAGCATTTCTGTTTCCATTAAGGAAAAAGAAGTATTTGCAGAGAAAGTTAAGGCACTCTTTTTCTTATATTAAAAGCTTTGACAATATTTCAGAAATTCTGTATAATCTGTAGGTGAGTATTTCATCAAATGGTACAAATCGAAAGCTGTGCAGTTGGTAGGAGACAGGGAAACATGCAGTGGGAATCTGGAACAATTTTCTCTCTCATAAACACTTCTGTATCAAGGTCAGACAGCACAGCAATCTGGCTTCCAGGACATGGGTCTGGTGTCTTCTTTCCAGCAGCTATCCAGGACACTGACTTCAAAACTTGCTTACAAAGCAGAATGTCTTACTACACAAAATTTTTGAATATGATTATGCAAGGCCATTATAAAAAAGTTAGTAAGTCATGGCATATTTTTACATAAAATTAAAATATTAGAAAAGAAACATGCTCATATAGCATATTTACAGCAAGATTGAATACAACGTATATTACCAATTTTTAGTTTCTAAGGAAACCAAGGCTGTGCAGGAGCAGCAACTTTCCAGACATGTCTCTGTTAGTTTGTTCCAGTAACTTTTGCACTCCTTGGGCAATTCCAGCCAAATCTGACAGTGACAGAGGCCTGGGACAATGACCTTCCTACAAGTTCATGGAAAATCAGTGGTTGCTTAGAAAAAGGAGATCCAACTTCATTGTCAGTTGGAAGAATTGAGGGCACGTACATTGGGAAAGGCTCATTGTGACAAGATCAAAAACTGTGTGACAAGATCACAAACACATGTGAGGTGTTTCTTTTCACAAACACATGCAAATAAGTGGCGTTGACTGTTTTCCACTCATGGCAATGTTATGGCCCTAGCATATTGAGACTTGGAAATTTAGGCTCAGATCATATAAATACATGGACTTTTAGGATACTGGATATCCTGTGCTTCTGAATGCTAATGTATTCTAGTAGGTTAACTTAAAAAATAGTGCTCTTACACTTTGCCAGCCTTTTTCAACTGGTGGGGCTCCTAAGAAATTTTTCATTTGCATAAATTATACTGTTAATTTCTGACAGCTGTGCATCATGTGCAATTACAGTCAGTGAGAAAATATTATTTGTCCTTGTTCCCTTTATCTGCCCTTGCTGTCTTGCTCCGTCTCTCAGTCTGCAGAGTAGATGGTCAAATACCCAAAACATCTCCAAGCAACTCTCTAAGGGTCTTATATCTCTTCTCTCCCCTGTCCCCGAAGCTGGGGAGTTTCACTTGCTTTCGAGCACCACTGTCTGTGTAAGAACACAGCAGGCAAGCATAGTGTTCCCATGGAAGCTATAGCTCTGGCTAATGGATACTTCTCCTGAAGAAATCTTTCTTTGCCGATTACAAAACAAGGTGTACTCTTCAGTCCCGTTCATAAATCTGACTGTTACTTCCCTAAGCCTGTAGAGGAACGGCAAGTTGATCAAACACTGAAGCATCAGAGATCTTATTTATATTCCTGAAGAACTTGAAGACTGAAGCAAAGTAAAATGACAATAAAAATGAACACTAAAGAAACTTCTATAAACATTGCAGGGAAGTTCTTCTTTAATCTGTAGGTGACATACTTAAGAAGTGGATTCTAAATTGCAAACTAATACTGGACAAATTCTGATCCCATTCCTGGCACAAAACTTGAAGGCATGTAGTCTAGGGACCAGCTTAACAGCTTAAGAGCTGGAAGAGAGGTGTCACACTCTGTCAAGTCTTCAGTATTTGCTTACAGGTGGAGGATGGATGCCTAATGGATCTAGCTCACCATGGTGCTAAAACCTGACCTCCTCCTGCTGTCTGTTCCTCACTTTCAGTTCTTCTACAGCAGAAGAGAAAGCAGCCCTGGTGTGAACAGAGCTACGATGCAAGGAAGATGTAGTCTTTCTATAACCATGTCAGTCATCTCCCCTGTTTGATCCCTGACTTCAGAGCTCTGGGCTGCAGTCAGAAAGTGGAGCCTTCATCCCTGTGAGCAAGAGTAAGGGAAGAGGTAAGAGGGCTTGAAAATGAGGCCTTTGTCACTGTTGAGGCAAGAGCTGAAGTCAGCAGATGCCTGAGCACATTGAAATATGTCCATTTAGGTTGAAATCCATATATTTTCTTCACTCTCAAGGTCATGTCAACATATGCTTGACTTTGATGCTCTGGAAGTCCCAGCATGAAGAGAGACTTGCTCTCGCTATGTGGATTGACACTTTCCTCTGAGGAAAGTTATGGAGGTTGTTTGGGTTCTTGTTGTTTGTTTTACATAATTTTAAAAGACATTTAGGGGGGACTGGGAAATCAAAGCCAACTATAATTACTTATTAGCCTCACCACTTTCCCTTTCCCTTATTCTTCTTGTGGTTTCAGTGTCAGAGAGACATTTAAAGAGCTGCTGAGTCTTGATCCTTGAAAGCTCCACAGGCAAGTGTGTTCACAGCTGTGAAACAGCCTCCCAGGTTGTCAACTAATACATGTAGGGATGAATTGACCTTCTGGGGGCCTTTTTCTGGTGACTAATTTGAAAAAATTAAAATAAGTTCAATAATGATTTTTTAAAAATAAAAAATTTCCCAGGTATAATGGAAAACACTTAGGAGGAAACTGCTAGGTTTTCATGGATAAACCAACACAGCACTTACACAGATAATACAGCACAACTCAGATTATTACACACTCTCTGCTCATTGCACATATTATCAATAATTGCCAGAAATAGTTGTTTCGTGGGAAAAAATGAACAATATTTTTAAATGCAAAAGAAAAATACACACACACACTCCAAACTCGGTCTTTCCAGTAAAAATATTTTCAATGTTCAGTATTGGCTCCTATGCTACTGTCC
>JAWWTY010000077.1:88957321-89205675 GCA_035222235.1 Margarornis squamiger | reverse complement strand
ACACACACACACTCCAAACTCGGTCTTTCCAGTAAAAATATTTTCAATGTTCAGTATTGGCTCCTATGCTACTGTCCTCCCTTTCCATTTTTCTATTTATCACAATATTTTCTCTTTAGAGTTAAAAAGACAGAAGAAAAAGAAAACTATCTGGAATGCGAAGTCCTGGCATTTCTCAGCTATGAAACCAAGAAAAAGTAGTATCTTTTGGTGACTTTTGTAGAAAAATACTATTTTCTACAAAATGGTTTTCAAAGAGGAACAACATTTGAAATGATGGTTCGCCATTTGACATACATAATTTGAGGCTTCAATCCTATAAATGCCTGAGCAGAGACTTAACCTTGAGCAACTCTGATATCTAAATAAGCTAAATGGAACTGATCATGTGCAAGACAAAGAAAGCGTTTAAGTGCTTTAGGACCAAGGACACAAGCAATTTTTGAGGACCTGATTTTTATGCAAATAATAATTAACTTGAGTAGGGCTTCTGTCTATTGATTACAAATGTGTAGAATTACAGAGTGGAGAAACATTTTAAAGCACAGTTTATTCCTCAGATTTTAAATTTTCCATTAAAATCAGCAGAAAATATCTGAAAAAAAATTGTCAGAGAGTGTATTAATCTACTCTTAATTATTCACTCTCTACAGGGAAAATGCTGTGGTCTGCTGGATGACTTGATAGCAGAAATCTAAAATGTGGCTTCAAATAGCTCAAATTTTAACCATTACTCATTGCTCCCAGTCACTATTATTAACAGCTATGTGAAATATCATAATACCTATAGGCTTCAGTGAAGACCAGATCCCCCTTCTGAAAGACAGGGATGAGAACCAGTGCATTGCTTACAGCATATGCAAAGAAGTCATACAAGCTCTAATAAAGCTTAAACAATATCTTGTCCATTTCAGTGGATGTGGATGAGAAAGAAATGTATATATATATAAAGACTTATTTGTCCAAGAATACAACACAAGGCCAAGGTAGAGTACCACAACAGAACCTGTCGCTCTCCAATTGTTTAACTACAAGGTTATCTTTTCTCATTCTCATCACCTTCTCTTTAATAGAAATACCTTCAATACCAAGCCTGGAGAATCACTATGATCACCAAAAACAGAGCAGACACGAAAAGATTTAGGGAGTACATGCTGGTCGTTTTAAAAAGTGAGAGAAAAAAATGAATACTAACTCACTACGGCTACTAATGCTAACTAAAGAGTTACATTGATGTATTAATGCAGCTTGCAACACTCATTTGCTGTATTTAAATAGCTGATAATCACTACTCAGAATTCAAACTGTGCCGCTGTGATAGAGCCTAATGCCGACAGTGCCATGCAAACCCAGAAACGTGCTTCATAGTCCCACTGGGAAAAAGTCTTGTTTGTTCAGGAATACAACACTGTAGGGGTTTGGGTCTTGAGCAGCAACACATGAAAAACTGGAGGAGCCTGGAAGCACTTTTAGGATGTGTTTTGTCCTAGGGGGATAGGACAGAGGGGCAAAGACAAAGAGGATAAGATGAGCTTGAATCAAATATAGATAATATTTTTTCAGAAAGGACACTGTGAGTGTGAGGAAAAGGATCTCTCCTTGCAGCTCCCATCTATGTGGTCTCCTCTCACAGAGCAGTTGGTGTCCCTGTGCACCCAGGACCAGTTTTCTAATGAAGATATCTTATCTCATCCCCTTTTGCTTTCTAGTCACCTGAGATTTTCAGGAGCTGATCCATTCCTCGGACAAACTCTAAGAGAAACCACTCCTACAAGTCTCAACTATGAGTGTAGCTCAAGGCTGACTGAACATCAGGAGAAAACTGCTGCAATCCAGAGCATCCAACTGACATTTTCCCAAAATGCCAGCAGGTCACCGGCCATCTGAAGATGACTGGGGTAGAAAATATTCAGAACTCCTCGGAAGGTATGGAAACTCTAGACCTGTCATATATCTTATTTCTAAGTTTGCAAAATGGAAGAGCCTGCCAAATTTATACACAAATTTCTGGGAAAAAAGTAAACTTCATGTCTGCATAACCTCCACACTAAAGAGACTACACATCAGACTTGACAGATTGCGGTCATGGGATAGGACGATCTTCATCCCAGAATCAAATTGCAAATCGAATTCAAGTTAGTAGTGCCTGACACTCATTTTCTATCTGGAAGTCTGACTTGCCTTCACCAGAGAAAATCAGTAAAGCATTTCCCATGCCGCAAGTCCCCATTCAGAGCTACTTGTGAACACTGTTCTGGCAGCTCTGCAGAGGTGGGCCATCATCTTCATCTGAATAACTAAGCGGATAGATGGGCTGAACACTTGGTGAGGGATTCAACATTACAACTGTCCATCTGCACTAGCAATTTCAATGTCAATAAAGACTGACAAAGCTGAGGTAAAGAAAAAAATTTACAGAAAATAGTGTTCTTGGAATGATAATGACTATGAATGTTTTCCATAATCTCAGTCAAGCTCTTTGGGCAAGATCTCTGCTGACACTGCGGATCGATTCTTTGTACACAGGATTACTGAAGGGCTTGTGAAAACAAATAAATGGAAACATCTTCCCTCCAATTCCCTAATGCTGTTCACAACAGTTTCATATAAACATAACCTTACTTGTAACCAGGTGAGGGAAATCAGCGGGGCCTCATGGCCATCTCTTAAATATTATATTCTGCTCCCAGCAGCTGTAAATTCAACACTTCGCTAGGCATTAAATTTACTCTCAAGAAACATTTTCTAAGAGAGGTGACAGAGTTATTGCACTGTTGCAGCTGTGGAGACAGATGGCAGTATGCCAAAACCCCGACAAAATTTTAAATTAGAAATTTGACCATCTGCTACAGGTGGGGAAAAATGTTTTGATGCCCAGGCTCCTCCCTTAGTTCTGTAATTTCCCTGGTACTCAAATGCATGATCTGATGTGCAACAGATGCTGTATGCTTTCCAACAATTTCTCATTTGTAGCTGATAAGCACTGGAATATCTTAAATATTGAAGAGAATCGGGAATTACTTCTTAAATTGCATTATGCTCTGCTATTACTCAGCCTATGACAAAGCAGGGTAGTACTTTGCAAAAACTTCCAGTTACTTTGGGATACCCCCAATAATAAAATCTGCTTAGGTTTACTTGTTACTAGAAACAGGATCAATAAGAAGACAACATGTTTTGCCACCTGTATCCGAACTAGCTCTTCAATCAACAGTTATAGCTGGTGTATCTTTAAAAATTAAGGTAAACTGTTGAACAGATTTTTTGAGATGTATGGAAAAACCTTTTCCTAATGCTTGCATGAACATTGACTATATTGCTTTTATATAATTCCAAATCACAGCCTACAAGAATGGTAAAAAAGTATAAAAATGGACCTGAGGTATCACATTATTTCTATTCATAGATGGAAAAACACACAATACATTGGAACAGAGATGAATATGGCAGGTCCTGAGACTAAAATCTGTACTCCAGTAGCTCATTTAATTATTAATGAAGATGAACACTTAAAGAGGATTCTATTTAAGTGTACATTCTAATACTGAACTTTAATTGTATATATCATTATAATCCCCCATGCGTTATTCAAATGATCACTCTTGTTTCTATTTTTGCTATACAAAGTCAGGGGAAGAAGAAAGACCCTGAATACATCTAGAACTATTTATTGACTCAGTAGCTACTTCAAAGGCCAGTTGCACTTGTCAATATCAGATTAAAAAAAAAAAAAAAAGGCATTTTCAATGATTGTCATAACAGATAAAACACTCAGACTTTCTAGAGGATATTTGCACAGCCCATGGGCTACCTCCTTCTTTCCTTTGCCTTTGTCTGCACAATGCTCTGCGAAATATGTTTGGGGCCTCTGGGTCCACAAAGTGCACATCTTTAAAGCAGTGTGGCTCAAAGGGCTCCATGAACAGGCAGAAAGAGCTTCCTTCTACAATCCAAAATTTCACCAGAGACACTATAAGAGTGTGTAAATCCCAAACACCATGTCTGCACCCTGCCTCGTCCCTCTGTGCGCAGAATGAAGACATTTGCAATATTCACTGCGTGGAACACTGTTTTTTTCAGAATGCTCTTTGAAATCAGAAGACATAGATGACATACCTTTAGAATACTAAAAAGTCACAAAAACTTTTATAAACAGGCCAGATTGTTTAGGGACAAAGAAGTCACATTTCCATAGCAGTGACCTTTTAGGTTTACTACAGAGAAATGCCAAGGAAACTTAGCCAAGTCTTGTTTTTAGTGCTTTTTTAGTACATTTCAGTAGCTTTTGCAATGAGATCACACCTGATACCGAAGGGTAATTATTCAGTCACTTTATCAACTTTCTGTTCCTGTTAAGTTTCTGTCACCGTGTGCAGATTTCCCATAAAAACTGATTTGGGGCTAATCTATGAGTGATTTCATGACTGTGGAAAAGCATTCTGTCTACAGGAGGCTGTCTGAAACATTAAGATATCAAATACATATATCTGATATTGTGCCACTGCAGGACTTCAAAAATAATATTAATATGTACTCTGTAATACCTAAGATGTCCACAGGACTTTAAAACAGATGAACAAAAAGTTCAAAGGCAAGGCAAATAGTAATTCAGTTAGATCAAAATACAGAAAGAATAGATAATGAAGAGCAATTCCAAGTCAGAAAAAAGATGTTGGGCATTAACAATACAAAAGAAGAAAAACTCTTGGGAGGGGTTCAGTAGTGCCTCTTAGCTGGTTCCCATAATAAGAGTTTTCAGCATTGTCTTCTGGCCATGTTATCTTTTTAAAATTTATTTCAAATCATAAATTTAACATCTTTATTTTAAATTTAGACTTTAGACTTTCATTAAAAAGGCTCACAGCTGGGTGCTTTTAGAAGATTTTGGGGAAAGAGTGGGCTAGAAGCACTCACTGTTTAGAACAGCATGAGTCTTTTATGATATCTTTCACTGGTGCCAGGCAATTTTACACTTTTTCGTGCATTTAGAGCTTCATGCCTTTTCTCATAGTTCATGCAGCTTTTTGAAACAGCCATTAACCAACACATTAACATGAAAACCAAACGCTTTTTGTTGAATTCCATCATATGACACTTCTTGACATGCTTATGCAAAACGCTGCAGCTGATTTCCAGGGCTGTCTCACTGCACATGCCTCAGCTATGGTTTTGTACAGAGAACAGTAAGTGGAGCCGGAGCTGAGCACACGAGCCAAAGCTGCCCTAGGATCACTCCTTCGGCACGCAGGGGAGAGGGAACATGGCGCTGAACTTCACCATTTCTGACTAGCTCAGAAAGCGTAAAACCCCAGAGAGATGCAAAGAAATGCATTTTCTCTCCTTATCCTATTCATTTCTTCTTTCTCATATTAACCTCAGTCATCCTGTATTGTTCAGCTGGACAGCATCCTTCAGCAGACAGAAAGGACCTTTAACATTATGAAACTGTAAGATTCAGTGATCAGCTTCAGAGTTCACTCATCCTCTCTCTGTTTACAAACTCTGTTGTAAAGCTCCGTGCATCTTCTTGATTTTGCATACAGAGAAAAAAACCCTACCTTTGACAAAGTCACATGTTTATTGATAACCATGATATTGCATAATTAAGGTGACTGAAAAGATCTGTAATTCAATGCTAGTATCAAAAATATAAGTTATTAAAAAAATGGGCTGAAAAGTTCATCTTTGAGAAACATCACGTGGAACTTATCAGCAATTTAAAACTTACCACATCAGGTAGGGAAATTTTATTCTATTTTTCCTGTGAAAGATCTGAACTTTATTCTTTCTTCATCCACCTCCTATTTGTCTTTTCTTAGACTTGCCACCTCATTTTCTAATTTCCATAGTTAATTATGGTCAGCTTTCAACCAGGAACTTGGAATACATTGTCAGCCAATCCTGCCTACCCTTGGATTGGGGTAGGTATTGTAAAAAGCACCATACACATTCAGAATATGTAAAAAGGAAATATAACAATTTCAAAGAAAATAAATAGGAATGAGTATAAAAATGGAATCTAGGTGGTAGTAGGCTACTCTTGTAGTAACTACCGTACAGTTTTAAACCAACTGGAGGACAAATTCTCATTATAAACAAACATAGAGAATAAAGGCAGTAGCAAGTCTGAAACAAAAAGGGCAACTATATGAAAATGCAATTGTGCAACAAGAGTCTATTTGATGTAATTTTAAATTTATAAGCAATGATGAGTCAGTAGATCTGCCTTTGAAAACACTGACTGCAAATACAGCATCATATTTTCTACATGAGGGGGTAACAGTTATGCTGGTATTGATGAGATTTGTATGTATTATAGAACTGAAACAACTTTTCTTGCTCAACTCCAGCACAAGTTACTTTATCTGAGTAGGAAGATGGTGACATTCTCTGATTCTGTCTCTTGAGCCCTTTTTCTCACCTATTATATATGGTTTGAATGATTCTTCAGATAGGTTATTAAAAATAAATGTAACATTTCCCTTCCCCTTTCCAGTATCTTCACTTGAGATCTAACACTTTAATGGTGTCTGAAAGCAAAGACCTGTACAATATATTGCAAATCACAGATATGAAAACCACTGATACACTCATCATGCAAGTATTTTCTGTCTTTCAGAGTACCTGAATGTTGTACTTCCTGCATCCTTTCCTCACCATTATGGCATTTATGCTTCCTGTGTCTGACATTTCAAATATCTCTTAAAGAATCTTAAAGGTCTTGTGCTCTGATTTTTTTTAATGGCATTTGAAGAGGACTCTTTGAATGATGCTCACTCAGCATTACAACTTTTTTATTGTATTATTTATGTTTCAACTACTTTATTAATGTATTATGTTGCCATCTTTTTGCAATAGCTTTCTACTACATACTTTCTATGACAAAAATGAAACACTGCATCTTTCTATGTGAGTAGGATTTACACTTAATACCAACTCTTTCAGCTTTTGCCTTTGAGCAGTTGAGACGTGCCCCAAACATGTCTCAACTGCTTAAGAAGGAAATGCAAGCAAGAGAGTCTCTCAGTACTCTCTAAGCAGCCACCCAGTATAGATAACCAGGGGTACATGGAAGCTGCAGAAGCTGTCATGATGGGCTCTGCCCTGTCATCTGAGCAAAAAGTCAGATGATTTAACCCTCCAAAAATTCCCTGGGAATTCTTCAAGAGAAAATGGAAATAAATGAATGCTGGTTTTGTATCTGGTTGCTACAGTTTGGATTAGTTTAGATCCAAAATTCTCTGGTCAGTGATCCCTCCTGTAGGTTCTACGTGACTGAGAATGGTGTAGTATGACAGAAGCAAGGGGGAAACCACAAACTTTTGTATTAAGATTTTTTAAACATTATTTAATAAATAGGACCACAGTCATATGGAAGGCACTGTTCACAAATACAATGGCTGACAGTTCATGTCCAAGAGCAGGAGAGAGCCTTCAGAGAAGACAAAAATGCAACAAGAACTAAACAGCTTTTTTGCCTGAGTGTTTACTGTGAACATGAGGAGAGGTTCAGGTTCCCTCCTTACACACAAAAGCTTGGCACCTATTGGTTTCCTGATTTGTGTAGCGTTCCTGTAGAATGTTCCCAAGCAAATTAGCAGAAAAGCTCTCAGAATAACAAAACTGTAGTAGGAAAAAAAGAAAACAAAACAAAAAAACCCAAAACCAAACAAAACAAAACCCAACCAACCAACAAACAAACAAACAAACCACCCCACAAGACAAATATTATTTGCTGTGGAACAGCCAAAGGTGACTTGGCACCCTGTAAAGTCTTTTCTGAGGAACTGTACCTCAGAAACCTACTGGACTCCTTTGAAGGAATAAAGAAGCAGGTGGACAAGGGAGATCCTCAGATGCCTAAATGTGCATCTGACAAAAGCCTTCATCAAAAACTTTAAATAAGCTAATGCACGGAAGTCCTGGTCACACGGAGAAAGGGTTGACTAACCTAAAAAATACATTAGGGCATGGAGAGTCACTTTCAGATCAGCAGGATGTACCCGGTGCAGTCCAAGAGGGGTCTGTGTCCTGCCTTGTTTTTCAATCTGTTCATAAATGATTGGATAGGGTATGAACAGTAATGTGAAAAGATATTTTGGTGGTGTCACAGTGCTAAAACAGATGGTTAATGGAAAAGTTGAAGAAACCTTACAAGACTTAGTGACTGGATTATAAAATGGTTCATGTAATTCAATGCAGATAAATGTAAAATAAACCATATGGAGGAAAACCCAACTTTCTATACATATATATATTAGTGGTATGTCCTGAGACTGTTATTACCATTTAAGAACAAAATGCTGGTGTTATAATAAGCAGTTTTACGAAAATGTCAAGTCCATACTTTATCATGATAAAAAACCCAGCCAATTGAACGTTATGAATTATTAGGAAGAGAAAAAAGCCTAAACAAGAGTGCATTATTATGTCACCATATAATCTAGAGTGTGCTCTACCTTTTTAATAATGCGTGCTGTCTGGTCCATTATTGCAAAAAAAGGACACAGCAGAACATGAAAAAAAAGTTCAGAGACAACAAAAGGAAGATGAGAAACATCAAGCCTAGTTCTTCTGTAGAAAAATGGATCCAAACACAGATTTTTTTTTTCCTTTTCAAAGATATGTTCTGAAACTCATCATGTTTTTCTACAGCTGCTGTACAATGAGACTCCTGATGTTTACAACTGTAAAGCAATTGCAAACATTTGGCTGAAAATCACTATGTAGATAATAACATTATTATCCAGCTTCCTTATAGGAGAAAGAAGAAAAAGTTTTCTGGAAACTAGTGTGAAGTCTTAGGGTGTTGTGTCACAAACTAAATTTAAGGCACAATCTTCTAAATTATCCTACACAATTTGTGTTTCTATCCACTGAGAGTCTTGCAGTCTCTAAAAAGGCTGTTTAGCTTCCTCCTGAGATAAAGAAAAAACCCCAAACTGCTATTTCTATTCTTGTTTTACTAAATGCACTCCTAAGTCCGAGCCATTTCCATTCCCACTACTCAGTCCAGCTCAGAGAAATGCATTTTCTCAGCATGGAAGTTAATGAGGGAAAAGAGACATTTCTAGGGAAATAATCCATGTTGCTTTGTGATCTCCACCTGGCATAATTTCGGCAGCATTTTGACCTCCTTCCAAGAGGAATTTGGGGAGTTAATTTTGTCCTGGAGGAGCACACCATTCAAACTAGCACCACACTGACTGTGCAAATCCCCAGCAGGTTGGGTCTACAAGCGTTTTGCTTAAGTGATTGACCATTTCAGTCACATACATCTGACCAACACCCGCTCCAGGCAGGGGTTATACTCCCTTATCTTCCTCCACCTTTCCCACCAGGATCCCTGACACAACTCTTCCTGGTTTTCCACCTCCACTGGTTTCCCCAGCCCAGGTTGAGATCCTCACTACATTCTATAGCAACAGGGCAGACGACTGCAGTCTTCTCATACACTATCTTACATTGACAGGGCATTACAAAAAAACAGATAAACAAATTTCCCCTTGCTGTGGTAACTGATGTCAGCACGACCTCGTGAAGCTGGCCCAGAGCAGCCATCATGCCTCTTCTCTAGGGAGGCTACAAAAACCAGAGGACTCAAAAGCAAAGAAGGAGAGAGAATTCTCAGACAGATGAAGCCGCAGCCATGAATCGTCCTGCTTCACATCTTACCCAAGTGATGGTGAGCACTGCATGGCTTTTCTCGACCTCTGTTGGTGTGCTTCACAAGACAACCGAGGCATGCTGCTTCTGGTTTTAAGTGTGCAAACTTTACATGAAAAGGTAAAATAACCAGTCTTACTATGCAGGTATCTGAATAGCTTTTAGAATAATATTTTTTGTTTATGGGACATGCTTTATAAGCAGGTGACGGCATATTTGAGGAAACATCTGTGCATTTATATGTGCAAGTCAGGTTTTCTCTATATTTCACCTCTCTAAAATTGAGTCTAAATGGCAAGAAAGATCAGGTGAAGTCTTTCCTTCACCCACAGATAAACACAGTATGATTGAAGTATTCTTCCAGCATCGTAATGATGCAGGCAATAGTAAATAAGGGTTGTCTCCCCTGCCAGTGTGCGGAAGAAAGAATGCAACTGGTCTTTTCTCTAGCTTCCTGGGTTCCCTCAGTGTTTACCACCTCCAGTGTCAGGGACATATTTCCATTTCACATGTTACATTCTAAGCCAAATACACTACCTAAGGATTTTATATGGAATAAAACTGAAGGGAAGAACTGAAGGAGAAGCGAGCAGCTATTATACACAAAGCTGAAAGGTAAGTTAGTGGCAAATGTGAGATCGTATTTTCCTGAAATTCAGATAAGAGGTCTGAAGTTTAGAATCCTGAAGACTACAAATGCTTTTATCGAATTTCAGTATTTGAGGCACTACACAGAAAAGCTTTCATCTATAAAGATCCACCAAAAAGTGTCATCGGTATTATGCTACAAATGATTGAAACTAAACCACTTCACATAAGCAATGAAGCTTTCCCAGCATCATTTCTCTATTTAAGTTACTATTGTGACTGCAGTATGACTTAAAATTGTAGGGTCAAAGAATATTATACAGTAGGGCAGGTGGTCCAATGGGATTTTCTCAGTATAAAAGGGTACCCTAAGTGAAGCGACTTGAGAGCTTTGCTATGAACACATTTTAGCCTGAGGTGAATTCTCTGAAGAGTCGTAAGCACCTGAAGACAAAGGGAATAAAATAAATAATGTCTGCTCAACCATAACTGTAGACTACTGGGAGAGATATTAAAATAAAATGCCACGACAGTTTATCAGGTGAAAAAAATGCAACCTTTCTGTTTTCACCTCCTTTTTTAATCAGGGTCTTCCCACTGTGAGCATGGCAGTGGTTAACTTTCCTTGTTACCCCTAGAAGACATGCTGCTACCCACTGAGAACTCTATGTCATGACATAGGGAGAAAGCAAAGAGAACCAGAGGCTGGTAGTTCACCAGGTCCCACAGAAGCAAAGGCTGGTCAATTCCAGGCAGGATGAGTGCCCTGTCTGCTCTGCATATATTGTTACACATAAGTCAAGTACAAATCAATAGCACTGTTTTAAAGGCTCTAAGATGTTTTGCTTTGAACTCTTTTTTTTTTTTCTCTCACCTGGCCAAACATAGAAACAAAAGCAAGACTTCACAGGCAGAGATGAAAAGAATGCATATGCCTCCTTTCCCCTTCCCTCCACTTCATCCTCTGAAGGAGAAAAAACAGTACCCTACCTCTGAGGAAGCACTCATTTCCATGCCTACCACAGTACAGCTGAGAAAAGTGAGGCAGAGACTAAGGAGAATGCAAAACAGAAAATGAACATATTTCACCTGAAATCTCATATCACATAGGTAACATTCAAGGGGAGAAGGGAAATAATTACATCCTTTTCAAAAGCCCAGGAGAGTAAAGAAGCACAGGACATCATTATGAAATGGGTGAAGTGGATTGCACACTACTTGAGAAGCTTAAGAAGTCTATTCATTTAAAAGTAAGAACTACAAATGATCACAATGCTTTATAATTTGACCCCATCTAAATAATTCAATATCCTCTGTATCTGAGGTAAAGCAGACTTCCATTGCAAATGTATAAAATCCAAATTAATTAATGCTGAAACCTGTTGTTCAGCAAAATAAGGCAATGTCATTTAACATTTTCTCCCCCCTGAATATATGGTTATATTCTGGTTATAGGTGGTTATAGTCTTCAAGTACATTCTAGTGCTGTGTTACAAGATGCTGCATCTGCAATGTATGCTCATGAGATTGGAAAGCTAGCATACAACTCAGTGTAAATGTCAGCAATTGCTCAGAACTAGTAATAACAAAGATACTTGGCTGAAGAATGAGATGCTTCTCTAAAGCCCTAAAGATTTAAAAGGTAATTATGATGTTCTTCAGAAGTTCCTGGATCAGAATTAAAACGTAATACTAGTCTTGGAATCAGACCCTCTGCTAATAGTGAGTGCTTTTTTCAGAGTAATTGCCAAGTGGATGTTCAAACAGCTTCTAGGTAACTCTGAGCTGTCCAGATGTTAAAAATGAGGTTTACAATTCCAATACCTTCTTCCAAAGACATTAGGTTCTAACTGTTCTGTTAAATTGTTGTTCAATCTCAGCAAAACCGTTATTTTAGATAACCAGAAGTTACTATGGAATTATCTAATCAGCTTTGCTTGACCAGCATCAATAGGAATAAAACCACAAGGCACCCTGGCCCTCTTTAATTAATTCAGTTGTCTTGCAGCTTTAAAGATGAGGAATTATTAGCCATTCCTATGCCCTAAGTACAGACACAAATACTCAGGCATTGCTGCCACCATCCAACCCTGCAGTTCACAGGCTTGCACAGAAGCCAGGTCTCTCAGAAACACTCCACCCCAAGGCTCTCTTCCAACATAAAGTCACTTTTCAAACCCATATACAAGTTACAGACTGAAACACAAAGCTCTTATGAGGCTAAGAGAAAGAAGTGGCTGGGATGAAGCCATCCCTGTGTTTCCCATGGAGGAGGGAGGACAAGGAGAGGCCTGGGGGAAGAGCATGGTAAATGAGAGGGAGTGTAAAGGACCTGCTGAAGAAAGGCTGATAGCGAGATGGTGGTACTGAGTTGAAACATGAAAGACAGGTTAACAGGCATGAATTGCCATCTGCGTGAAAGAAGTTGCAATGCAGAGAACTAATGAGGATTGAACAAGCTGATGTCTCACTTTGCTGTTCTGCTTCCTCTAACATTATACAGGAGAGGACAGGCAGCGTCAGTACTACCTAACTCTGTGCTTAAGGAGTCCTGACAAAAGCTTTCAAAATGTTCTACCAATCCCTTGTTACAAGCAAAACTTGAATCCTGATTGAGAAGATACTGTTGGCAACATTTCATGGAGACAGAGCTTGCCAGTTCTTCCTTCAGCAGCATCTTACAAAGCGTGTTCTGGGGAATTTCCGATGGGACTAGAAGTAGGCCAGCCAAAATGCCATAAATAAAATATGAAGGAAAATAAAAATCCTACCACTTGAAGGACAAGACTTAAGTTGCCTTAATTGCAACCATGATATCAAAAATTCTCTAAAACGGCATTTTTCCTTTGTTTAATTATGCAAAATAATTATGTTGGGTGTGGAAAGAGAGAAAATAGGGAATTCCTTGTGTTCATAATTTAAGAAAACCAGTTTTCTAAGCATAGTATTTCAGTGATAACAGAGAATCCAGACTGGGGGGAAATTCCCTCTTTTCTTGACTCTCCAGGATGAAGATGGATGGTGAAAAGAGGGCAGAATTCTTCACTCATTGTTTATAAAGTAAGAAGCTTGTAGCAAAGCTAACATTTTCTCAGAAACTTACAGATCTGAGTAAAGTAGTCAGACTCCCAAAAAAAGGAGTTTAAAAAATTAATTCATTTTGCTAATAGCAAATCATTCACTTGTACCTATGTGGATTGTGCACAATGTCAATGGTTTTGAAAAGAACAAATTCCTTTCACTTGAACCTCAGCCAATCTGTCTTCACTTATGGAATATTTGTGAGTGCTCCTGATAGTGTTTTGCCACACACACACAGACTGGAAGCCCCTGAACTGACAAAGAGGACACCGGCTGCCTCTTTATTGCTCCTGAAGCACAATAACAGAAGCCATGAAAAATCTGTTTCCTATAAATTGTCTTGTCAAAGGTAGAGGCTCTTTCCTTTTTCATAAAGCATAATTCACAAAATGCTTTTGAATTGCAGCTTTTCATTTCCATTCACATTTAACTGACTCATCTGAAAGAACTACAGTCGAATAACAATTTCTTTTCTTTCACATATATACAGAGCACTAATATTTTGGCTTGGTTTTAGCATTCTGTTCCTCTGAAAATACAAATGGAAAGTCTAAATTGAAACAACTGCTTGTCTACAAAACCCCAGCAAAATCCATCAAGAATGCTCATATTTACCTGTAAATAAAAGGACTCATAGAAAGCAATGTCTTTTTACATAAAATCGCATCATTCAAGTATTAAGCCATTATATATTGTGTCTCTTAATTAGAAAAGCATTCTTAGAGCTTACTATTTTATTTTAAGGGCAAGTAAACATTTTCTGTCATAATCATAAGTCTGGAAAACAAATCTTTGTATTTTAAAATACAAAATTTACCCTACAATAATTGCAGAAAAGTGAAAGAGATGCTCCTTTGTTATCTTGGATAAATTACTATAATCATATTGGAAACGTAAGAGGTTTTCCAGTATCCATTTTATCCACCTCCCCCAGAACATTACCTTAGTGCTAATTTGAAGTGTCATTCACAAATCTCAATTTATTTGTATAACTAATCTCAATACCAAGAGGATATAATTTTTGAGGAGCCTTTGCAGTGTGAAAATTACAGAAAATAGGGTTAGAATACAAACAATACTCCTATCTGTAATCTTCTATTATCATGTCAATTATCTGGCATTAGTAAATGCAACTAGAGTTTTATTCAGCTCATGTCCCCACCGCTCAGGGCTGTGCATCTGACATTTGTGCATTTTGTCCATTTGCCTATAAGCTATTGAAATGCTTTTGATATAAAACACTTTTGTTTTTCCTCTTGGGATGGAAAAAAGGAACATAAATTATCTGACATTTTCTATAATAGCTATCAGATGTTTCATAGTAAACAGATTATATTAAACAATCAGGGGCTCTGAAAACCTCAACATCATGTCCATGAATAAGGATGGAGCAGCAGACATCCTAAATTTAAAATATCAGTGGCACAGACACACACTCTGCCAGCTGGCCATTTCTGTCGACAGCACACATTTGCATTGTGACTGTGTATCAGATGTTAAAACAGGGAAACACACAAACCACTCTGTCTCCTTCTTGCTACTACAGATCCACCTCCTCACCCAGCATTCACCTATCTGCATCCCATGAGGCTCTGGAATGCAGGATGAGGAGTGAAGCAAACCACAGATGACACTTTATGGTATCAAGTAAGGGCAATAGTGCCAGGGCTTTTAAAATCTTGTGCACTTGGCACCACTTACGTCGATTCATGCCCAGTGAATAAAAAAACAGTAAACAATTATGTCCAGTGGTCACTTTTATGTCTGCAGAGGCTCTTCCCTGGTTTTGCTGCACCAAGTGGCCTTGTGATCGTGGCCAACAGTATGTCTCAGAGCTGCTCTGATCAATCTCATCTTCCCAGGCATGGTCAATACACGGTCCTCCTGATCTGATCTTGGGGTGAGCTACTGTGGTTGAGAAGACTGGTCAGAGGTGATGGGAAAGAGACCAAGCACCCTCCCTGCTTGTCTGCCTTTTGCAAGTCCCCTGAGCTTCACAGAAGAGGGTGGGAGCTGATACATGACTCCTTCATCCTGCACAACATCTTTGACAGCTCAGATGAAACCACAGATGACAAGCAGTGAAAGACCCCAAACCTGAGACAGTAAGGTCTGGTTCAGATGCTGGTCAAAGCTGGGAACAGCTGCTCACAAGCTGGAGTCTGCTTGGGTCACTTTGAAAGAACACCTGCTTACAGCTAGGAATAACAGTAAAAGTCATAGAATTACTTTTCTGGAAGGTATGAACAATTCCTTTTTTTCTCCCCTTTTCTCTCTTTTAGTATTTTTTTTTCAGAGTTTTCACATTTCTTTGTCTGGATTAAGGGCAGTTGCTGCTTCTGGTAACTCAGAAGGTCCCATCACTTGCTACCAAAAATTAAGATTCAATCCTCAGGCTGTTCCAGGCTCAGCACATACAGATAAATGTGTTTATGGGGTTTAGTGCAAACTATTGATGCAGTTAAAAGTTAAATACCATCTGTGGTGATATTCTGAACTGGGGTAAGACTGCTGAATTCATGTCAGAAATAAGCCTTCACCCTTTATGTTAGTAAGGGTACACATCATGATGTAAATATAATTCATAGTGTTTGTCCTTTCTTTCTGTTAAAACAAGCTTTGTGAGAAGCTGCTTTTAACTTTGAGATATCTCAGTTGGTTTAGATTTATTTTCTTCCTTTTCACAGTCCAATAGCATACTTTATATTCCTGATGAAATTACTAGTGGTCTGTAGCTATCTTGATACGTTGTCAGATGATGTTACTAATATCGCTGTAGCAGTAAAATGTTTTTCTTCAGCAATATATTATCATTATCATGAGAAATAGTATTTGCCAGCAGCACTCTCTAGAAAATTTAAGTAAAAGCATGTCACTTCATCCTGATTTTAAGCTTTCTTTGACTTTTTTCCTGCTAAGCACAGTTGATCTTTGAGATAAGACCTAAGAAAGCTTTTAAATTGAGAAAATACATTAATGCTGAGCTCTATTGAGAGTATAAAGTGGGGAAAGAATTGTCATCATTTGATCATGCTGTTCATGAGAGAACTGTAAATCCTGCATATTTTACAGGATCCGATTTAATTAAAAAAATTAATAATGCTTGTGAAAATCAAGATATGTATCTACATAATTCCTTTCTTTAAAGGTCCATTTTGGTTTATTTCCACTTCCTTTCCATTCTTTCTCTATTACATTTGCATGAGATTTTTCTGTAAGGGCTAGAAATATTTTTTTCTCTTATTACTTTTTCATTTGTCTCCTTACTCTCTAATACTGTGCCCTTATTAGTTGGTATGTTCTGACTGCTACTTGTAAAACAAAGGGAATATTAGCCAGCCTGCATACTCCCAGTAAGAAAGAAAGAAGGAAAGAAAGGCCTTGAGGCAGTAGGCTGATACTTAAAATTTAACTTCTGATGTTGAATGTGAATTGTATGTAATAAGGCAACCTATTTCCTGAAACATGACTAATTCTTTGGATGTGAAGAAACACATGGATCTTAATTATGCATTCTTGGGGTCTGAGAAAGATGCACAAATTTGAAAAAATATCATCAAAATAAGTGAGATAGAGAAGTCTTTATTAGAAACGTCTTTCTCTCTCTCTCTCTCTTTTCTTATAGTGTCTAGGCACTTGCTTTGCAAAAATCAAATTAATTTATATGTGCATTTAATTGCAAGCAAAACCTATGGAACCTTCCAGTGCACATCTAGACCCCATCTCATTCCTAGTAAATGTAATCAAACCACAGTGCTATTCCACTAAAACTAAGCTAGCTCTCTTTCACTTTCAAAATCAAACTCCAAAGGACAATAAAAATCAATAGTTTCTGCATAATGCTCTTTTTCAAGATTTCTGTTGGGCTTGAAGCAAAAGGGGTTTGATTCACACCTACAGGAATAGAGAGCATATAAATAAAACCTTGGCTACACTTGCTTGAGCCAGTGGAGTCATACTCAGGTACTTTGGCACAGGTGTATTCCGGAGTAAGCAGCACACTTCCTACCAATGAGCCCCCCAAAGCACGCGAGGATGCTGTTGTGAAATAGCTAGCTAAACCAGGCATGCCAAGAGCTTGCTTAGATCCGTACTCCATCTGATGTTGTCTTTAACATTGCTTCCCTCTCTCACAGTCCCAGCAAGCAAACTTTTTAATTTCCAGCCTAAGCTCTGACCTCCCTGTTAGTCTGAACAGAGCTGTGAGATGGAGAGGCAAAGGCAGCAAGCCTTCACTACCAGGTAAAGTTACTGCTCTGTTTCCTTCCAGAAAGCACCATCTGCTCTTTTAGTAAGGAAACACTGTAGTTTATTAGGATGCCATAATCTTAATTTCACCCAAAGTCTTGATATCCTGCATAGACCAACAGTACATACAGGGGATATCATGCTGCTACCAAACTGTGCATGATCTACTTCTGATGAATAGGCAGAGCTAGAGAGACACCAAACTAGGTAATGCCCAGGCAATTCAAGGATAAACAACATCTCCCTGGTGATTCATACAACACCTTTTCCAAATGTTTCATCTAACAGGGAAAAAACACACTCCTTTCCTCCTGTAATAGGGCCATGCTCATCTCAAGAGTCCGTGTGTTACCCTGCAATACCTCTTTCCCTGTCATGTCTGAGAGATTCTGGAGGTGTTTTTCATCACCAGCTACTATGACAGCATGCTGGAGTAGAGATTTTGCTACCTAATCAGTGGTTTCTAGCACCATTTTAGAAGTTATAGGGTATCTGGGGGGGTCTGCATATGGCTGAAAGACCAAGGCATGGGATTCCCAGGAGGACTGCACCCTTTTGGTGCAGTACCTTGAATGCAGGTAGGCATCCTGAGATGGCACCACAGTTGTTAAAATAGATCTGCTGTAATACTAAGATACCTAAATTTGCTGCTAAGTAGCAAGTAGGGATGTTTTACAACTGCTTCCAAAAATAGTCACCCTGTGTGTGAAGTACTTGTCATAATCTTCAAGATCTAACAGTTGGCAGGCTTCAGAAATGAAAAAACCACTCAAGAGATCCTGAAATATGTTAGAGCCAGTGAGAAACTCAACGACAGTGAGAGGCAGTAAAAAACAACTGCTCCCAGTAACAGTGGAAATACTTCATGCTGAAAAATGAACTTGTTATCATCTCACACAGATGATGTGATAGTCATCCCTTCTCAAAGTACACTTGCTACACAAAATGTCCTGTCTCCCCCGACAGGAGCCCAACCATCCATTTCAAACCAGAAATTGCACAGAAAATACCTGCTGCCCTCAGCCAAAATGTGACAATATCACAAACATGCCCAACATGAGATTGGCCCAACACCACTAATATTGTCATATCTACATATGGCACTATTTCTGAGTCTGGGCTGTTGACCCTTTCTGCAAAATAATTCTACAAGTTCCTAGTTTCAGAAATCATGCCTAGAACCCAATTCCTTTTTATTAGATAAGACTGTCCTGAATCTCAGTCTTCCAGAGCAGCACAACAGGAGGATCTGCACAAAAAACTCCATCTGGTCTTCAGAACTTCATGCCATGTGTTCCATGGAATCAATGTTTCAGATGAGCTCAAGGTTGGCCCCAGGTACTGAATGCCCATTAGCACTTGGAGCATGGTAAGGGCAACCCTTAACTCCACATTTCAGTTCAGTTTTCTCTGAAATGAACCCAGTGCATGTTCATCAAAACCACACCATGATGTAAATCAAAGCACAGCAAGTGGGGACAACCTGGGGATTTGCTTTGGACCAGGAGCCCATTTCTGAACTCAGCTTTCACAGACACATCCTCAGGTGAGAGCCCCTCCCTCTCCAAGGGTTGGATGAAACCTCCCTGCCTTCAGAGGGCTGCCTCAGCTGCCTGTCTTCACTCAGGAGATGGAAGCTCTCTCCAGAATGATGAGAAGTTGATGGGAAGTTTTTAATTCAGTTAATAATTCTCTGGACAAGGCATACACTGTTGAGAAATATCAACTCTACAGTGAGAAGAACAAGAAAAAACCCAAATCTCTGCAGGCTCTAGTGAGAACAAGTAATATTACCTTTGCTCTTCCAAAGCTGTTGGCAATTTTGTTGTATTTTAAGACTTTTTCTTCAGCGTGTCCAAAATAAAACCAGCACAGAAGGAAATGCAGCAGAAGACCCTTCTGCTGCTCAGTGCCTCTGAAGTGCAGAGAGGGCTGGGAAGTCAATCCCAGGCAGAGCACTGCTGACTTGCTCCCAGCAAGTCTGCCTCTTTATTGGTATTCTTGACTGCTCCCTGCTGTAGTAACTGGTCAGAGAAACCACATAATTCTGAAAAGCAATTCATCCTGTCTGAATGGCAGGTATTCATACTGGAGAGGATCTATTTGAGCCCATTCATATCCACATTCAAAAGAATTTCTTCATCCCTACAAGTCATTCTTAATAAGATCATTAAAAAGCAAATAATCAATGCATACAGCATTTACTTCAAAACTTAGTCAAAAACTACAGAGGCAGGTATTACACACCAGATCAGTGACTGTTGGGTCAGAATCACCTTGTGGGTGTGTGGGTGTGTGAGTGTGTCAGAGATGAGGATCAAGCCTTTAGCACAGTGTCTACATGGTCAGCCAGAATGGCAACCAAGGTTTGGCTCCATGGCATGAAGGCCACTTGGGACACCCATCAATCAGTAAGGTCTGCCTGGTAGCCTGCTCACACCACACCCCCTGGAGCCCCTCACTTTGGCTGAGGGGACAATGAGTGGTCAGTGATCCAAAGGTCCCAGCTGGAGGGAGTGGTCACAACAGCCAGAGTCCATAAACAGGCATGCACAAGGTCTCCATTTGCCTGGCCTGCTCTCCTTGAAGCCGTTAATATGCGACCTTCTAAGCAATAACTATTTTTCTCTCCTCTTTTTATTCTTTCTTCTCTTAATCTCTCTTTCTTTATTCTTTTCTTCCTCTTGTGGGTAACTTAAACACTTATTTTCTGTAAGGTGGGGTACCTCAGTTAAGTTGCATGGAGTTTGCTGGGTGTAACAAAAGTTCCTTACTACAGCAATGCTTGTTAGTTCTGCTAATCTGTTGTAATGCTTCTGTGAAATTCCATGTTACCTCTGTAAAAGTTTGTTTGCCAAAATGCCTATTTTCTCACTAAATTAAGAGAAATTTCTTAGAGAAAATGTGTAGTTTTTCTCTGGATGTGAATTTGAGGTACCAAAGAGTCAATGGCTTTACAAGGGTTTCTGTGGGTGAAATATCCTGAAGCCTGAAATGAAAGTGTAACACCCAGTAAAGTTGAACCGGGTTGTAACAGCAGGTAAATTATTTGAACATTTATCTCCATCTTATTTTGTTATTTGCACTTAATTCTGGCTCCAGAAACAACTTTGAGACTGAGCTTATAAGGGACACCCTTTCCTGAAAGGCACTAAGTTTCTCTTAAATTTTTGTCCAACTGCTCATCCCGGACGTGGGTTAGACTGAGCTCTTCCCTGACACACCTGCCGGATAAAAGAAAGCACTGAGGGCAATATTCATGAGTTACTTCACCTCTTCAGATCATGGAAAAGATCCACAGAGTGCTTGGAATTTGATAATTGCTTTACTATTCATCAATTAATTTTTACAAAGGATTTTGCAGATGAAAATCAGTTTTTGAATAGTAAGTGTCATTGTAAGTACCTCTGAGGCAAGGAGCACTCACATCCAGGAGCAGGGAAGAAGGCTGGAAAATTCTGAAGGCAAACCTGAGTTAAGGAGCAGAAAACAACAGTTTCTGAAGAGCAGGATGGAAGGTAACTGTTTTAGTAGTAGCTGCTTACAGATGAAAGTGAAAAAGAAAGCAGAGAAAGAGGGAAAAATGAAAGCAAGCTACAACTGGTTAAGCCTTGCAGAGAAAAGATAAGGGCAGCAGAAAAGAAGAATGATTTAATGCTAGCTAAAGTGATTACAGAGAACAAAAGGGCTCTTATAAATTCACTGCGGCTGTGAAGGGGGAAGAAATATCACTGAGAAATTATGACTGTTAATAAATAAGGAGGGAAACAATACAAAATAGTACTGTAAAGTGGCTGAGCACATGACTACTATCTTAAAAATCCCAAGTTTTAACAGAAGAAGATTTTTCTAAGAGGTACAAGTAGTTAGGAAATTAGTAGATTCTTGTAAACATTATTTCCAAAAAAAAAAAAAAAAAAAAAAGTAGAAAACTTAAGTAACAAACTTCACTTATGCCAGTGACTTAATTTCATCAAGGAACTCTTTTTGAATGAGTGGCTTTTATTAGCTCTACAAAACTGGATAGCATTCATGATGGGATAATATTGGTTTTGTTTGAACCCTTTGGCAAAGCATAAAATTACCAATTAAAAAAATACATATAAATGAAGAAAAACACTAGCTCATCAGTAGGTAATACTGAATGTCATTTCGTCTCAGACAAACTCCATTACCACTGTGAAATACAATGTTCAACAGAGTCCCATGGATCCTCTCACTGAAGCCCTTTAAATCATGTCATTCAATACAGATACAAACTAAAGCAAATTAGTCAATCTGAATTCGATAAGCATGAACAGGATAATGCAATATTAGAAATTTAAAACATGGACAGTAGGATTCCACTGCCCAGTGAACACAGACAGTGCTCTCCCCTGGACTGCAAGCATGATTCTGAAAGCCAAGATTTGGCCAGGTTTTGTGTCTGGCCCTTGGTAGTCAGACACTACGGCAGACTAAAACATGCAGGGGATTTCTCCATCCAGTGGATAGCCACGCTGCCCATGCTGGTTGAGTATGGCCACAGCCAACCTTCTTGCTGTGCCATGTGTGCCAAGGCATGGGCACCTACCACCCACCTTGCAGCAACTCTGCCAAGCCTTCTTCTCACATGTCACACACTGTGGGATTTGCAGACACAAGGCAGAAAATACAGCTCTGTATATCCTCATGTGACATGTCTCAGGCAGCAGAAGGATATGAGTAGTTACCAGTAAAATACTGAAATTGCAGGTGATCAGTGCAGACCTTACTGCAGAAGAGGAATAAAAGGGAAGCTTCAGAAATATTGGGAGCTTTTTTTCTGATTTCTTGTATTCATTCAGAAAAATCCAAATATATTAGAAATTACTTGAAGGTGTTAAGACACTGAATTCTGCCCAAATAAGGAAAGAAAATGTGACCCAAAAGTGTAATAAAATAGAAGAATATAAAAATATAACTTTATTTTCATAACTGAATTTTGATTGGTAAATGCAAATAGAGCAAACTATAAAACATACAACACTACTAGCATACTTCAAAGCATGCAGGAAGTCATTCATCACTGAAACAAAATGCTCCAACTCAAGAAACACCACTCAGATGTGGTAGTGATGTCCTGGGCCAGAACTCTGTGCAGACAGTGGGGAAATCAGCTTTGTCTTAGGGACAACCAAATGCTCCGAAGTCATAATAACCCATGGCATCTGTATGCCTGAATTGCCATGATTAATTAGTAAAACTCCTTTCACCTTGCCTGAGCACCTCTTAGAGACCTCAGAGAGGAAGAGACTTCCCTCCCCAAGGCTGCCCAAACACCTTGGCCAGGAGTTGCCCCAGGAAGGGCATACGAGTGATGGGCAAGGTGACCAGGGCAAGTCTGTGAGGTCCCTCCAGTCTGGGCACAGAAGGAAGCACAATAAAAAACCAAGTCTCTCTCCCTTTGTCTGTGAAAAAAAGCATGGAGGCTTATGAATGGAAGTAATCAACAGCAACATGGAGCCCTTTGCAGTCCAGGTCAAGGGGAGAGGGCTGGGTGAGAAGGAAACAGATGAGTGCGAATGGCAGAAGCATCTGAGCAGAAAGAGACTGGAGTAGGACAAAAAGAAAGGGAATCTGCTTGGCTAGGGGAAGAGTTATGGGAGGCCTGAAGACAAAAGAACAAGAAATTTAAGCTAGAGACAGTCAAAGGTGTCAGCACGAGGATTCAGCGAGGGAGGTAATAAGGTCATCATGACAGGCAAGAAAGGGAATATTGACGGCTGCCTTTCATGGGGCTTTGAAGTAGGAGGTGGAGGTGTCAGCAGAGATTACAATAAGTGAAACAGGAGGCAACACATAGATCTTGATTCTTCTGTTGGAATAGGGACAAAAGGCCAGCGGGTAAATGTTTTTCAGGATTTTTATGTTTTGTCAGGATTTAAACAGACCCTAAAAGTGCAGGTCACAGAGGTAATGGCAATAGTGCTGAGTTGCAGATGTAACACTGGCAGAAGAGAGAAAGGGAGCTTCACTGTGCTTCCTGAAATTAGGTTTGAGGAGGGGGTTTTGCTTAAGAAATAGGAATAACAAAGAGAAGCCACATGAAGCCTGAACAGACCTAGATATGTGGTTGTGACAGGCTCACAAAGGTTCTCAGGGAATGCTACAATCCTTTACTGTTCCCCATACACACGTGCTGTCCGCTCCTGTGTTTTCAGAAAGGAGCACCCGCAGAAAGTGATGGAGAACAGCAGAAGAAAGACACTGTATGAGAAACAAAATTCTGGTAAGAGGAAGAACACTTGGTGAAAAAAAGAAGCATAAAAAAAGAAGCATATTGTTCAATTGAGAGTCTGATCCCGAGTCCATAATAATGTAATGCTCACATAAGCTGGCTGGAGGCTGGGCGATAGATGGACAATTGATAAAGAGATACTGCATGAAGAGAACCAGCAAAAGAGGAAAGTACTGGAAGGCGTGGGGGAGAGACAAAAAAAAAGTCCGTACTCTGAAAATACATTTTTTTAAGCAAAGGCAAGTGTTACAGTGAGTGTAAGCTACCACAGTGAAGTGACTGATCCAAAGCCCAGTTCAGGTTACTTGTCCAGATCATTAGAAACCTCAGTCAGAGAAATTCACAGAGAAGAAAGCAGGAAAATTATGTGTTTGAAGAAAATAAGAGGGGAAAGGCGAAGCAACCATCAGGCTATCAAAGACCAAAATGACTCAGAAGAGGACTACGGGAGGAAAAGGGGGGGTTTTGAGGACAGAAGGAACCAGCAGGGCTTCCTTTGAAGAAAGGCATGCAGGCATATGACCTGAGCACACAGATGACAAGCTGCAACAGAGAAAAGCAGAAAAAGCAAGAAAATATTTTCAGCAATGGGTCCCTGGGTGGTCCCAAGATTTATTATGTGTACACATATGGCTAACAAATATGTCAGGCATGAGCCAGAGTTGGATGCTTTGAACACATAGTGCTGAAAGAGGAAAACGGTAGCCCAAGGGTTAAAGACAAACTGGGCAGAAATGAGAGGAGAAGTGAATTAACCAGAGCAATGAGGGGAATGATGGGGCTGGAAATTAGGTGTCATGGATTTTGATGGAGGAGAGGTCACAGAAAGGCCAGGTGAGGACAGGCAGGTGGGATGAGTATGGGGGGTTTCAAAATAAAGATAGTGGTGGTGGTGATGGTGGTCAGATGAAAAAACTGGGTTGGTGGGAGGTCAGAGTGACTGCCTCCCATTCCAGAAGGTGGAAAGGGAGGGCGTAAATGTGTCATTTGCTCAGTATTTCATGGCCCTGTGTCAAAGGGCAGGATCCCTAATAGCACAAGCATTACAATGTGTGACAGGTTGGGGTTTTATATGAATTTTTTTTACTCTCACAGGTCAAAATAAATGACTACATTTTACATCCTTAATTTTTTCTATGATTTGGTATAAAGCTGCATTAAAAAACCAACCAAACAAACAAACAAAAAACAAAAAAAACAACCAAACAACAACTAACCATAAACACCAAACATTCAAGTTTACAGCTAAGTAAATAGATACAGAACACCTTCATAGATAAAAGCATCATAGCACTTCAAATGCCTTTAAGTGTTGATGTGAACAAGAGTAACTTGATTTTAAACTATCAATATTTTCAGCTTTTATTGTAGTCCTTTCTGGTTTTACTGCATTTCTGTTGTATTCAATAAAAAACATATCCCTTGTCCTGAAAGTTAGCACCTACACACCTAGCACCCTTTTCTTACAATGCAGTAGTATTGGAGTTATACTTCCCAGTACAACGGTAAGACATGGATTGTGCACACAACCTCCTATTTACTTTAATTATAAAGACAGTAAGTGACATGGGTACAAGGTGGTCCTCTGGCTGAGGGTCAGTATAGACGGGGTACAGCAGCATGATCAGAAGGACACTAAGAAGCTCAGCTGGCATCTAGGAGAGATTACAAACACTTGTAACTTGATTAAGACGTGATTAAACTAAACTGTTAGAAAGAACAGTTAGAAGCTTCAGGAAGATAGGGAAAACGCATTAAAATCTGCCATTTTGTTCATACAGTTTTTGAATTTTAGTGCTGTTTTGAGGTTGAGGTTTCACCTTCAAAGCCTTGTAGTTAAATACTGGCTGGTAAACCCCAAGAACTTTAGCTTACAAAATTCACAGAATGGTTTTATAAATGCTGTTTTCTTGTTTAGTGGAAGTTAATTGCTTAACTGAACACCAGATTTCTCTGGCAATTCCCTCTGGCCTTTCTCTCATAGTTGCCACCACCTTCCCAGGAACCTGCAAGTAGACACTCAATTCTATAAATAATGTCTAAGTGAAAATAAAATGCCATGTTAGCACTCTGAACCTCCCTGATGCATATTGCTCTGAACAAAAGGGAAGATGTTCATCAGAGACTTCAGGGTTGTATTTTACCCTCATGCATTTCCATGAGCTGGACTCATCTTTCCCAGTATTGTGTCAATCAGTTTACGGGAAGAACTACATGTACAGATACCCACCACTGCAAGCACTCATGATTTCTTATCAAATCTGCACCTACTACTGAAAAACTGTTCCCTTAAAAGTATACATTTCCCTCTGAAGATGTCAGCTGCTTTATTAAGCCTGTTTATAGATAAGTAAAATGAATAGCAGATGGCCTGCACAGGCTAGAATTTTGAGGCACATTGCAACCCATTGCGTCTTGTCTTTGACTCAGCAAATGTCGACCAGGAACAGCCATCTGCGACCTGAAGTGCACCTCTGAATTTTCTGTTAGCAATTGCAGCAGCAGCACTGGCTAAGAAGTATCGATTAGAAATCTTGATGGATTATTCTAGTTTTGATCAAGGCAGAGGGAGCCACATGGCAAAGGAGCAGTGCTTCTGGGAACTGAACTGATTCTGGCAGGTTCTCCCGTCCACTGACTCACTGATGACTCTTCTCATCTTCCCAGGTGCCTGGGCAGCTCTCATATATTTTCCTGCTATTAAAATTCACAAGAATAGTCTGCTTATTGAATGCATAGTTTTAAACATCTTTATGAGCATTCCCCTGGAAATAGCTGTTAGCTTTAAAGAAAGGAACCTCCTGTCTCACACAACTAAACTTTTTTAAAAGGCAGGGTGAATAGTTACAACGAAAATGAGAACAAAACCTTTTGAACAATACTGTTCCGTTTTTAAAGTAAAAATTAAAATGCTAATTCCAGCATGGTGTCTTTCTTTCTATTCTTATTCCACTTTCACACAAAACCCCTACATTATAACTAGTTTACAGGGGAGGCATTTATAATGAACTTATTTTTGTGACAGGTTTATTCTTGGATAATATCTAAATATTCAGGAAGGCTAAGTTCTCTGTGCTGCATGGTATACTAAAGGAGATAGATACAGAAGACTGAGGAAGGCTGAGCCTGGATGAGGCTAAGGGACACATTTTTGTTATTTGGAACAGAGAGAAAAGCAGATCTGGCTCATCATTTCAGCTGGCTTTTGTATTTTTAATTTTTTTCTAGATGAATCATAATTACCACTTAGATGAAGAAAGTTGTATAATGGAGAACACTCATTCCATAACCATATTCCTTTCAGACACCTTTTCTGTCATCACAAGTCTCAGATTGCTCTAAAAAGACCCCAAGAAGTTCATTTATTTACCGTTGAAGCTAAAGGAAGAAAGCTAGAGATGCAAAAGCAAGTCTTTGCTTAAAGGGACAACAGACAGGTTCTTTACATTTGCAAGACAGGAGTACAAAGACCCTCATCAGACTATGTTCAACTCAAATGTGGCCTCCAAAAGGAAAACTAGAAATAAAGGACTTAAACAGGTAAGAAGTTATCAAAAAAAATAAAATAGTCCTGAGTAAATGGACTTCCTCTCCTTGTAGTTATTGTGGTACATTTTCTCAACCAGTGGGTTTAAGCAACTCTCCTCACCTCCCATCTTCAGTGTAACAGTTTGTGTGATATTCCAACACTGGAGATATTCAGTACCACTGATATCTACCAGGAAAGGAGCTGATCGGAAAATCCATTTCCCCCATTCCCAAATTCCAGATATCGTCCAGTTTCCAGAAATAGAAGTACATGTTTCCTGCTACGATATGAGACTGGTGAGGAAAGTAGGGTTTCATCAAGAAAGATGATGGCAAATAAAAATAGCAGTATGATCTGTTATTGCCAGTCTAAAGTTTATAAAAGCTTCCCATGTTACATATTGTAGAGAAACTAAGGAAATGTTTGGAGCTGTCTAAGGAAATGTTTGGAGCTGTAAACTAAAGTTCCCCATGTTTGTTTTTGGGTTTCTATGTTCCCAACATTTCTCTTGGCCATTACTGACCATCTCATCTGATCACTTATTTCTATGAGCTGAGACTTTCAGAATCTCATTATTGCAAACCTTTTCAGTATTGCAGACTATATATTAAACTATAGCTTAGTTTCCTATTTAAGCAAAAGAAGAAGCAACGGAGGAGGGCCCAACATCTAAGGAGAAAATGCCTGTGTTGTGCTTTTAGCACAGGCATTTGGTGAGGCTGTCTCTGGCTGGTTTATTCTGGGTTAGTAGGGACCATATATTTCCTTTTTCCAGCCTTTGATGAGGACTGGATTTTAGAAGTCTTGACAAGGTGCTGGTTGCTGACTAGCTAGAAATGCAAGCTTATTCAAATACAACTGTGGAAATTAAGATGTGAGGTCCATATAAAACCTCCAGTTATGAAGACATTCAGGTGGGTGGTTGCCATTTGTTTGAAGTAGCTGAAAACTATTTCTCTTAAAATTTAGGGGATATATTATCTTGCTGGGGGATTCTTTCACTCCTATTGCAGGGAAAGACTGTATGGTTTTTCCTTGCAGCCTGAAGAGGCATCCATGCTGCACCACGTATCTGGTTCTTATTTCATGCTGCCTCTTTAAGAGTCTCCTATCACCCCTTTCTTCTCATTTAAACTGATATCCGCATTGTCACTTTCCTGACCGTGCTAGAGGAATTCTGCAGGAAATACTGACTTTTGTCTGCTGGAATCAGCTTGATAGCAAGGCTTTGGCTCCCCGCTCCCCCACACATTGAGTACTGTGCATCATGCACCAGTTCCTTCAGCAGAGATGCTGACTGGCATGTGAGTGATGTGCAAAGCTGGGCCCATTTGCTTTCCAGCCAGTTGAGCAAATTTTGCTGTTGTTTCACTAATTCTAGGAAAATTTATGTCAGCCTCTGATCAGGTCTTCCCTTGGCATGGAGGATTGGCTCAATTTGCTAAGAACAAGAGAGCCCCAGAGAGGAATCGTGTTTCTCTCTAGCAGAATGAAAATTAAGGACAGGACAAGCTAATCAGGAGAGACTGCATAATAGATGCAGCTCCTTATACAAATAATAGTGCATCATACGCTCCTAACAATTCAAGTTAAGCTAATGTTGTCCTGGGTAACATCACAAAACAGCAAATGGGCAATGAAATGAGTATGCTGCCATCTTTGTTTCTTAATTTATTTTTATTATTGTGAAGCGACAGTTTTATGACAGACAGCAAACTTGATACTATCTCTGGTGAGATTACTGTTTCTTTGTGAAGGGTAACTCTGTTGGTAAATAGACTTTTGCATGGCACTTAATTTAGAATTACATTTAAAAATTGTACATAGATATCTGTGACACTTATTGACTTACAAATCAGCAGTAATTGTAAATCAGGGATTGTGATTTCTGTGAGGGCATTTGCAATGAGATGCTTGGATACCTATTCTCAGCCTGACACCATTCAACACTTTTATCAATGGTCTGAGGAAAAACAGAGAAAATATAGGCTTCACCCAAATAAAGTTCACAGGTCAAACAACAAATGAAAGGGTAAATTATGCTGGAGAGAGGTTGAACTGCAGAGTGATGTTTTGCCTGGTAGCTTAGGCTTGCTTGAACTCCCAAAGGGCGTTTAATACCACAATACCAAGTTATGGGCAATGGTAGGAAAAAGAGAAAGAAAAAACATTGTTCATGTCCATAGAACAAGGAGCTTTGTCATGGTAAAAATGCCTCATAAGAGGATTTAGGGGTCACAAAAATGAGTTTGAAACCTGTAGCTAACAGGAACTGACACTCCTGTTCCCACTTACCCCTCAAAAGGGGAATCCTGTTATAAGTCTACTAAGAGATTGGGGATGAATGAAAAAAAACCTGAACCTGCAAAGCAAAAATGCTGCTCAAATGATTATTGAACTGTTGAGCTTACTCATTGTCTCCTAGATCAAAAGGCATGATCTTCAAGACATGTGACCTGTCGGGCTGTGCTCCTGGGCTGCACTGGACACAGACATGTCCCCAGTCAGCCACCACTCCAGCCTCTGCACTGCTTGGAAAGCCATCCTGCTGCATATAACACGCATTTCCCAGGAGAGGATCCCATTTGACACTTTGAAATATGGGTGAATCTTCAAAACATCCCCATTTTGAATCTTAGTCCAACTCAGAAACAGCCTGTAAATTATCATCATATTAAAATATCATCATATTCAAATTCTTCCCAATTATTTTTGAAAGGGAAAATATTTTGTTCTCCTTCCCACTGTTTCTTGATATACATGTATCATTTCACTTTTTTTGACTTTAGAAGAAAATATTTATTGAATATTTCCCTGAGTTGAGCATTTTTCTCTACCACTGTTGGTGATCTTCTGCTCTCTCCACATAGTAATGAAAAAATATCTTTATTAGTTAGGTTTTTTTTCTCATCCTGTTGTGCCTTGAAAATATTCTGTGTTGTTCTTACCTCTGCTGGGCATTGATTTCTTGCCATTTGTGTCTTCTTGCTTCCTTTTTCAACCTACCACTCCTAACATGAACTTATATCAACGTTGTCATTTTTCATTTCATAACCACATATATGTGTAAATACACATATGCATACATATACATACACACATCCCCCATGAACTAGGTGACCTCTGGAGGTAGTTTGCAACATAAATATTCCACAATTCTATGATTCTACATACACACGTACAATTAAATAAAATAATATAAATGAACCTGTTGATGTGCATGTGTAAACTTTAAATTTACCTATTAATTTTGCTTCTCTCCCCTCTGCACCTGACTGTAGATGCATAAGTATATTCAAGCATTTGGTAAAATATGGAATTTGAACTTAAATTCAATATGCATGCTTGATGAAAATAGTTTTTCCTCAGAGCTTAATTAGTGTTACAAGCTTTCTGAAACTGGCCCTTTTAAAAGCCCAGGTATATACATACATGTACACTGTCCTAAGACATACTTGTCTGACATTTATGCTTTCATCATATCAATCGTGTGCAAACAAAAATTATTTGTACCATGCCAACAACTGCTTTTGTGATGAGTTCCCTGTTTTTCTGCACAGGGCAGCAGTTCTCTGCCACAGCCACCTGTAAGCAGGGAAACTGCCCCTGTTTTTCTAGGAGCAGAGATATCAAAGCACTGCTTAACATGGACTCTTCAGCCACATCAATGACATTTTCCAGGCACACACATGGCTGCACACTTCTCTGAATCACGTACATCTTCTTTCCGTCATTGCTGGGATTTGCCAAAGCGGAGAAGACCAGCAGGACGCTGCTTCCAGCCCTGTCCCCACTGCCCTGGCCATGTTGTGGTGCCCCTCTGGCAGCTCCAGCCCAGCCACCAGTGCCCACCTTGTCCCTTCAGACAGCCCCCCAGGAGGTGCTGCTGGGGCCCCCAAACCTGAGCAGCAAAGCTTGACTTAAAGGTTTCAAAGGCTTTCCTTAGACAGACAATTAAATGGTCTCACCCCACCCTTGCCTAGGACTAGCAGCAAAGAAACTCTGCTGTGTAGTATTTCGAAACTTCAAGGACAAAGCTCTTGGCTCCTTGTGTTAAAACAAACCTTCATATATACACTAAAACATCACTGCTCAGTTATCTGAGCATATTGAGTTACGTCTGTCGTCATGTACATCCCCCAGAGCCATGTGGTGGTCTGCGATAGCGGGGCTTGGGACAACACCTACAACACATCCACAGACACTGAGGACAACTTACATCTCGGCTGTCAGCGATTCGGAAACAGGCTATGTAATTTGTGGCATCAAGCTCTAGCGAGCTCCCTCTCAGCTTGAAGCTCAGGAGATGATGATGCTGTATACAAATACCTCAGCAGAAAGATGGCTCCTGACAGTAGAGAGCACTTTAATTTAGGAAACAAAAGAATAACAAGGCTTAGCTGCTGGAAGCAGAAGCTTGAATGAATTCAAAGCCGCAATGTGGAGTAGATTTCACACTGAGGAGGACTAACCACCGAAACAACATACCTGGGGATTGGCAGATACTCCGACTTTTCTGGTCTTTAAAAATCAAGTTTGGGATGTCTTCCTAAAAGCCACATTTTAACTCAGATAGAAATTATGGACTTTTATATAGAAATTACTGGATGAAAGTCTAGACCATGCACATCGAGAGGTTAGGCAACATATTAACAGCAGGCCCTTTTGGCCTTAAAATTACGTTTCAGATTATTTTCCCTCCCATTTTATGTTTTGTGATGATTTAAAATTGTAATTTTTCCTGGCTTAAAAAAGGTAATGCACACATCCATATGGTTCAAATGAGTTTAACCAAGGCTTATGTTAGTAAACCAGCCATAATCTGAAATACATTACATAAAAGCTGTTCAGTATTCAAATATTCAAATGCTATTATTTGCAGGAGAATTTTGCTCCTCTGCAGTAATGCTATGTTTCCACTTCTCTGTATATTTTCAGTGACTGTATGCAAAAGACTACCTGCAAAAATCCATCTTTAAAATATTATCCTCAATGAGAGACTAAAGTGGAAGAAATACACAAAATCTTTCAAATTCCCTTTGAATTTGTCTTTAGAGATAAAATAACTAAATAATATTAAACAGACCTTCAGAGACAGAAAAGTAATTAATTTTACAAAGTCATTTGAAATCCAAATGCCCTATAAAAATGACTTGTATGCTTTTTGCAATACAAAAAATGGTGTAATCACACATTTAACACAACCTGCAGTGTATCCTTCAGTGAGTATCCTTCCACATATTCTGTTGACAACTGAATTAATCTAATACTTCTATATTAGACAAAATTGTTTATATCAACTGGTACTATATGTTTATTATTCAATAAATATAAGTTCACAGGACTGCTGTGCCATGTAAGTCCTTTCCCCAGAAGTAGTTAGTAGACCTATGGCCTTATAAGTAGGCCATTTATTACATTATGAAATAATAGCAACATTACAAGGAAGAATTAGGGGGAAAAAAGGTATGCTTTACTACACATATTAGTGAATTGATCTGGTAAGTATTTTGATCTAGTAAATATTTGTCTATTTTTTTAAAATTAACATTTTTTTATAAATAAAGTATTTGCATTTCTTTCTTAACAAATAACAGTTTTATCACAAGTCCTTTGTGGATATTTGCCACAAAACAATTAAACTAACAAATTGCAGTGCTTTTTTTTCCCCCCATACTATCAAGACATGTATGAGAAAGCAAGTTTAGTACTTTACAAGAAATGTAGACACTAACATCTAAATCTCTCATTACAACATGAAATACTAAAATATTGAATGTTTTTATTTTAAACTATGGTATCATATTTTAATCCAAATTTATCTTTGAAATCTATCTCCTCTGGTACTCCTACCACTCCGAAAAAAGGATACTGCAAAACAGAAGATCTGACATCTGTGGGCAGGTTGATGGTTACATATGGCAGGATATACAAGGCCCTGTTAGAGAATAGGCTTCAGGCTGTACATGTCTACCGATTTACCCCTTTGGGAATGCAGAGGCACTATTCTGCATTGGCAGAGCGCTCAAAGTGTAGGAACAGGCACCCCTTAGTTTTTGTTGGGAGCAGCAGGAAAATCTGCTACACTAATTGCTAAAATCCTCACTGAAACTGGTCTTAAAGCAATGAGGAATCTGCTCTCCTGCTGCTGCACACAGATAGGAGTCTGTTACTTATACTTGTAACAGTGCCGAGCGGGCAGGGAACCACACCAGCTCCATAATTAGGAGTCTGCGCCTCCAAAATGCAGCTACTCAAATAGTGTTTTCCAGAGTGCATCTAAACAGTGAGTCAAATTTGTCTGGACCCCTCTGAACTCTGGAGCAGAAAGAGGAAGAGACGTAATGTTTATTTGCTCACACATCACACTAAGGGAGGCTGGGTATGGATGGGGTGGGCAACCAGCTCTGAAAATCTGTCCAAATATCCTCCCCCTACAGCCACAGTCAGAATCTGCTGACTGCGGTGAGTACCTGCACGGACTTCACACACTTCAGAGAGGGGATAAGGGGATGTCAGTAAAAATGAGTCAAGTAACCTTAGGCTCCAGCTTTAACAGCAGGACTAAAAGCAGCATCTAGAGTAGCTGAAGGCAACACTGGATGTAAGTGATGGATTAAACAATAACTCTGCTTTTTCACTCCTCCTGGACCAAGCATGCTTCTCCGAGAAGGACATACTGTGTCTTCGCCCTGCTGTTCCAGGCACTGGGAAATAAAATCTTTCTTGAAATTCTTATGGCCTCCTGATTGCAGGCTCACTTTCAGCTAAACGTAGGAAGGAAAAAATGTTTCTGATGTAGTTCATAAACAGTAAAAGGTCTTTGTTCTGCCGCAAGAAAGTCAGCTTCTGTGCAAGACGGAAAAGGCAAATAAATGTAGAATAACAGGAGTGGCTGTAAAGCACAAAGAGATCTTGGAAGAGAGGAGTTTTTTGATGAAGGAAGATGACAGCTGAACACAGAGCACACCTGAACACATAAATACTAGGAAATGCATTGTCCCTTGCATATCCAGGGATGGTGTTTGTGGTGGTTCTTAGTACAAGAGACAGCATACTTCACCTCCTGTCAAGGTGCTACATCTCCTGCTGAGAGGATTCGTACTGTGCCTCACACATTTTTACAGTCTTGACATATCTGGTCCTCTGGTTTTTTTCCTCTTTGTTTTCCTGCTCTTTAACTTTTGCTCCACTAATAAACTCATTAAGTATAGCAATATAATCAGCATCCAATTTTCCCCAGGGATGGAGAGAGAAAAGGGAAGGATCCTACATGACAAATGTTATCATTTCATTTAATGTGCGGTAGGCAGGTACCCAAATACCACATCTGTGGGCTTGTCACAGCAACACATTAGAAGAACAAAATGAGGTGGAAGAGCTGCCTTTATATTCTCTGCCCATAAATCTGTTATGAAATAAGGAAATATCACATAGCTAAGGAGGAGAAGAGACAACAAGGAGACTGGCTGTAAGAAGAATCTCAGAGAGGGAAAGGGTGGCAAAAAGTAAGACAGACACACACACACACACAGACAAAAAAAAGCACAAATATCCACTAGATCAGGAAAGATCAAGAAAGCCATGGACTGCAAAAGTTTCTGAATTCTTGTGTCCATGGTGAAAAGCTGGAGGTGCTGGCATGTTTCTGATGCACAGGGCACCTGACAGAGGATGGGACGGTGGCTGAATTCAGCAATGATCTGTTTCCCAAGGGTTGCAAAACCATTTCTTACCAAAGAGAGATATTGCCAGAAAGATTCTTGCTCAAGAATATATGCTGTTTCTACCAGAATAATTCTGCTAGCATATTAGCAGAATACTGTTAGCATTAGTACACTAGTCACACTATTGCTGTTACTGGAGCACATCACATGGAGAATGTCTCTTTATAGGCACAAGGCCATGTGTTTCATCCAACCCTTTAAAAATTATATGCATACAAAATGCACATGCCCTCTGTCCAGCACTAATCTACAATGGTTTTTATCCATCAGACAGCTCAGTCAAACCCAAACACTGTCCAAGTGTCAGACAACTTAAATCATGTTGTGTCAGGGACAACCTTAATATAAAAATCACTGTATGTACACTATAAGCACACCAGCAGAGCATTTGCTTTGTCTTCCTCACAGTGTGGAGTGTCAATTATGGGAGCAGAGTAGGAGCCAGATGGCCTAGTGCTATGGAAAGAAAAACAGACACTTGTGACAACACTGTCTTCCTCTCTGCTTCCAGGATGGGCCAGGAAAGTTTTTCCAGAACTAGCAGGTGCTTTTTCAGTCTGGCAGAGGCATTCAAGGAAAAAATATTCAGCTACAAGTCCTTCTCATTAATCAGTCACTGGCCTGTGTTGTTCTGTGACAGCACACCAGGACATTGTATTTCCCTTGTGTCTGAAGAACCCATATCTGTGCCTTCTGTATTTAACATATCTTTTTTCCATACAGTTGTAATAAATAGCTTTCACAAAAGAGTCTTGGTTCCAATAGAAACATTTTATTTTCATCATTTTTTATCCAACCAGTTTTTCTCCAAAACATGCATTCTCTTACTCTTCTACTACGCAACAGGGCATTTTGTTTTCACTAAGTGACCAAATCAAAACACAAAACAATAACAAGGGCATTTAATTGTGAGCCCCTTACATTTTAAGACTTGGACAGAAAGCAACATCAATTTTCTGAAAAATAGTGTAACACATAGAAAATTACAGTAATTTCTGAATTGTTTCAAAACCAACTTGCATATTGAAACTTCATAATAAAATTTTAAATATGAAAAAAATCCACCTATAGGAAAACATAATGATTTGGGAATCTAAAATCAGAATACTAAATTTCAACACAGAACCTTTTGCTATTGCCAAGATAAAATGCAATGAAGATCAGCATGTCTACATTAATCTCTGACAGTGTAATAACATAACATTTATGTTGAAAAATAACGTAAAAGAGGAATAAGACTTATTTTTCTAAATCAGAGATAAACTTACACCATCATTTCTCCACAGAGATTACGGGACAAAAATATATCATTGGGTGAATTCCATATTTTTAAACAAGAATTATCTGAGGAAAAAAAGGCACAGTTTCTTTGTCACCAATCTAACTTTCCTCATCAAAAGTTTGCAATATCTAAGAAAATAATGCAAAAACTTAATTGTTTTTTTTTTAAATCAAATGGTCTCTAAATGAGTTTAGAAACTTCTGTCATATCAACCTCATTGCTTTTAATATGGAACTCTAGGAATAAAATCGGAGTATGCTCAGAAAATCCTGACAGTGTAATTTCTTTTTAACAAGAAAGCACAGCTAAATGTTCCAATGAAAAATCTCAATCAAAAATCATTAATCAAATGTTTTGAAGTAATTAGATGTGAGTTATAAAGACAAAAAAGCCCAGCTTGTGCATATTCCAGATTCCAGATTCCAAGCCAGAAATATGCCTGGTCAGTTTAAATTTAAAGACCTGATCCAGTCACTGCATATTAAGTTCAGCATAATCTGTGTCTTAATTTAACGTTTTACTTGAATATACATTTTTCTGAAATTAATTAGGAGATTTTTCAAAGGTACCAATAAGCATTAAGTAAGTAATTTCAGCTTTGGAAAAATCTCATGAATGATAAATATATGAAATTTACTGCTGTATAAAGATATCACAGCAAATTAAAAATTATGTGAGTCTTCCAGGGTGGGGGTTGTTTTAAGTATTCTTGATCTAATATCCAAATCTGTTAAGTCTGAAACAGTATTAAATCCTTTTGAAAGCTTCTTCATTTTCAATATTTAAAGCAGTTGAGCACTCCAGCCCTGATCTAACAAAATAGTTAAGAACATAAGTATATGAATGCAGAATTAAGCACGTGCATATTTAATGCATTAGAGGCTTAATCTGTCATTTTTGCTCATCGTCTGTTAAACAGAAAATATATATATATATATATGTTTCTAATGGGTAACCACAATAACTGATAAAAGGATTTAGATAAATATACACTATCAGAGAGGAGGTTGTGTTTTCTTGGTTTTTAAGAAGGACAAAAAGAATAAAAAAGAAGAAAGGCGTTACATTTTTGATGAACTGATTTCCCCTCTCCTGCTTCCTAATGTAGGAGGATTTTTCCCCAGGAATCTTCAACGTTTCTTCTTCCTAATTATTTACTTTCTCTCTCACTTAGCCAATTCCTCAGCTAGATGCAATATCATCCTTTGCTCTCTTCTCCCTCTCTTAGCACCCTTTCTCCAGCTGCTTATCCAACAACCTCTCCTGCCAAGGTCTCAGGGCTGTGCCCTCCTCACAGCCTCCTACCTCACAGCCACCCACTGCCTCTTACTCGTGATGATCCCGTTTTGCTCCCTAGTGGCTGGGGAGAGTTCCTGTTCTCACCCCATGCCTTCTCCATTATTTGAGGCCAGCAACATTTTTACTCTCTCTTTCCAAGCTGATGTCTCCAAATCCCCTTTTACTATTCCTTCTGTTCCTATATTTGCCTCTTCCTCTTTCCTCAACCTTTACCTTGAACTAAAGCAATTTTAATCCTCCTTCACTTCTGACTGATGACTGTTCCCTTCTCACTTGTTTTAGCCTGTCTCGGTTCCTTGATCCAGAGTTAATAACGAACTCTTTCCTCAGATCTTTTAATCTTCAAATTCCTTTTCTCTGAGGAACAGCTTTCCTCACCTGCATCCTGCCACACATTTTCTGATACCCAGCCAATTGTCCACACTCCCTGCCACACTGACCTTCAGCAGGCTCTTCCTACATTGACACACACAACTGTTCCATTTCCTAGGAAAGCTCTCTGCTTTCATTACTTTCCTGCTGGCCTGTCCACTTTTGACTCCACACAGTGAATTGTGCACAGCTGGCTAGGTAGCAATGTGGCTGCAGTAATATGAAGTTTAGCGTGAAATGAAAAATTTTCTGAAAAGTGGGACAAACAGTCTGACATTTCACCCATCTTCATCTCCTTTCAGTCAATGCCCTCTTCCTGGAGAAAGACAGACACTGCTACATCTTATTTTAAAGTCCTTGCCCTCATCAGCCTAAACCTATTGCCTTTAGAGAAGTTGTTCACCCGCTGTATTTTTCACAAGTGCACCTTTACATGGCTCTGACTGTTCTGACTGTTCCCTGTCTTGACTTCACCTTTCTGGCTGTGTGCCTGCTTGGCTGAAAAGAGTCTTAATGAACTGAGAATACAAAAAGGGAGCACACAAGTGTAAATAAAGATAGGCAAGACAGGAGGAGAACAAAAGCATTGCCTGGGCACTCCAGCACAAAAACAGGAAGGCAAAAGCCCAGCTGGAGCTAGCAAGGAACATTAAGGTTAAAAAGAAACTATTCTACGAGAATGCTATTTGCAAGGGGAAGGTCAGGAAAGATCTGAGTCCACTGATGAATGGGGAAGAGACAAGTAACAGGAATCAAAGAAGAGGCTGAACCACTCAGTGTCCTTTCTTACAAGTCTTCATAGACAAAGCCTGCTCCCAAGTCCCAGCAACTGCAAACCTCTTTCAGAACACAGAGGGCCAGTCAACAACAAAGCAGCAACAAGAGACTACTCAGAGGAAACTAGGTATGCTCAGATCCATCAGGCCAGATTTCACCCAAGGATTTGACACAGTTGACTGATGTGATTGTGAAGATGTTGTCAATCAACTGTGAGAAATGAGCAAGGCCCCTGATCACAAAGGAAAGGCTAACATTATTCCCATCTTTATGGAAGGGCAAGCAAGGAAGACTACCCAGGAAATAATCAGTTGTTCAGCCTCACCTCAGCCCCAGGTGAACATCCTCTTGTAATCCATGTCCAAAGACAGAAGACAACTAGCAGGAGAAGCCAGCATGGACTTTTCAAGGGAAAAGGATGCTTGATTCCTTCACTCTCTTCCAAGAAGGAAAAGTATGAATGGAGAGCAGAAGAGGTGTAATAGATTTAGACTTGTGATACTATCTCCCACAGCAGCCTCCCTTTTAAACTAAGGAAATACAGGTGAGATGGACAGAGTGGCTGCAAACTGGCTGGACCGCCAGGCTCAAAAGGTAGTGGGTCAATGACTTGACATGCCATAAGTAGCCAGGTACAGTAGGGACATGTATTCTTGAATACCTTCATCCATGGCCTGTGCTGAGACACAGGATGACAAGGGCAAACATGCAGGTGAGATCAGGTTGCAAGGAAGAGCAGGAGTAGAAGGATGGTACAACCACCATGTCCTCAGTTTCTCTACTGTCTAGTGCCCAGCACGACTGCTTCCATAAATACAAAGAGGGGGAAAAAACCCTGCATATTTTACACAGTGATTCAAATCAATTGTCTTGCTAAAGTGGAGAGGGTTCACAAGGCTCTCTCAGAAATATTTTGTTTTGAGTTTGTGCACGAGCCAAGCTGGCAGATGCAGATTTTGTAAACTCAGGTGATGAAGCAGACCCTGAGAGACAATGAGTTTCAGCAGGTTAGAAATCATTAATGTTTCTATTACTTGTTTGATTACGTGATTAAAATCTCCCACCAAGCACGTTTCCAAGAGACATTAACTCAGAAAAAGAGCATTCCTCTGAGATAAAATGTTTATGTTTCGGTTTGTTTGGAGTTGTTTTGTTGTTGCCATTCAAGATGAATGCTCTTTTTTTGTTAGCTACCATGCTTTCTTGGTTTAATCCTGTGGGTTTTTTTCTCCCCACAGCTGTGTCTTGTTTTCTTTGCTTGTTTTTGCTCCTCATAGAAGATACAGTAAATTTAATAGCTCTGTGAGGCTTATGTATATTGTTATTGTTGTGAGTGCATTATCACCGCCATTTAATGAAAATGTATTCCCTGTATTTTGTTAGTCAAACATGCAACTGCTTTTAACTTGCAATAACTGCATGAGCCTATTAAGAGATGCTTCCCATTATGCTACCATATTACTTTACAGGTTTCAAGTTTTTTAGTGGAATAAGAAGTTTAATTGCTCCTCAATTTTGGGAACGACAGTGCTTAACATCTTGCATTAGATTCCTGCCTCATCTTTTGCCATTTCACTCTATGTCTATAATACCTTTCTTGCAGTTAAAATTCCTTTCGTGCAGATAGATTCTGTCATGTGGAATGGCAGAAATAAAAGTAAATATACTTAGTGAAGTGTAACATGAAGAACAAGGCAAATTAAACAAGAAAATGAATCATAAGCAGTGTTTCTGTGCTGGCTATGTAAGACTCTGGAAAAGGGATCAAACCCCTCCTGTCTGTTGCTGGAAACCTGCAGAAAATTTCCCTGGCAATCTGATTGCGCACCACACACTAATTCCTGTTTTCAGAAAAATCAGTTCTTTACTCCACAAGATTTCTGCCCATTTTGCAGAAAGAAAAATACTGAAATCCATCATCTCAGTGTTGTGATGAAAATCTATGGCATAAGATGTATTTATGGCTGTAGTGAGGTCTGTCCAAGCCAGGGAGACATTTGAGTGTCACTATGCAATGTGTATTCACGGAAAAATACGAAGAACTCAAAAGTTATTCCATGTAAAATACATATATGGCCTCAATAGCCAAGCAAAGAGATACAAACCTTTTTCTAAAGGTTTTTTCTTCCCCTTTGGTTGACCTCTGGAGTTTGTGCTGCTCCACTGGCTGGGCAGCAAAGCGCTTGCAGGAGTTCCTGCTATGGGATCTTCTCCAGGTGCAGCAAGGGTGCAGTTCGCAGGGAGTTCACTGGTACCGACAGGAACAAGGACTCATATCTTGCAATCTTTTCCTGCTCTCCACCTTGTGACCCTGTCACATCTAGTACTTGTCACAGAATCACAAAATCACAGAATCATTTAGGTTGGAAAAGACCTCCACAATCATTGAGTCCAGCCTTTTGACTGATCTCCACTTTGTCAACTGGATCATAGCACTAAATCCCACAAACAGGTGTTTCTTGAACACTTCCAGGGATGGTGACAATAAGAACCAAGAAATAACACTAAGAAAAGAAAATACCCAATTTTTGTTGCACTAGGGTTCTGCATGTTTTAGAGAAGTGACTCATTTGAGACCAGGGTGCATTGAAGGCTGATTTAGGACAAGGTCTGTGGCAGGATACACAGCCACAGCAGGGTAAATCCCTGGGCAAGGTGAATTCTACCCCCACTCATAAAACCATACTTTGAACTGGGATTTCTGTCACATTTGAAAACCAAAAAAAATCCACTCCCCAAAACTAAGCACTATAACTTTCCCTTCCTGCTCTGCAAAAGTGGTTTCTAGTGTCATCTAATGATATTTTTCATCTGATTTTTCTAAAAGATACATAGAATAAATACTTGTTTCATTTGTATTATTTTCCCTTTCATAGCAAGAAATAAAACAGTCTTATTGACCCTGGACAGAGTTTCTGCAGGATAAGTTGTGATGGAAACTCATAAACATGCCCATGAAAACAAGGATATTTGAATTATTTGAGAAAATGGGTCTCCTAGTCCAAAATGTTGGCATTTTCTAACTTCTGATCAGCTTCTCAAGCAAATGTGAGTTCTTTGATTTTAATGCAACTTCCTAACTCTAAAATTGCAATAACACCCAGAGGTGGGAAATGCTCCTATATTTAGTTAACAACATATAACATTTTCCATCATAAAATGAAGTTTTAAGTTGCTTATAGCATGCAGGCTCTGCCAGCTGCATAGTTTTTTAGAATGAAGTTGGGGTGCATACAATGTTTTGTTGGGTTTGTTTGGGTTTTTTCAAAGCAACAAAATTGCAACCATACCATTACAGTGTTTGAGCTTTTGCATGTTTGCATTCAGGATCTGAGACACGAGGTGCAGTGAAGGAAGTATGATTGCCAAGGCTGGGACTGTTGTATTCTGCTATGTGAAAATACATCCAATCCACCTGAAATTTTAAGCTGTTATGAGGTTTACCTGTTATATGTCACTGGCTCCCCTTTCCATTCACACTTTTTTCACAGTGTCCCAGGTGAGCTGTGGCTTCAGCACCAAAAATCAGTGCTGGCAAACTTGTACATTTGTCATACATGTCATATTCATATGGTCTCAGTGGTCTCCTTGCCCAAGAGCAGAAAATGGTCTGAATACAAAGCTGAGAACTAACTATGAAGGGAAATGACTTGGCAGGTACAGAAGGAAGACCACAAGGAAAGCCAGAGGAGAAGGATCACAGAGTGGAAGAGGCAAGGATGGTTATAAATCAGCCAATGATAAACAGGATCCCAGACGTGGAGAGAGAGCCCAGAGTTGCTGGGTCTTTGCTTTCCAGTAAATATATAGAAAAATTCCATCTGTTTTTCAGGTGGCTGGTTGATAGAGCAGAACTACTTTCAGTGGTATCCATTACTCCATTAATTCAAGTGAGAGGTCTCTGCCAGGATGTAATGGTTTCAGCCTTCCGCACAGCCACTTAAAAATCAGTCCATCCTAAGAAATGTCTGTATTTTCCCTGACTGTTAGTGGGGAGGATTGTTCTTTTTTTTCTCTTTCTGAAGAAACTTACATTAAGCAAAGCCATAATAAAAGCACAAATCAAGTGCTCAAAAACAAGAAGATTCCTGAATTAATGTTATTTGAGCAAATGTAATTTTTATGTTCTTGTGCAATGCTAGACGAGTTTCTCAAATCAAATTTTCCAGACATGTTCACTAATTGGGCATTTCTCATCATCTGGATGCTTTTCTTCCTCAAAGCAATTCAAGCAGGATACAATAATTCACTGCAGTGGAAGCTGTTCATTGAATATATCAAGTTCGATTTAAAAAATCTAAGTACCCTAATCCACTATTTTCCTAACATCCAAGTTTCCACTCAGACTTTAAGTCTAATTAACACCAAATAAGGTGTAAAGCAGCTTTCAGGCTAGTCTGGCCCATGTGTAGGTTTTAGAGATCTCTGAAAACATATCCAAAAAATATGTTCTTGAGGTGGTAAATCTGTGAACACAGAAGTTGTAAAAGCAAAATCATTTTAGGAATATTTGCAATAATGTTCCTAATGTATATTCTCTTTAGTATATATTTTCAAACAAAGTTTTAAATTCCATTGGTAAGACACAGTTAAGCAAATAGTATACAGTGGGGTCAATCAGAAAGAAATGAGTGATCATGAGAAGTAGGTTTGAGTGCAGAAACAGTGACCAAGGCGGCTCGATGCCATGGCAGATCTCTCCCAGCCATGTGGATGACACACTGTTAGCATGACAATAAGTGTACATGACAGCTGTTTTGTGGGACTGTTACTCTTTACAGGAACAGAAAGAAATACCTATTTCTAAGTTGCAAAACTTAACTAGATATAGGAAATGAAGCATCAACTTACTTAAACAAGTGAGTTATCCAACAAAAAAAAATTTAAAGGCTGTTGCAGTATTTGTGGTCTGAAAGATTTTAGTACCAGCACTGCAGGTTCTAAAGCTACAGACTTTTTCAAGATGAAAACAACAGGGATACACTTCAAAACTTAATTATAGGGAACCATACCACTGGATCCCCAAGACCCTGCCAGTCTACATCAAAATCAAGAATTTATAAAAATATCCTAAGTGGTTACTGATTTCAAAAGACTAAGTACCTCTTCATTTTCAGAATGCTAAATAGACACTAATTCCAATGAGGGAGTATTTTCCATGTAAAAGATTAAAATGTAACAGTTAAATCTCATAGTTTCCAAATTAGTACAAAAACTTCAGCTTCATCTTGCAGTTCACTAAAAATCCTTTAGCAGATCTATAAATTAAAAAATCATTGTGGTACATTCTTATGATACACAAGCCTTTGTAAAATAGTATTATATTCCTATTTTGTATACAGAAAAAGGAAATAAATTAACTCTTGGGTAATATCCCTGAAACACTAGCAGTGTGAATGGTGCTAGAGCATAATTAGGTTTGCAGAAACTCTCTCCTCTGAACACCCATACACTATGCTATTTAGGGCTGGTTTTGAAAGCTGTAATTAAACAGTCAGAAAAACCCTGAAAAAGAAACAAAATAACCAGCCACATAAAAGTCACAGGGAGAAAACAAACAAACAAGCCCCTGGTTGATCATTTAGGTTTCTTAATGAGTTCTGGTAATTCCAGTAAGTTACAGAAGCCAGGAAAGACCTGAGCAGCCAGCTCCTTTCCTTTCAAACTTTAACAACGATATTACACTTCTAAAAAACCAAACCACTGCTCAGCTTACTGAAATAACATTTTTCTCCCATACGCATTCCTGTCAGATAAATCTATAGCTAATAATTCCTCTCTGCCTGCTTGTTTATCCACGCTGAAACACAAAGAGAAATACAACTCCCAGAGCTCCAGCTAAGCCCCTTTGCCAGCCCGGAAAGGATTTTCAGGGACTTGGAGTTTATAGTTGGGCTACAGCATGGCATCCATAGAGTAAGGCATGCTCTCCTGCTTCATCACTTCTGACAACGATGTCTAGCACAGGGCTGGTAGAGCCACCAGCTTTGCAGAGAACTGATGGAACTCCAGCTTGCTCGGAGCCGAGAGCATCTCTGCAGCCCACCACACTGGCAAGCCGGACAAAGCCACTAGACCTGCAGTATTTCAGAGTAAGAAAGAAGCCTTATTTAAAGGCCAGACAGGGGGCCATCTCTTCTTCAACTCATTCAACCATCTCTCTCTGTTCCAGTCATGCTGCTCACGCAGTACGAAGCAGGTGGAAATTATTCACGGTTTCCTGCTGGGGATTCCCTTGGCAAATGTAACGGTGGATTAGAGAGCTCACGAGTTCTCTTCCCGGCGGTTCTGGGGCTGAGGAGCACAGCTAGTGGACACTGCCAAAATACGCCTGGTGTCACCTTACAGCTGTTGAGGGAGACTTCCTAATTGCCATAAATTAGCTGCTATTACCTGGTGGACAGCAGAGAATCGAGGAACTTTGACTTGTTGGCTGACATTCTGCCCTTGCCCAGATGCTGCAAAGGGCACCTTGACTTTGCCAGGTGCGCAAACAGCTGGCCAAGTGAGAAAGGAGCAGAACCCCATCCTCCCTCAAGGTACAGCCAGTCACGACAGGGGGACAGGGGGAGGAGGGGCACACATTCTCATCCCTGCTCTGAATCATCTCACTGCTGGGGCACTGATAGACCTTGTGTCTCTCCTAATCTGAATTTAATCTGCATTTGCTGTTTGAATGCACGGCCAGAGCCACAGTCAGTTCACAGCCTTGGTCAGCTGTCTTTAAGTGTTGTACACACCTAAAATGGCAGAAAAAATTTGGCCAGCACAAATCTTCATATAAATATAACAGGAGAACCACCCCCACCCCCCCAAACTTACATGTAAATATGCACAACTGAATTCTGTCCTTTGTCTCACACTCACACCTTTGAAATAAAATAAAATAAAAGGCCAATTTCAGTCCTGAGATACACAAACACTGATTGGGATACAGTTCCCATTTACACACAGGCTGAACTGGGTGTAAACATGTCTCTGTGGCTTGGACAAATGTAGGCAATCGAGTCCATCACTTTGGTACAGGCTTGGCTGCAAGCCAATGGAAAATCATTGTTTCTACCCCTCTGATCTGTAATGCTGTATAAGACTAATGTTTACTGGTTCTTAGTTCTTGCTCCATACACAGAGAATTTGGTTATCCCAGAGATCATGATCTAGGAGCTCCTGTTGATTTGAAAAATACTAGGAAATTGAAAGACAATTTGGGCATTGTATTTGCACGATACACATGAGATTTTTGGTGTGTGCTTTGCTAACTGTTTATCAACCTACCAATCCTCACCCTCACAAAAAAAACTAAACCAAATAAGAAAAGGCCAAAATCAGAGGACAGCATGGCAGTCTCATATCTCCTTGGCTGTTTTGAGAAATAAAAGCATTTACTCACAGAAGACACACAAAAGCAGGTTCAGGTACCTTTGACAGTAGAAAGGAGATATCTTTCAACCTATTTCTTTCAGCTACCTGCAGTCACAGAAGTGGACTGATCCCTTAGGTTGGAGAAGGGGCCCATAGACAGATTTTCCACCTGTGTCAAGTGGCCTCACACCAACATGGCCATACCTTGCTGCTACCCTTCCTCCCTGCAGAAGCAACCTGTAGTGTCATTTCCCAAGCAGCCTATCCTGCACCTAATCCTTAGGAGAAAAAAACAACCAACCAACCAAAAAAAAAACCAAAACCAAAACCACACACAAAAAACCCCAAACACCACCAAAACAAAAAAACACCACCTTAAAAGTGGAAACTGAGACAGGACCCACCTTTCCTTAGTCTTTTCTAGATGGAGACTCAATGTTTCCCACAAAAAATCAGAGAGAAGTCATGAAGAGCTCTTGGTGGTAAAGCTACTCTGATCTCTTGCAGCCTGAGTAACTGAAAGGAGCTAGGGACACATTTTCAAGACTTTTAAAGAAAGATGTACTTATGGCATAAAGCTAATTTTGGTAACTTAGAGTCTTTCATTAGGTAATTCTGAACACACTGTAGGGTGACTTTAAATGGCATAGAAATATCTATTGGCATAATATAGAATACTAGTAAGTAATTCCTACGACAGAAAAGCCTTGTGTATTTGGGACAGAACTGAAAACAGTGAAAAACTTCACTTTCTTAAATTAACTCTGATTACCAGATTTTGATACTAAATTTTTTTAATCATTATGTTTGAATACTATAAGGGTTTTGGTATCTAATACAGTGCTTTAGATTAGGTTTACCAAGTGTCTAATAAAACAGGATGTTCATCTCTTTTGTCTTGTGGGTGAGGACTCTTTTATTACAGTGTCGTATCTTTTGTTTTAATGCCGCTCTGCAGTGGATTGCCAGCTCATTAATTTTTCTGCTATAACACCCAAATCCCTTTGCTGATCAGTGTGCTGAATGATTGATTCCCTGCTCCCAGACTAATTTTTTACATTGGACTGCATTTACCATCTGGTAGATAAATCATCCAAAACACTCAAATTTGGAGTCTGATTCCAGTGATTCTCTTTGTTTGTTCAATCAGCAGCATGAATATCACTTGCAAATGTGGAGGTTGTGTTCTCTCACCTGGATAACTGCTCTATATTGCAGACAGAGGTTTTGACACAGAGCACCGAGATAACAACAAACCTCTTCTCAAAAAAAAAAAAAAAAAATTAGCTGTCTGATCTTTGTGTTTTCTAGACAAAATTTTTGTTTTATCCCTACCATAGCCACTAGTTTCTCACATAAAAATCAGTATTTCTCACAGCACAGAACCAATTTTGCACATTTCAAACACATCTAACTACTTTCACAAAGATATTCTTTGCAGGTGTAAACACCTGTGCAAGTGAAGAAAAAGACATCCTTTGCAGTTAAAACAGAGAAGAAATACAATGAAATAAACTGCCTTCCCAACCCATGTTTTATACGACAAAACAATTCTACAACCTCAACAGGAGCCTGCCTATTTTATTTTCACTTTTATAACTCTGAAATGATACTTCCATAAAATTATACTTTCAATCAAGACAGAGAAAAAGAACTCAGCCTCACTGAATTGTCTGGGCAAACTTCTGTGAGAGGTGGAAGGTGAAGAAAAAGCCGCGGGAGGAAGGAACCGTTCATCTGCCCACCACTGCACAAGGCAATATTGCTTGGGGGGGCAGAGGGGTCCCTTTCTTTAGCCTAAGGATTTTCTGCTGCTCTTTGCTGCCCGGGAGAACTCATTTGGCACAACACACTGACCTCTGTCTCTCCCAGAGGGATCAGATAGAGGCAGCACACAATCAGAGTCAATACTAATTAGCAAAATGTAAACATTTCATTAGATCAACGCTTCCCTGAATTTTAAAGCAACAAACTGCTATCCAGTCACATTTTTTTTTAATCAAACTTTCTATGAGCATACCTTTTGAAAACACTGTTTTATCTGTCTCCATCAACTAGCTAAAGACTTTCTATCTTGTTCATGTGTTTTATGGACGCTCTCAAGGATTAAAACTCGCATTTTCAAAAGCACTCACTCATTCTGAATGCCCGGACTATTTGGGGCATTTTCTGCATATGCACCAACATTTTTTAACTATCCCATATCTCAAGCTTTTATGTTGCTTTTGTTAAGATTCTTCTTTGGTTTAAAATTTTAGAGGAAATTTAGCAACTTCTGCAAATGATGCTTATCCAAACACTCATTCTTTGTAGTCATATCTGAAACTACATGTGAAATGTCTCTGATTCAGAAGGCAAGTAAAAGTCTTGTAAGGTACAACAAAATCCTCCGAACACTTCAGGTTTAAGGAACAGGATACTTTCTCACCCACTGCTAAAATATGTGTGTTTATAGAAGATTTTCTATAGTCATATGCAAGTAGATGTGACAGCATGTTTTCACAGGGGACTGTGTGTTCCTTCTTCCACCATCGCATGCAGTGCTCTCATCAGTTGGTAACTGAGACAGGTTAAAAATGCTTCTTAAAGCAGGATTTTTTTTGGATTTTTTTTTTTTGGCAGCCATAGTTGAACACTGCCATGTGTAAAACTCACGGAGGTAGGTGGAAATGTGACAGTCTGGGAAACAGTCTGGGTTGGATCTGGGGTAAAGCAGTTGGAGCCCCTAAAATTGAGCATTTTGAGTGCACTTTGAACACACAGTGGTGATCAATGGTAGATTAACTGCAGTTTGCACAGATCCAACTCTCTGTCTTGCCTGACCACACCCATTCACCCCATCTGCTTCCACATGGATCCTGTGAGGCACAGGAGACGCCCCAGGGCCTTTTCTTGAGGAACCCGGCTGTTGCCTGCCAGCAAGCCTGGCAGCTGGAATGAGGCTGCCTACAGCTTTGTGCCAGGCAGAGCCAAATTTCAGGGCATTTTGGCCTCCAGACAAGACCTGAAAAGAGCCATTTCAGGTCCTGAACAGCCTTTTGTCTGTGTGTCAACACTGTACCTGTTCCTTACTTTGGCTGCACCCACGGGATGCTCTATGCATCTTATGAAAGTACAGTGTTTTGAACCTATTTAAGATATGCGGGAGTTCTCAGCCTAGTAGAAACAGGTGGGGAGGACCCACCAGCTACCCAGACAAGTCAAGTCGCTTCAGAAAAGTTACTGGCAGTTCTGTCTTGTTCCTGATTTTCTTCCCTTTCATTTTTACATGTCTTCTTGCTGGTCTTAATTAACACTATTTTTGAACCGTGGATGAGGATCCTGCCAGCTTGAACACCGTTATATAATGTGGGTGTTTCAAGACTGTAATTGCAACTAAATTTATTTTTACAATACTAAATCAAAAGAGAGGTATTACAAGGATTTAATTTTATTTTAAACAAGACCCTTTAAACACTGTTGCTGTAACACATAATCTATTATCAGAAAAGTCCTGCCTGTTCAGTCCTTAGAAATTGTCTACTGTAATGAGAATTTAAATTATCCTAAAATAAATCCCGATTTGCTAGTCAAACACTGCCTCCTCACAATCCACTCTATGACCAATGAGGCAGTTTTAGAGCAACTTAAAAGAAACTGAACACTGATATCAGCGTAACATTAAATTGCTCTTTTAAACAGAGAAATTCACATCAATAGATATGCAAATGCATGCAGAGACTGGTCTGCCTCCCAGCTCCCTGCCAGCCAGGTCTGGAGATGTAACTGGGTCAGTGAGAACAGAAGTCTTCTAGGTACTCTTCTAGCAAAGACTTTCACTGGCTTCTTGCTCCACAAAACACAAAAGTTCCCTGGCAAGCATCCTGAAGAGAAAAAAAGACCTGATATTTTTTCTTTTCTAAAATAAACAAACAAATACATAGTAGAACATATGACCCATAAATTCCAAATATTTAAAAGACTGGTGGCACTATTAGAGACCTTCCTAATAAGACAAGATTAAATGATTCTGCACTCACAACCCCTTCAAGCCATCTGTGAACTAGATTAGAATCAAAGACACATTGTAGCTGTTCATCAACACAAATAGACAGATTTCAGGATCTCCAGGAAACTTTAATTTCATCAGATCACAATTTTGATTGCTGAACTTACTCCTAATCAGATTTTTTCTGTATCTTCTTATCCTTTTGTGGAAGAAAAATATCAGACAAAGAAGACCCATTTTGCCAAGAAATTGTTTCATACAATAAAATTTACTATCAACTGATTTAGTCAAACCAGCCCTTCCCTACACACTTAGGAGCTCTGCAAAATACAACTCCACTCTCTCACACTCTTTCTCTTTTTCTTCCTGCGTTTCTCTGTATTTCTAAATCATTAAATTTCAAGACAATCTGGGAATAAACTACAGCAATTAGAAGGGACTATTTAGTTTACAGCATACTATTTAATTATCTTTTTATTATTCTCTAAGGCTATTTTTGGGATAGAACAATTTTTTAAAGAGTAATTCTATAAAGAATGCCATTGATCTTCAGCTCTATCAACTATTACTAAACAGTCTGTTTAGAAAAAGACAGGCTTTCACCTCAATAATGCCAACATGCCCTCTATCTCCACTTTTTTTCCCACACCAACTGTAAGGACATATCAAGGAGCAGCATATGCAGTAGTCTAGAGTCAGAAGAATAGGTCCTTTTTCAACATCCCTGGTGCTCAGCATTTTGCCTTCTAGAAATACTATAGCTACTGTTATCCTGGGAACTACTGCCACTATCTGCTTTGTGGACATTTGCCAAAGTCTGACCACAGGTGGAAAAGTCAGAAGCACTTCCAGTTGATGGATCAATGGTGGAACGTGATAATCTCTTTATAGGAAAAGGGTAAATTGAGCCTTCTCTTGATATTTGTGGGATTCTCTGTGTTTGTAGTTCTCTACCCAAAGTGCCTGACTGCAGCTTCTTTTTTATTTCAAGTCCTAGTAAATATTAACTCTCCCCTTTATCCAGTCTACTGTCAACTCTAGAAGAAAACTGACAAGTATAAAATATTTATCCTTACATCAATAGCAAGAAAAGGGCCAGACTTCTTGTTTTCCCCTTAATAGGAATTATCATTGATCATACAGAGATCTTGGTACAGAAAGAATGTTTCCTTACTAATATTTTCCACAACAAACACAGCTTCTCTCTCCCCTTTTCAAAAAACAATAAAGAAATTGGATTCAGTCCAATCCCTTCAGTCGAGCCTCAATTGCTCCATCACACAACCAGTTCCCACTAGTGACAATGATGGAGTGACACCTGCTACAAGATGATTTTCCGCTATTCTGACACTTTCAATTCTACTTTAATTACCTTTTGGCTCTTTAATCACTGTAAGAATCTGTACTGCAAGGACATTTCATGTCTAGGCAATTACAATAAACGGAAACAAATATGTGCATGCTACTGTCCAAGTTTTAATTTCTCTTTTTAATCATTGTTTTTACTTTTTACTTATCGTTGGTTTAAATTCATGCCTTATGATATTTTCTCAGTGATATGTAACCTGACTGAGTTTAGATCATTTACTTTGTAAGTTCGATTGGCACAATCACACATAGCATTTAATTGACTCAACTGTTGTAATTCATTTATGGGAACATAACTCATAGTATCTTAAATAAAATAACCATTATTCTAGTCCCATCTACCATATCAGATCAAGTTTTTCATATGCAAACATAAAAAGAAATGTACTTCTTAAAATAGTTAGGCTAATTTACCTGAACCTGTACCTCTTTTCCATCCCTTGCTCTTACATTCTCACCAACATGGCAGCATATCTTCAGCACAAATTGTTTTTGTCTTGTGTAACTTAGAATAATATAACAAACAAAACCTCTCACCCACTTAATTTGAACAAAAATCATGAAGGGTATGTCTGCTCTAGCTGATAAGCACAGATGAAAGCCAGTCTTGAGGCCACAACTCATTTTGGTTCAGAGTCCCCACTGAGACTAGGCAGAAACCACGGCTGAGCTCCAGAAACCAGCAGTGCCTGAGGTTTATATTGTCCCAAAATCCATGTTCACAGCTGCCACAAGGACTGGGCCAAGAGAGATACATGCTTATGTTCACTCTTTCTCGTCACAGTGGGGACAGCCTGGACTGAAGCTTCAGACAACAGAATAGTCTAGAGAGAGAGAGAGAGTGCACATAAAATGCATTTTGGCCAACTCACTAATAAACTTAAGTCTTCACCTCAAGTGTAAATGTACCAGATGTGAGTAGCTTTAGACACTGTTTTATCCTAAGAAAAAACAACTACAGCAGTTCATACATAATAGGTATCCAGTGATAGTATGCTTGGGGGATCCCTGCTACAGGATCTGGAGGACAGACTCGAAGACATCTAAGAAAGTTCTGAAAACAAATGCACCGTATCTGCATTTAAAGTGGATCTCATCTTGCTCATCCCACTCACCCTCTGTGCTCTTCCAAATTCTTGTTCCTCTAAAACTCTGTTCACATGAGGGAAAAAGGAATGCTTTGAAAACAACAGCATATGATGTGGCCAGTTATTGCTACCCTTGTCCATACTCTCTGACTTGCTCCCACATTATTGTTTCTTATAGTGTTTTCTTACTCTTTTCTGCTCATGTACCAGTCAATATTTTCTACTCTCATCCCTCTTCAGGACCCACTCTTGGCCTTCAAATGCTTTTGTCCTACTGATGATGTCTACCTCTCCCTTCTCATCTTACCACATTTTAAAGTATCAAAACAGAAGAATTTTGCTTATGCCTGTTGTATTCATGTTGGCTTGCCATGTTCGCTGCTTCCTCTCTCTTTTTGCTACTGTTTTCACAGCATATGGAAAGTTGAGATAATGTATATATGAAGGATGACTTGACTTTACCTTTCTCTGCTTTTCTTGCTAAAAATTTGCTAGCTTTTGGACAGCTTTTACTTCCATGCTCAATAAACACCCCATTATAGACTCAGCAATCACCCTATCACAGCATATATACTTTGTCCCTCTATTCCCTTCCATCTCCCTAATCGTTAACTTCCATCTATTTTATCTACAATTTCAGACATGTTTGCTGTGCAAAAGAAAAGCATTCATGCCCCTCAGAAGAGGAATTTTGTAAAAGAGGTGTCCTTAATTTTTCCTTGACCTCATTCAATCCTCAATAAACTATTCTGAAATAACTTTATCTTTACCCAATTCACTCAAACAGAACGTACAGAACATAGCCTGTGAGACTCATAGGTGGTGCATAGTATCATCCCAAACAAGCCTGTTTTATCACATGAAGGAACTGCATGCTGAAAGGCTTACCATATCCCTGTTAATTAAAAACCCTGGTGTAGAGATCCAAACCAATGCAGTGAGCAATATCTCTCATTCAGTCTGTGTATCATCCACCAAGATCCACAGTATCTGGTCAGTTATGATCAAACTACAAACTTTGTGGCTGCCACACACATGACCAAAGCGTCTCTCACACTGGAGATTCAACCAGACTGAAACTGAAATTGAAGATGCCCACGCACATTGTGTGTCTCTGGAGAGTACCATCATATTAGGAGCTCCTGAACTAACTACATGTACTTACCTTTACACCTGGGACATTTAATAACCCCTCACAGTTCACAGCCTTTATTAAGGACACAGCTATCTCACAGCCCGAGTAGAGCAGCATCACACCCACCCGGCTCACAAACAGTCGGCAAGTATCAGAAATGTTACAGAAGAAGACTACAGGTAGTGATGGGAATAATATAACATCTTTAAAACATCAACCTAAGACTTTCTTTTCCAGAAAGAAACACCAATTTGGTTTTACATCATTCTGGGTAAAATGGGCCTATTTTATTTCCCTAGCTTAGCAAAGTATGGATTGACAGATGAACAAACACATACACATCCACTTTGTCAATTAACTCCAGATATGTCTTAATTCTCTGTTTCCTGCTCTAATCACTTCATCATATGGTCTTCCCTTGGCCAGGGATGATGCAATTATATTGTAATTTAACAAAAGGCCAAGCTGCAATGTATGTGCCAAAGAAGCAGAATCAAGGCCGAAAAAGCTATCTTAATTTTCATGTTGTCTCCCTATGTCTTCCACCTTGCAATGTTCTTTTGCTACAGCAAACTCTTTCTTAAGCAGCATATTCTGTGGCAATAAAGGAGCATTTCTGAAAAGACATAACAAATAAATAAAGGTAGCTACATAATCTAGTGATGATAAAATGTTACAAGCTCATGAACTGTCTCAAGAAGTGTAAAACACTCTTCAGGGCAGCAGGTCAAACTGATGCAAATATTGAAATGACAAAACAGCAGAGGAAAGGAGAAGAGTTTTCCTTCTCTGAGTATGAAAGGAAATTTAGAGAGTCCAAACATTTGAAGGCATAAAAGTAGTGTTCTTAAGTTTAACTTTCAGTATGAACAGCAACATACGTGGTAGTAGTCCACTGAGAAAGGTGCTAATGCCAACCTCTGGCCCCATGTGTAAATACAGGAAACTCATCTTTTTCAGAGAGTAGTTTCTCCAGTAAAAGTTAATGAAGCTATGCAAAGGTAAGTGAGGGGAAAATCTGACCCAGATATTGTGTGTTGATGTTAGTTCTTTCAAAATCGAAGCTGATAACTGAAACCCTGCAGTTTTGCATGAAACAGTTAACACACAGCAGAACCTGACTATTGCATTTTAAATGAAATTTTCCTTCCATATTCTTGTAGTTACACTAAAAGCACTGCCTGCCACAAGTATGTATACAGCACATATATTTGCTTTTGCCTATTTTTAGTAGAACTGAATAATTCTGAATGCCTTCAATACAGCATATGGTTTTCCAATTCCAGGTTGGAAAGCCCTCTTTCTGTGATGGTTTCTAAATAATGGTATCCCTGTGCTCCACATCATTTTAGAAACTTCCTCACATATTTCACCAGCCTCCCATATTTAATCTCACTGATTTATGCACATGCCGTGGTCTAATGACCCACACGTCTCTGATGGGTAAGCCGCTAAGGCCAGTGACACATTAACCTATTAACCTCTCTTTAAAAATAACCATCACATTCATACAAATACAATGAAAAGTCAGGCAGCAGCAAAACAGTAACATTGTGGTATCACATAGTAACACAGTATATACCTAAAACGGGTAAAATGAAGAAAAAAGGAGCATATCAAGAGTGTATAGCAGATTTATTATATTGCAAAATCATTTTGCCACGGTTTGCTGGTCCGTGAATTTGATAGCCTGCTTTAGCAGCATTATCCGTATTGTAAAATGTAATTGGGAGGAAGATCACTCTTCCATTCACTCATTTCTTGAAATCTGTTGTACAATTTGGGGACCTTATCCTGCAAGGTACTGAGAGTTCCTTCCAGTGTAGAAATTGCCTTCCAATCCTGCTGAAGACAATGGGAGCAGGGGGCTGTACACACAGGGCGAGAAACCTTCATCACCTTGGAGAAGGCACTTTGCACAGCTCTCGCTGGCGATCCGTGCAGTGGAATAAACCTATCATTTTAAAAAGCAGGAGGAGGCATACACAGCCATTTTTCAGAGAAAAAAAAATAAATTCCCTTTTCTAAATAGTAGTTTTAAAGAAAAACAAGTCTTTCTAAAAAAATTGTAAACTTTATATTGTATGCATTTACTTGGTTCTACTTTAAAACCACCATATCCCTCAAGATGTAAGAAAACGTGCTGCTGTCATGCCGAACCAATTCATCCACACTGCAACCTTACAATACCAGTGTATACTTAGGGACATGCCATGCAGCGAAAGCAGGAAAAAAAACCTTAAAAAGCTTAATTTGGGTATTTTGCTGCCTACACCTCATTCAGAGCGAACCCGAAAGACAGCCGGCATAAGGACGGGCGGAGAGGCTGCCCCGGGTTTGGTCTGCACACAGCAAGAGTGAGCCCCACGAAACAGCCCGTGTGAGCGCCGTCCGGGGCTGCGGCCCGGCTCGCCCTCTGTGCCCGCGGCAGGACGGGGTCGGGGCGCGGGGAGGGGACGGGACGGGACGGGACGGGACGGGACGGGGGCGCGCTGCGGGCAGCGCCGGGGTTGGGCGGCGCGCACCTGCCGGCACCTCGGCGGGGGGCAGCGGGGAACAACAAAAGCCGGGAGGCGGCGGTAACCCCTTCCCTTCGGCAGGGAGAGGCTGGAGGGGGGCTCCCCCCGCCCCGGAGAGGGGCATCTCCCCGCCAGCCGGGGAGCCGGCTCGCAGCAGCCGGGGCCGGGGCGAGCGCCGCTTCTTTGTTTTCCGCCGCCCGCAGCGCCGGGCCGGGCCGGGCGGAGCGGGGGGGCCGCGCTCAGCCCTCCCTCCACGTGCACGCGTGGGCTGCCCGCGGGGGTGGGCGCGGGGCGGGAGCCGGCGGGGCATTACCTGAGCAGTTGATGCCTTTGCCTTTGCCGCCGCCCTGGCACTCGGAGCCGGGCAGGGGATGGGAGGCGCGGCCGGCGGGCAGCGCGGAGAGGGCGAGCACCAGGAGGGCCGAGGTGTAGCACAGCGCCAGCGGGGGTCCCGCCCGCAGGAGCGGCCGGGCGGCGGCCGGGCTGTCTCCCAGCATGGCGAGGGGCGGCCGAGGAGCAGCGCCGGCGGCAGCGGGATGGCGGCGGCAGGCCCGCAGCATCAACCGGAGCCCGCGGCGCCGCCCGGGCGGGACCCTCCTTTCTCCGCCGCGCCGGAGCGCACCTTCAGCATCCCCGCCGCAGCGGCCGCACGGACCCGCTGCCGCCGCCCCCGCCGCCCGGGCAGGGCACGGGCAGGGCACGGGCAGGGCTGTCCCCGGCGGTGTGGCCGTGGGCTCCGCGCCTGTCCGCCGGCGGTGCCGCCGCGCCCCGGCCGCCCTCCTTTGTGCGCGGCGCCCGGCAGCGCCGCCGCTCCGCCTGCAACAAAGGGAGCGGAGCCGAGAGGCTGCTGCTGCCGCCGCCGCCGCCGCGGAGGGGGAGGAGGAGGAGGGAGAGAGAGAGAGAGAGAGAGAGAAGGGGGAGGAAGCACACGTGATGGCAGCCCCCTCCCCCGGGGCCGCAGGGGAGGTGAGGGGCTTCTCCTTGCTCGGCGGGCTGGGCGAGCGGCGGCGGCGGCAGCGCCCGCCCTCACGGCGCGTCCCGGGGCGGGCAGGGCTCGCAGTGGGCACTGGCGACCGGCGTGCGGGATAGCACTGATGGGTGAATGGAGCAGAGAAGGTCCCCAGGGGCGTCGAGGGCCGCTGGCACAGCGTTTGTCACTCTTCGGCGTGGTTTATTTATTATTCACTAATAAGCCAGCGTCAGCTAGGTTGGGGAAGAAAGCGAAGGGACCGTCTCTGCTATTGATTAATCGTAAGGGATGTCTTTAATTTTTACTGAATGGAAGCCCAGCACTTATAGTGGAAGCATTAGTACCGATGCAAGTAAATAAATAGGTTTACGGTAAAGGCAGTGACTTTTGTAACACAGTGCTTTTACTGTCTAGGAGTATTCCAGCCCTTTACATGGAGACACTTCAGAGGTCAGAAGCACTGCACAGGTACCGGGTGCCAGGCACGTGTCTTGAGTGCAGACTCCCAGCATGTATTTGTCTGGCTGACAGCTTTGTGTAAATGGACAGCACAGTGACCATTTTTACACAGGGAAAGCATAGGACAATGCTTTACATTCAATGACATTTTTTTCTGTCTCAGTTGTGACATTTCATGCAAGTTTTTTAAACCACTGTACAAACCATTTGTTCTTCAGAAACAGGAACTGTCTGTTTCCTTGGTCTTTCTGCTACTGTGTGCCACTGATGGGCTGTAAGGTATAGAGCTGGTGTGGGGAGACTTGGCTTGCCCTAAGGTATAGCTTTTGTGTGAGGAGACCTTCGAGTAGTTTGTTAGCTGGAGCAGTCAAGAATAAGACCATAAATCCAGCAGTAAACTTTGGGGAGGCACAGTGGTCAGACACATAAAGTTAGATTGTTGTCTTTTTAAATACGGCAATGAACAGATAAGTCCTGTATTACTAAAAGTGAGAGAGCAAATTCCTTTTGGCATAGGGGGTTCAATACTGGCTGCCTCTGCCAAGTAAATGTTCTTCTGTAATTACTTGCTGATGCTAGATGTCAGAAGAGCTCTGCTTCTCAGTGAGGTGGGGCACATTAACTCGCATGCTGCTAGTCCCGCTGAAACTGGGCTGCTGAGGTACACTGGCCAGGATGCTTAAAGCTTGCTAGGTCTGCATGCTTCTGTCTGGTCTGCTAAGCAGGTACACCTTTGGGATCTTCAAGTCATGGGACTGGCACAGATCTTGTGTTTTGAAGGTAGTACTTTGCTGTTGTAGGAACAAATGCTCCATGGAACTCTTTCCATAAACACATCTAGATCCATCTTACACTAAACATGCTGTTTTCCTGTATTTCTTGCTGGAGGGCTAGACCAGAACTGCCCTCATCACTACGTTAGAACGCTCCTTTTAACACCCAGCCCAAATACATTCAAGACCAGTTCATACCCATTTGTCCTTGTGCCATCCAGTGTTTCAGCTGGGCGTTTCTTTTTCCCCTTGCATTTAAATATGTAATATATTTATAGGCAGTAGTCATAGCCACTCTTCTCTTGCCTAACCTATCAGTACATTTTATTAGTCTCCTGTAAGACAGAGCCTCTGTAACTCAGATTTTACTGCACTAAATAAAGTTTGAATTCAGCTTTCTTCAGCATAGCTGACATGCAGTGTGTAATAGTTTTTTATAAACTATTGCCAGTCTTTGCAATGGAGGTATTCTCTCCTGATTTCTTCCAAAATTACCTTTTCTCATACAGCCACTTTGCTTTTTATATGACTGAATCTCACTGATGGTTCAGGTCATGCTGTGAGTGACAAATACAAGCAACTCCTTTTTAAAAACGTCTCAGTGCATAACCTATCTTTTCCATTATTGCATTTCATCTCATTTATTTTATTCCAGTCCTCAAGATTATGTAGTCATCTCTTCAGGATATTGTAAACCTCCTTTCTATTGACAGTCCTGCACAGTTTTTTGTGTCCAGAGCACTCCCACAGCCACAATAATGGAAATGTATGCAAATACAAACTATTGGTCTCAGAATAGACTTTAAGAGTAACAGTACTTCCAGTTGAAACATTTTCGTTCCAGAGCAGTGGGTAGTCGGCTGTAGGGAGTTCCCAACTGAATTTGCAGCTTTGTTTTAGTTTCCCATGTCTTTCAGCTTCACTAGGCAAACTCTATTCTTGTAGCATAGAAAGTTTGGGATGGAAGGGACCTTAACTACCATCTAGTTCCAACACCCCTGCCATGGGCAGGGACACCTTCCACTAGACCAGATTGCTTAAAGCCCCATTTAGCCTGACCTTGAACACTTCCAGGGACACGGCATCCACAAACGCTTTTCAGTTTTAGGTCACTGCCCCTTGTCCTATCCATACAAACCCTTGTAAAAAGTCCCTCTCCAGCTTTCTTGTAGGCTCCCTTCAGGTACTGTAAGGCTGCTATAAGGTCTTCCTGGAGCTTTCTCTTTGCCAGGGTGAACAACCCCAACTCTCTCAGCCTGTCATCATAGGAGGGGTGCTCCAGCCCTCTGATCGTCTCTGTGACCCTTCTCTGGACTTGCTCCAATGAGTCTATGTCATTCTCATGGTGGAGGCCTCAGAGGTGGACACAGTACACCAGGTGAGATCTCACAAGAGTGGAGTAGAGGGGGAGTATCACCTCACTCGATCTGCTGGTCACACTTCTTTTGATGCAGCCCAGGACATGCTTGACTTGCTGGCTCATGCTGAGCTTCTCATCAACCAACATCACCAAGTCCTTCTCCTCAGGGCTGCTTTCAATCCATTCTCTGTCTGTATTTGTGCTTTGGATTGCTGAACCCAGGTGCAGGATCTCACACTTTACCTTAAAACTTCATGAGGTTCACACAGGCCCACCTCTCAAGCCTGCCAGGGTCCCTCTGGATGGCATCCCTTCCCTCCAGCATGTCAACTGCACCACACAGCCTGGTATCATCAGCAAACTTGCTGAGGATGCACTCAATATCACTGTCCATGTCACCAATAAAGATGTTAAACAACACCAGTGCCAATACTGATCCCTGAGGAGCACGACTCATCATTGGTCTTCACATGAGCATTGAACCATTGACTGGAACTCTTTGAATGTGACAACCCAGCCAATTCCTTGTCCCCGAAGTGGTCCACCCATCAAATCCATGTCTCTCCAATGTAGTGACAAGGATGATGTGCAGGATTGTAAAATGCTTTGCACAAGTCCAGGTAGGTGATGTCAGTTGATCTTCCCTTAACCACCACTATTTTAACTTCATGGTAGAATGCCACCAAATTTGTCAGGCATGATTTGCCCTTAGTGTGAAAGCTTTTAACAAGCCCAGATAGATTGCAAGTAAATTTTATGGAGTTTGGTTTTGGCTTTTTTTGTGGTTGTTATTTTTTGACTTCTGGTGTGAATGACATGCCATTTTTTATCTAGAAAAGCCACATCTGAGTAGTGCTATCTGTCTGGATGCATCTCTAGCTAGTTTAAAGTGAGTGGTACAGTCATGCTTGATTGGCAAATTCACACTATGCCAGCTGGGTATTCATTCTTATTCTGTTCTCTGATACATGTTTTAAAAAAAAAAAAAAAAAAAACAAAAAAAAAAAACCTAAACACTTTCCTGCCAGCGTAAAAAGCAAAAGAATTGAGAAAGAATTTGAACAAGCTGCTTCTGCAGTGCAAATTGTTGCAGGTGGAGGGAATGCCACACCAACAAAATGACAGATCTTGTATGTCTTTGAGATCACACTAGACTCTACCACATTTGGTAACTTCCATCTTTGGCGAGTAAATGTAACTTTATTTCAATTATCCAAAATTTCACTTTTGCTCACCTCCAACTGCACTTCTGTGAGAGTAGGAATCCCTACAGATTGTTGAAAATTGGCATCCCTAGTGACTTCTTGAACACCACCAGTAGTTTTTCAGTCCCCTGCTGATACACACACAAATTCTGTCTCCCCTTTATTTCTCTCCAGGAGTTGTAGAAATGAAAATGTACAACCAAAGGGAAGCAAGGAAATATGAAAGAACAGAGAGGAGCTGCCAGACCAATGAAAGTGATTTCATTTGCCAGAGATCTGGATACACTTAATTGTGAAAGGACTATTTTATTTCATCTTAGAGAACAAAATGGAGACCAGAGATTTATAATGTAGTGAAGCTATTAAAGTGTTGTTTGGAACCCCCTGTGGCCTTATGCATCAGACAGTAGAATCCTACTCTTGCCAGGTATTTCGCCAGAGAATTGTACTTAGTGGTTTCAACTTTGGTTTTTACCCCCAAAAAATCCTGTTTCCAACTCCTGTAGTTATGAAGAAAACATTAAAAATATTAAGAGTATAAACTGGAAAAGGGTTCACAGAATCAAAGAAACACAGAAAGGTTGAGGCTGGAAAGGACCTCTGAAAGTCATCTGGTCCAACCCACCCTTCTTAAGCAGGGCCACCTAGAGCCAATTGCCCAGAACTGCGTCCGGATGGTTTTTGAGTATCTCCGAGGATAGAGACTTCACAATCTCCCTGGGCAACCTGTGCCACTGCTCGGTCACCCTCACAGTGAAAATGTATTTCCTAATTTCGGAGAGAAACTCCTGTGTTTTACTTTGTGCCCATTGTCTCTGGTCCTGAACCAGAATCAACCTCAGCAAAAGACTCAGTTCTCTCATATAAACTATTTCACTTTCAGTTTATCCAGTAGTTGAACTTATTTATCTGTCCCCATTGGTTTTTATTCATCTTCTGCACCCACCAGTATAATTTCACCGTGGCTCTGGGGTAAGCAGCGCAGGCAGTGGGGCAGTGGCCATTTTACTGACATCCTGCTGCCCTGTTCAGCTGTGTCCCTTTCCAGTGCACGAAGCTGCCTCAATGCCTCACCAGTTTTTGAGGCAGCAACATGTTCAGGCTGGTTGTTATTGGGAAGCTGAGAATTCTTTCCCTTGTGCTATGCTGCTCTGTTTTGCATTTTCTGCTCCACTCATGTACCATTCCACTCCTTTTATTTTAATCTTTAATTTTTCAGGTGTTTCACTAGATTTTCTGCTTTTCTGTTTTCCATTCACCATGGTGCCAGATCTACTTCTCTTCTTGCAGTAGTTTTGTCTCTTCTTTCCCAGAGTATCTTTATTCAGTCGAAAGGCATGACTAAAAGCCCATTTGGGTCAATAAGATGATTTTTAAGAACCAAGCTAGAGATACATTTCTTCTCATTGAATTTCCTGTCACAATGTTCCTATGAATCAAGAAACGTTACTGAGCCCACTTCGCTTCTGGGAAAACCAGGACACCAAGAGATTTCTTTTTTCCTACTGGCAGCCACAGGAGACAAAGGGTTCTGCAGCAATTGCAAAACAAAACCCTTACCTTTCAAAACCCAGTTTCAAATACATGTTTCTCCAGTGCACTTTGGTTCCTCCCAGCACTAACACCTTCTGTTGACTTTTATTCAGAGTGGTGGCAGGAACAGTAGTGGAAGCTTGAAAATGTTCTCAGGGCTGGCAAAAATATATTTGCCCACATCACTCATTCTCATTCATCCATTCAAAACTATTTTTCTTCTTTCTTGGCTTACATAATAAGATATGAACTGTCACTTAGCACCTTCACATATTTAGGTCTTTTACTCTTTCCTCATTAATCAATGCTTTAGTACATTAATGAGTTTTTTACCTTTTCTCAGTTTCTTCTAATTTGTTGACCTCTTTCTCTTATTCAAATACTGCCAGACTAACTGCTGATTGGTAAAAATTATTTCCAGTTGCTGATAAATGCTTTTGTCACTTATTGATCAGACTGTTTCAGTTGTTTGTTAATGAATTGTATTTAGATTTCAGCTAATTCCCAGTAATTTCTTTGTGCCTAGGTGTACCAGAAAGGTCACACCTCACTCAGTTCTGAAGTTCTTCCACTGTGTTCATAAAATCATGACACTTTTTGAATCCTGCTTCTAGCTTTTGGCACTCTCAAAGGCAAAAATATAGTTTATTTCACTGAACTTGATCTCCATTGCCCCAACTCTTTGTATTCTGAATCAAATGGGTGTTCAGTTTGCTTTAAGTGTAATCTTCATTTAATGAGTACTAGGGCTCTTGCCAATTATGCCCCTTGCTTTGAGGATACCCTTCACATTGTTATCTACAATTCTTAATCAAAATGCAAAAGAAGATTAAAGAATGACATTTTATGCTGTGTTTAATTGTCCCCAATGACTGGTTTCAGTAGTACATTATATAGTAAAACATCCTCAAACATTTTTGTCAAGGACCTCTCCAATGTCAATTTTATTTTAATTATTGCTACAGAAACACCTGAGTGGATGCAGCATACAGTTTGTCAGCCCACTAAAGTCATACAGAAAGGGACTATTACCTCCCCATGCCATGACAGTGTGTAATTCAGAATTACATAAGCTTTTCTTTATTGCTATATCTCATTGCATTTTCTAGTCTAATTTACTCCAGCCTTCTGCTGTTCTCATGCACTAGTTTTGCACAACTTTTCAAAGTTTATTAACCATTTTCATCATTCTGTAAGTTGATTTCTGTCATTATACAGTTAGCCTTCTCAAGCATAGCCGTATGCATTGTTATGAATAGCTATATTTGTCACACTTGTATCATTACCAAACTGTCCAAACTTCATTTTCTTAGTTATTTTAATGTTTACACAACACAGACAGATTACATTGTTCTTTATCCACGTTATATATAATGCTTATAAGCACAGAAGCAATTACATTATCATTATGTTAATATGTAACTATATACTTACAAAAACACAACTGTCAAGGAGAAAGAGAAACTATGTATTTTTTTAAGATGCACTGTGATTGTGGCATATAGAAGAAGATTTAGACTAGGTGCCAGCTCTAAGCTAATGCTCATTCAGGTTAGTGAGATATTATAGTCTAGAATAATGACATTCTTAAATGATGATATATTCTTATCTTGTTTCTCCACAAAAATTTAAAAAGGAGTTCTGAATCTCATGGAAGCTCAGTATGTGTCCATTAACATAGTAATATGCTTTTTCCAATGGAGCACATTTCTAAGTATTTGCAAGCCATGACTTATAAATGGGAAGTTTATTGGATTTCCAGAACCTTGTGAAATCTCCTTTGGTGGATAATAAAGCCAAATGAATACATTTCCAGAGGAACTTGTCTAATATGATTACATTTGTGCCCAGAAATAAGAGACTATTAAGAATTTAGATTGTCCAGACCATCAGCTGTATTGCTTTATATGTTTCTGTCTGCTGAAAGTTTTCAAGATAAGACCATGACCCATTGGGTTAGTTGTCATGCCATCTGACAAGTGACAGCTGGTGCACCTTGAATAGGGTGCACCTGAAAATATGGCACTTTTGAGTCATGCATAATAATGGTATTATAGTGAATTAGGATAATTTCACAATGGCTTGCCTATTTATTTTTTTTTTTTTAAAGGTATCTGTACAAAGCATTTCCATCAATCACTTACACAACTGTAATAAAGGCCTGAATTCAGCTCCAATCTTTTTGACAGAATGATTTCATAAGTAGTCCCTTCATATCAATAGTGAAATTTCCACTTGGAAAGATAGGAGATGGATGAAAATGTTTGCAGATAGATCTCTTGACTTACTGTAACTACATGATTTGTTTTTATGCATCAGTGTCTCCTGTCCCAGCTTCCGCTCAAGAAATCTTGTGCCTCTTCCCCTAGGAGGATATATTGTGATGAGCATTACTTTGTTTGAAGACCATTTACTTCTGACAGATTAAAAGCACTTTCTGTTTAAAGACAGAGCTCCTTTTGTGGGATACTCCCACCACAGTTCTGCTGGGTTGCCGTGGCTGGGTGCTGCTCTCCAGACTTCCCAGGACATCAGCAGGCTGCAGGGCTTTCCTTCCGCCACCTTACATGGGCTTAGGTGACTCTGGTGTAGGGATGGAACCTCATCGCCAAGCTGCCTAAATGTCTGGAGGCCCAGTTGTCTCCTAATATATCCCAGTTTCTCAACTGGAGTGTGGGGAGCCTAGCTTTTCCTTTTCAGAGGGACATGGATGGTGTAAACACATCCAACATACAGCATCTGCATATGCTCTTGAAAGAGCATTGTTCTATATTTAATGGTTGGGGTTATTTTGTAGAAAATATGGGCAGCATTAGGATGCAGAATCACTAGGTATTGCAGTACAGTATCAATTACATATAGTTATGAAATGTGGAATTTTAGTCTGTATCTCAGGACACTTCTAAGCTTGTAAGGCTCAAATAAGTCCTTCTCCCTGACCAAGGATATGTTTTTTTGTGTCAGGAAGTGGCACTAATTGCTTGTAAGTAGGGAGAAAGCTAAATTGGCTGAAATATATCAATCAATATGAAAGCACCAGCTAAAACTATTAAGAGAGGTGCACTCCATCTTACACAGAGAGAAATTATATGACTATTGTGCAGCCCCAAGAGATGCAATGAAATGTTATTTATGTTTGATTATTTCCTCCCTCTCTGAAAGACATGATGTTGTGGATACTAATGTGAGTCATAGTTAACTTTCAGAACAACATTAATCCCTTTGTTCTTCATCAAGTCACACATGCTATGCTGATGGTCAAGATGATGAAAGGAGTTTTACTTCACAAGACCCTGAACTTGCTGCGGTCCTTGCTTTAGCAAAGGGAGAAATGGAATTGCATCAGAGCCACAAAAACTGGAGATTGCTCTAAAAAGACATATTTTAACCAAGCACTTCCTATGCCTAACAGCGTGGTCGGTAGTGGACTTATTGTTGACACAGCTCTGGATATTTATATTCCTTCCGGAATAGCACAACATGATTCTGAATGTTGTGTGGAGTTTGACGATAGGATTGCTACCAAAAGAAAGAGAACTCATTCTGAACTGTGTTCTGAATTTCAATCTGCACACAATGAACTTTCACATGAAGGCTGAGGGGAAGTTAGAAATAATATGCTTTTGATAGTTGGGTTGAATTTCATGGAGCATTTTTTAAATCTTGTATTGATTAGTAACCAGTATCACCAAGATAACTCATTTTAAAAAGAATGTCTAAGTGAATTTGTAGTAATGATTTGTAGTAATGATCTAATCTGCTTTTAAGGCTCCATTCTTGCAGTAAGAAATATTTCTGTTTCTTCAGCATAATGTTTTAAATTGAACAAGAGGATATATATCAGGTTTTTTAATTCCATTTTTGTCTCTGTCACTTGAGGTGTTTGAAATGTGCAACATCTATATTACTTATGTATGTTACTTTGAAATACATTTTAACATGCAGAAAGTATGTTTTCCAGATGGATGTATTAGGTGCATTGGTTCCACCTGGCATGCACTGCTGGGGATAAGGACTCTTGCTTGAAATAGCTTCCTGTACATACAATCTTTTCACATTATACCCACTTTTAGCAAGAATCTATCCCTGGGAACAAATGGTGGAAGGGCTGTTAAAGTCTCCTTATGCTGTGCAATATCACAGTTTCTCTGGCATAGCTGCTGCTGGATAAGCTCAAAGCCAAATCTGGTCAGTGTAACTGAGGAGAAAACATTTAAACTGTTCCCACACCAAAATACAGGGTGCTTTGAATCTGCCCTCCAGAGTGCACATGCATTTTTCATAGCCTTATAATATATGAGTCTCCCACACAATCAGGATGGTTTTTTTTATCCTGGTCTCCATTTCCTCTTCCAGGACAAGGCCCATATGTTGAGGTTGTGCTGCTCACCCACTCACAGTTGTGAAAAGGACAGGCTTGCTACCAAGAAAACCAAAAAGGACAAATCAATGCATATGTCTCAGAGGTGGATTTGGTGTCCTTCTCCTTTTACTATGCATGACTAGGCAGGATCAAAATCCAACTTCTGTTTGCCTTCTGGGAATCTGCAGTACCTGGAGTTGTCAAAGGCATGTCCTCCACTGCCTTCCTGAAAATCCTCTATGCAAGGCAGATGGCGGGCCAGGAAGAAAAAGGAAACCTCATCTGCCACACAGGCCTTCATTTTTGGAGTTGGGAAGAGTCTGAAAGCTCCTTGACAAGTAGCTTAACAGACCTCCCCACTCATCTGAGACACTGGCCGTAGCAAGGCTGTCACAGCAAAAAGCACTGCAGCTGGTGCTTACCAGAGCCACAGGTTCAGAAAACCCAATTTGTCACACCTCTGATTTATTTTAGTGTACAACTGAAATGAAAGATGCTGAACCATGAGGAACATTGTAGTCATAGTGATGATGAACAGCACAAGTGCTCATGAGCATATATTTTATTAGAAAACTATTGCTGTACATGTTCGTTATTTGCAGACTGGCTCCTGTAGGCAATAAACTCTTCTAAAATATCACTGTGTTGGTGGTGGGGTTTTTTTCTACATTATATTAAGATTAAAAGCTTTCAGTTTGAAAAATCTTCCCCCAACCAACATGTGTGTAGACTTGGCTTTATGTTTTTTCAAAAAGATAATACAACTACCCATTTGAAAAAAAAACAAAAAAAAAAAAACAAAAAAAACCCAAAAAAACAAAATACACATCCGCTTCCCTTAAGTATTTAGATGCTGAGTTGAAAAGCAGCTTAAAAATATCTATGATACATAGCTACCAATCCCTTCTAATTCTATCATATGCACTTGAACTTCTAAGAAGAAAACAACACAGATGATTTGCTTCCATGTTCTAAAAGACTATTGTGAGAGAAATAGAAAAAGGCTCCTGTTAATTTACACTATCTCAGAGGAATGATATGCAAGATGCCTTCCCAAGAAAGGATTAGAAGTGAGATAAATTCTTAATAAACTAATTTTTATTTTTGGTTCAAAAGGTTCTTATTTTTATGGTTAGACAAATGAACATACATTTCTAAAGTTGAAAAGGCATTTTGCCACTAGGAGAAAGAAAGAAAGTAATCCAGCACTACAGCATCATGATGTTGCTATTTCGAATGTCTTATTATCAGTTTGAGTTATCTGACTGAGATACAGAGAGGGCTTTGCTAAAGAATAGATAATCTTTTTAATATTACAAAAATGCAATTAGACAAGGAAATTTCATATGAAATTAAGAGAAATTTAATATGAAGTTATAAAAATAGATACTTGTCATGTGTAGGCTCTAAGACTTCTTTATAAATTTGTTGACTCATAAGATACAAAAAAAAGAAAAGGAAAAAAACCCTGCTCCATTTGGACATACTGTGCTCCCCCTATCAATGTCCTAGCTAGATCCAGACCAGAATCTACTAACTACAGTTTGTACATCCAGCTACTGCATATGTTTTGTGTATAAATACACCAACTACTTCAGAAAAGTTGATCATGGAAGAGTAGGTACAAGGAAATTTAGGAATGACATCTGGAAGTTTGGGTAAGTCCTCAGACTAAAGTATGTTTGGCAATATTTTATTAAAGCCTCCAAACACTCAGAAACCTAGAGGAACCTTACACTGCAGAGAACCCAACATCAGAAGTTTCCAGATTCCGGCTCTCTGGAAAATTTGTCTGCCTATTATGATGTCTAAATGTCAATAGCTTGCCAAACTCTTATTAAAAATTCAACATTTAAAGTCTGCTTCATTTATGATCCATTTAAAATAAAAGCAACAAAGACCATTCTAACTAGTAGAGAAATTCAACTTCTGTTGCAGCATCTTCCCACCACCCTTCAATTGCTCCTAACTTTGGTATACTAATTTATTCTGGGTAGCAATGTTCCAATTATTCTTTCAGCACAGCAACATTTTCTTTTGAAGTGAAACTGCAAGCTCTGTTGTGTTATTTTAAACTCTGCATGGTAAGGCAAGAAGTAGTGAGACCTTTATTTAAGGCAAGAAACATTTTTCCATTATAAAATGGCTTGTAGCAGTATTTAAGGAACTGTGGTTTTACCAGGATTTATTGTTTGGCGCCAGGGTTGGCCTTGAGTCAAAAAGCCAGGATCCCTTTCTTTTGGGCTTTCTAAAAATCAGAAAAGGGCAAGTTACCAACCACCAGGCCCTGGCACTTTCCACATGTAATTTGTTTTGTCCAACACAAAAAACTGGCGAAACCTCTTAAAATGCCAAAACTTCACTCTTACACCTTTCCAGCATTTCAAGACAGCATTGCACATAGAAGAGGGAGAGGTGCTGACCAACCTGTCACTCTTTTGGCCCTTCAAATCACCTTGGTTGATAGGCGATGTGTCCAGAACTGACTGTGCACTGTACCTGCTCACTTCACAGAGCCCACAATTTCTCAAAGCCACATCTGTTGCTGGAGAGAGAAAAACTTGCCAGTGAGTCATTAAGGTCAAGCAAGGTCACAAAACCTATTTTGGCATTAGCAGACATTGCAGCCAGCAAGAACAGATCTGTAAAGCAGCTGGTTCTGAGGACCTTCCATACCTGTAATATGCAATTGAGGATGTCTTCCTTCCACCAGGTTAGAGTTGGTGACAGGAGCACCACACCTACTGGCATCTGGACTGCACCTTCCAGTTTAGTTTTATGCAAAAGGAATGAAATTTAAGTGCTCAGGGACCCCTTTGTAATGTGAATCAAAAATCATGGCCATTAAGGAGGACTGGGGGATGCACTCTGGGGCTGCACTAGTGATCCAAACTCAAGTAACAAGGTAGATATACTCAATAGACAGTAAATGCCTGTGTTTCTGTGTGTGAAAGGTGTCATTTCTCTAGATGGAGGTTTGCTATAGGGACCTGTGCTTACAGGAGAAAGATGATGAAAATCCAATGCTGGGTGAAGAGCTGTGAATCTGGTGCATTGCTGTGGTTCCCAAGCTGAACTGAAGTGTGGGGAGGTGTGAAGGAGAAACAAAGGCAGATTTACTGTTTGCAAACAAAGGTTATATCTTAAATGATATCAGACTGAACATTTGCTTTACTAATTGAGTATTTATTAATAACTCAACATATGAACCCACAGAAAGCAAATGGCACAACTTCTGAGCTTTGCCCTTTGTTTCTAAGGCAATTGCAGAAATGGCAGGGTGTACTGCTATGTGTTTACAGAACACTGTTATTGATCACCTTACAATGCAGAATTGCATAGCAGACTTGTATTGATTTATGTTTAAAGAGTTGTTCTACTAGGTCTGATCATCATGTTTCCATTGAAACCAAAGCCTAGATGATGGAAGTGCAAATATGTGGCAGCTGCAGCTGTGGTCAAACTATCCTTTGGTTTTGAACTAACTACTCCTACACCTCTCACCCTAAGCTCTGTTCCTGAGAAGATCACACAGGCTCAACTCTGGCAGAAATGAACACTTGTCTAGAGAACTAGCATATATCAGTCACCACGAAAAGCATATCTGAAGTGGAAGGTCCCTTTTACTTGAAGCAAAGGGTTTCTCACCCCAATACACCACCTCCCCAATAACTGTGGCTGATATTGTGGGATGCTAGTTATGAAAATGCCTATGTATGTACTCATAAAAAGTCAGATTGGAAAAAAATAAATAGATATATTGTTGAAAGATCTGCTGTACAGGTCCTGGATGACATAAAGCCAGCCTTGAACTCTTTCATTTGTTGTGCTCAAATACTGAAGTCTATTTATTATTTATCTTACCATGGCACTTTGGGAAAGAAGCAAAGCTTTTCATTCAAGCCCTTGAAAAACAACATAAAAACATTTCAAGTAGAAATAAATCACTTGTTTTCTCTGCTTTTGGGGTGTTTTGGCCTTTCAGGTTTTAGCAGAGCAATTGTCATGGTAGTTTAACAACTCTTCCTTCATGACAGCAGTATCTTATCTGAGCCAGTTTTAAGCTGTGCTTAATTTTTCAGGTAGTATGTAAACCACACAGACAAAAAAAATCTGAATTTCGTTTTGACAAAATACCGATGGGATGATTAAAAAATTCTGTAGACAGGAAGGACAATCTACTTTTTCCCCCATATGTTAAGTCTTTTCTCAGTCACGTGCCAGGCTATGACACAAACATCAACATTTCTCTGGTACCACCTTCTAAAAAAGCTCTTGGATTTGACTTTTCAGATCATATTTGAATTTTATTAGGCTCTTATACAGGCGCTGCATAAGTTATTACATACCTATATTAAGGTAACTTTCTTACCTTCAATTTACAAGCTTCAGGTAGTTTTGAGTTTTACTTCTGGACTGTAGGCTACTTGGGCTATAACATGCAAGTCAGAAATACAGTAAGACCAGAGAACTGGAAAGAAATTGAAAATGTGCACAGGGTGCAGGTTCCCAGGTGCTGTCAGGAAGGGGATTTAGGGGCCTCTGGGGTGAGTGGCTGGGGTCGCCCTGTGCGGGATACAGTCCATTGCAGCTGGTTCCAATGGCCCCACCAAATGGCATGGCTGGGCCCTGCAGCCAAGGTGGTGGGGCCCTGAGGAAAACATATTTAAAAAAGAGTAAAATGCTGCCTGGCAGTGAGAGGTGAGGAAAAATGTGAGAGAAATGGCCCTGAAGGGAGAGGTGAAGGACTGGGAGTAGGTGCACCAAATGCCTGAGCAGAGGCTTTCCTGCACTCCTGGAGACCACAGTGGAGAGGGTGTTTTCCTGCAGTCCATGGAGAGGACCATGCTGGAGCAGATATCTGCCATGCAGCTCCTGCAGGACCCCACGCCACAGCAGGTGGATGTTTCCTGAAGGACTGTGGCCCATGGAGAGCCCACACTGGAGCAGGTGTATCCTAGAGGGCTGCAGCCCATGGGAAGGGCCCCATTCTGAAGCAGAGGTACAGTGCGAGGAGGAAGGAGTGACAGAGAGGAACAGTTATGGACTGACTTCAGTCCTTACTCCCCGTCCTCCTGTGCTACTCGGGGTTGAGAGGAAGAAAAAGAAATCAGGGATGACGGTGCAAAGTTGACCCTGGAAAGAAGGGGGGAGGGCATTGTAGCTTTTTTCTTTGTCACCATCCAATTCTATTTTATTTGGCAGTACATTAATCTCTCCCAAGTTGCCCATTTTGCTTGTGATAACTGGTAAGTGATCTCCCTGTCCTTGTCTCAACACAAGAGTTATTTCAATATAATTTTTTCCCCATCCTGTTGAGTAGGGGGAGTGAAAGATCTGCTGGCTGGGTGACTGGCAGCCTTCCAAGGTCGACTCACCACAACCAGAAAGAATCCCTGTCTGACTAGAAGGGAGCAATCAGAAAATTTCAGGAGGCTGAGAGCTAAATCATATGCTGTCATGAAACCTGATGACTTTTGAGTTCATGGGAGTTTGATGTTGCCTTGAGACTATGACTGGAAATACATGTATTCTGTACAATCCAACCTCCGATATCTGCAGAGCACATAATGTATTGTAAGGAGAAATAAAGAATACTTTAAGTTTACCAACAGAGGCTCAGTTGAAAGATTTAGTGTTTGTTGTAATATGCATTGTGAAAAATCTTATAAAACCTAAGGGAAAAAGCTTGCAAAAGCCTTTGGTAGGATCAGTCAGTTTCCAGCTGAACTGAACTTTAGGTAGGCTATTTCCATTCTTCTACGACAGAAAAACTTAGTGGCAGCTGACAAGCTTTGTGACTTTGTGAAAAATTCAAGAGCAATCCCTATGCCAGGACTATGTTGACATGATGGCAACTGGATAGAGCTCAAACATAGGTTGCTCAGCAAATCCTCAGCAGCATAAGGAAGGAAGCCAGCAAGAACCAGACCCCTCAAGGATCCATCTGCACAGCAAACCCACCACTGTTCCTCAACAAATAACTTGGGAAGCCACCGGTTGCCTTCCATTTGTGACTTCACCTGGAATTTCTGCATCTCACTACCCCCAAGCAAGCAGTATATACCCTGTAATTGCTGCCCTTATTCCAGGGCCCCAGAAGGTTCAGACTCCGATTTTAATTACCCCCTACATAAAACGTGTTTGCATCTGTTTGCTTATTTCATACTTGACAGCATTTCATCTATGCTGGAAACCTAACTTTTATATCGTTGGATACTTCTGAATCCTCAATGCTGAGTCAGAAAAATTGCAGTTCATATATATGAGTCATCATCAATTTTATCACAATCAAAGGAAAGCAAACCCATCTGGATTTTGTGGCTTCTGTAATGCACAAAATTATAGTAAATCTGAAGTCAGTTTGTGCATGTACTTTAAGAAAGTTATAGAGATTTCTGAGCATTCTGGGTCATATGAGGTGCAATTTTCTTTAGCTGTTTCCATCTTCATATTTTAGAAACTGATATTGCGTATAATTCTACTTAAATTAACCATACCCCAGCCAAAACTAGCACAGCCTTTTATCCACTTTTATACGAAATGTCAATCGTCTCTGCCTTCAACGAAGGTAAACATGAAATTTTCTGTAGACTGACACAACCTTGTACAAAGAATTTCCTTCTTGTCTTGTCTAAAACCTAGATATTTATTCTGAAAATATAGATACATATCATACTTTTTGTGAGATGACACATAACAACAGAAATGTGTTCTGTATTTGGGGAGATAATGATATACTCCTAGACACATGCAAGTTGTATGTATTTTGCAGCTACTGCTTAAAGACTAAGACAACATTCATCTTAACAAATGAGAAGGTAGTCCAAAATCAATAGAAAGTGTGTAAAGATTATTGATATCTGAGGTTAAATTTTGACTGCAACCAATTACTCCCCAATAATAGTGGTCTTTCCACATATATCTTTAAGGAAATCCTGTTAAGTGGGCAAGAACTAGTAAAGAAAATTAAAAAAGCCTCCTCATATTTATATTCTGGATCAGGATCAGTGGCTAGTGCCAGAAAATAATGTCAAAATTAGTTGTTCTCTGAAGAATTTAATTGGAAAGAGAACTTTTATAAATATTTCCAGGCTTGTGTTTTTTCATTTTAATTATCATGAAATTCAGAAATTAAATACAGGAAATGTTATACCAGAGGTGCACAAGTTCCTGACTGCCACTTCAGCTACCTAAGTGAGAACTCCAGCTTCTCAGGGCTCAGCTGGCAATTAGCACCAGATTATACTGAAGTGCACAGCTACACTGGGAATTTACATCAACTCTGCAAACAATTTCAGATGCTGTTAAACTATGTCTTGCGTGTTCCGTGTCAGTCCTTAGTCATAATCCACATAATTTTTCTGGTTGCTGGAATTGTTTTTGTCTCTGAAATTTGCCTTAGTTTGTTCTCTTGATGTCATCCCAACTAATGGGCAAAGGAGAAGAAGTGGAATGTTAAGATCAAGTGGTACCTGATATTACCAGTTTACCAGTCATGTGGTGCATGATAATTTGGCTTGACAATAAAGAAAGCTGTTTGGACACATGAAGAAATATATCATGGTAACTGCCCAGGGTCATGTTCCTACTCCAGAGAAAATATGATATGCTTTTACAAAGAGACAAACCATCTCTGGTTTACTATGAGGAAATAATGTCAACCAGGGTCACTGGCATGCATAATAATTTATTTTCCTTCAGCAAGTTATTCCTGAATCTGTAATTTTCCCTCTCAAGTGCAGCAGCTGCCAATTCCCACAAATATCAGTAAAACCCTATGTAGCAACTGTCTCCATCCTGACATCTGCACTTCTGCCTGGAATTATGGGACAGAAGGCTTGAGATGAAGAGAACGGGCTTGCTGGCACATGGGAAGGGTATGGAAACTAGAGTTTTGGTTGTGTAAAATGGAAGAGGAGGCTATGAAGGTAGGAGTGTCGGAAAGAATAATATAGGACAGGACCCTTGGGGCTAGGAAATGGTAAACTGGTAGCATGCAATTGGAAAACAGGTTTCAGGTGATGAACTGCAGATTGGCAAGGACTGGTACGGCTTTTGATAGCCAGAGGGGTTGGAAATGGATATGAGAGCCTTAGAGTTGTGATCAGAGCAAATGGTGTAACAGAAGGGTTTTGTCAGACATGTATGTAGAGAACTAATCAGCTGGACATCAGAGTAACTCAGAATCAGTCTGGCTTTCTCCACATACATTGTTTCTAGAAAACAGATCTTACATCTCTGGACAAAAATGGAGAATTGCAGACTCACCCTGGTATGTAGAACACTGCTCTGGGAGTCTGGGTCCTCCACATGCTCTCCCACGCAGTGTAGCTCTGCAACCTTGCTACAAACTACTGTGGGATGGGACCTTCTTGCTCCCTTTTGTCTGTCCTTCTCACTATTTAACTTTGCACAGAACAATTACATACCCACTGGGCCAAGGAGAATGCTCTGTCTATGGAAAAGATGAATTACACGCTGTCAGTCAGAGCAGGACATTGGATTCTAGTCTCCCATCTCTCTTCTGCAGACCATAAAATGTCTGGTGTTCCCTCAGGTTTTGCATAAAAGAGAATGGACAACACTCTCTTTTTACAGCCCTCTAAAATAAAAGCTTTTTCTACACTTTCTAATTTGTTATAGAAGGGGGTTATGCACTTCACATGAAGTTTATGTTTGGGGTCAATGAAACCCTAAATCCCTGCAGTCCAGCATTAGGTGGCTAAATGGTAAGGACGGTGCTACTTAAGAGATTTCCATGTTTCCTTCTAGCTAGATGATGTGGCTCCTGGTCCTGATCGTAGATACCCATATCTCTTCAAGTAGAAGAAATAGAGTATGTGGAATTGAGGATCTTACAAAATTTTCTAGCTGAGAATTAGGTATGTTAGCAAGCAATGTACAGTGGACGGATGTCCTTGAACAGGTAGGCCATGTTGATCCATCATTATGTTGGACAGCAAGTCCTGAGTCTTCCAGATAAGATTGGCTCTTTTACAGGCCATGTGCCTTTCAGTCTCCATAACTGCTGCTGTACAAAAAATAGCACCAAATATTTCAGATTTATAGAGAACAATATTAGTACTTTAAAGGAGAACCTTCACAATAAAAATGTAGCTACTAACATTTTAAAAGAAAAAAATTATATGCTTGAGAGAACTGAGTAGCCAGTTATAACAGCTTTATTAAAACTCACAGCATGCTGAACTCACAGCTTAGGAAATTAGATCTCTGATAGTGCTTATGCACATTAGAATTTTTTAAATGAATATAAAGGATATTTTGTTTCCATGCTAAATGATTAAAAAGAAAATGGCAGATAGTGTAATGAAACTGCTGAAACAACTGGGGGACACTTCAAGGGACAAATGTAGCCACCCTTTCAACTGCTTTGTTCTGTAGTGATGGCAAATGGGACATTCCAGAGATTTGTAAAAAACAGAATACTTTTTTTTCTCTCTTTTTTTTTTAAAAAAAAGAAATCCTTAGCTTATATGTGAATCCACAGTTTTTCATACCAGTGTAGATTTCAGTCTGAAGTCTAACACCAAATGTCTCATTTAGGAGAAGATTGCATCTAACCTCTCAAGAGATGCCAGTTAAACACCACATGTATTTCCACATGCTTTCAAGACTTTCTTACAGCCATTTTTGAACATCCTTTTGTCTTTAAAAGTACAGTCAGAACTCATGCATTTCCTGCCCAGAAGTATCTATATGAGCATTTTAAAATGCTGCATCTTGCTCTTCATTCCGTATGACAGTAAATGTAATAACCTTTTCTGAAGGCAATGAAAAGGTGCATGTTTGTGCAGTGGTGAGAACTTTCTGACAGCATTGCTGAGCTCTCATTTGTGACGAGTTTTATACAATTCTCATTTCTCTAAGACATATGTGCATAGCATTATAGCATAGCAGTAGAATAAATCTAATGTAGGCAAGCAAGAAAGCACAATGTGCTTTCTCTATACTGTTAATCATTACACAATCTCTGTTATCTACTTATGCTACAACTGCAGCATAAAATTAATTTCTTGAAGATTATGACCAGCTAACATAGCCTTTAGATTTTTCTTTGATAAATCTGGTATTCTTAGAGGCTACATGTTTTAAAACAAGGTCAAGGACCATTCTTTGGCCACACGAGGATGGGTGATACAGCATGCTTCATTTCCAGATGGCTCTCTCTCCTCTCCCTGAATAGAGTGGCTTTGTCTGCACTGCCTTTGAAGGACTCGGCACTAGTGAGGCTGCACCTGGAATCCTGTGTCTAGTTTTGGGCCACCCACTGCAAAAAGGATATTGCGGTGCTAGAGCAAGTCCAGAGAAGGGCAACAAAGCTGGGGAAGGGTCTGGAGGACAAGTCTAATGAGAAGCAGCTGAGAGAGCTGGGGTTGTTTAGCCTGCAGAAAAGGAAGCTCAGAGGGGACCTTATGGCTCTCTACAGCTACCTGAAATGGGTTGTGGCAAGGTGGGGGTCAGGCTTTCTCCAAAGAAACAGCAATAGGACAAGAAGAAATAGGGTCAAGCTGCTCCAGGGGAGATATTAGGAAAAATTTCCTCACCAAGAAGGTGGTCAAGCACTGGAACAGGCTGCTGAGGGAAGTTGTTGAGTCACCATCCCTAGAAGTGTTCAAAAAGAGTGTGAATATGGCACTTATGGCACCACATCATTTAGTGGTGGACTTGGTAGTGCTGGGCTAACAGTTGGACTCCATGATCTTAGAGGCCCTTTTCAATCTAAACAATTCCATGATTACTTCCAATGCTTCATTTTGAATATTTAGCATTTATTTATGCAATGCTTTTTCCTCTAATTTTTGATTGAGTTTCTGTTGCTGAACAGAAAGAACTTGGATCAGGCTAGGATGAATTGGTGTATTTCCATGTTTCTTTCAGTACATTACTCATCCTAAAACAGACTGGCCTTTCTAATATGAGTCTCATGATGGTGCTGCAAGGGTTGAACACATGCCTCACTTTGTCTGCAGTCCATTCACACTCTGAAAAGGCCAGTAACAAGAAGTCAAGCTTGAACTTTACTATCACACTTTGCATATCACCCAGTGCTTTAGCCCAGGCCCCAGTGTGGTTTTTTAAGAGTTGTGTATTAGTCAAGTAGAGGCTCAAATGCTGGTTTCACCTTAGTTTTATGTATGTCCTCACAAAGATATGTGAGGACACTGAAGGAGAATCCATTTGAACATGTTCAGGGATTGGGGCACTTGGTTTACTGGTACTTCAGTAGTAGCTAAGACTTAATTGCTTTTTTACTCTGCTAGCAGAAACACAGCATTGTGTCCAGGGATGGGTATATTCAGACTTATGTTTCCACAGGGCAAGGCATATTGGTTGTCATTGAGCTGCTGCAATGACCTCTAAGAGCAAAATATGCGTTAATTAGATAAGCCATTAGAGGCTGGAGTAGCATAAGCCATTCCCTAATTTCTGTACTACTGATCCTAAGCATATTGAAGTCTTTGAAGAGCTTTTTATTGATCCTCAGTGAACTTTGGATCGGATCTTGAGTATGGCTCAGTGATGGCAGACAGTAATCATATTATGCTTTTGTGATTATGTCACACTATTATGTAATATTGTAAACATAATGTAACAGTAATGAATGCTGTTCTACACTTTCAACCAAAGTATATATACATAACAAACACTGCATCTGGTTCACCCTGCTTTCTCTCATATCTGTAATATTCCCATGTCATAACAGTAAAATTTTGCAATTCCCTTTCAAAGCCTACTGGGCATTCTGATCCATTACATTTATCAGTAACAAAGTATTCATGTTGTCCACAGTATAGCCTTTGACAATTTTAAATACTGTGTTTTCACATTTTGTGTTCTACTTTGTTACTTTCTCAGTGTTCACAAAGTCTAGTTACTTTACAGTATTTGATATATAGAACTTGTACAATATTCCTCTTTTAAAATTCTTATTATATACAGATTTGTCTCCTCTCCCACATACACTCTTTTAATTTTCATCACTGCTGTCAAGTTTGTCAAAAAAAACCCCCAATCAATATGAACCAAGGATTCAGACTACAGATATGTTGTAGCAATATAGCAAGCCACAGTTTATATACATTTTCTTAGGTAGAACCCAGCCTACTGCCTATCCTGTAAAGCTAAAGGGATTTTGATCTGCTTAACCATTATGAGGCACGACAATATGTACTGTACTGCATGATTGTGGCACAGCACTGCTATCTGCCCCTGACATAGTAAGGTAGATCACAGATTACTGTTGAAAAGGTAGGTACGCTATGTAATGTACCCTAAAATCTTCATACTTACTCAGTCTGCTCATCAGCCCCACTAAAGGATGTGCAAGAGATGCTTTTCTTCCACCTCAACTAGGAAGATGTAAAATTCTCTTTCCTGTACTGCTGCTCTCAGCAGAACATTAAAAATAGAGCAGATTGTCCCTTCCGGTTGCCACTGCAGCTGCTTTTAGAGGGAGAAGGCTGTGCAAAGCAATGCAGGAGAAAGTGGTAGGAAAGAGAGAATGCTGTGCTGTGAAAGGCATAGGATGAACTTCATCTTTGGCTTAAGCCTTTACCATCATATTTTCATCTTAGAACACTGTGCAGCTGACTCCACAGGGAGTTCACTACTGCACTGAACTTCTCCACCATTCTCTGCTCAGCCCCATAGTGTGTGGCATACTTGAAGGAAAAAAAGGGCTAGAATTGGCAGATCCTTCTAGAATGTCAAATGCATCTATGCTCCAACTTCTGGTAAAGGAAAACATAAAGTATCACTGCCCATGCAACACAACCATCTCCTGACCCTGGAGGATGCTAGAACAAATCAAAATTAGGAACTGTTCATTTTGCTCACCTGCTCAGCAGTGCATGAGGAAAGAAACGTGTTAAGTCTGGGCTCTCACTCAGTGAAGGCACAGTTCATGTGCTGGTCACAAGTCACAGGCTTATGCTCAGCATTCCTTGATGATACTCAGGCACTGAATCTACTGCAGGTAAAGGAAATTATATTTCTAAAAGATACCACTGTTAATCTCTTCTTAGAAAAGTTCATTAAAATAACACCCTTGTTAATCTTTTAATGGACTCCTTTGGACTTTTTCAAATAGAATATGTATCTTCTGCATGAATTTATCTCTGACCCAGCACATGGTCAGGATCAGTTTGTATAATTCAATTTTCTTTTGCCCTGAAAATGTTATGCTCTGCTTTAGTTTTCTTACTGTCTTTATTATCATACACGCTGGTTTAGTTCTTGATGTGTAGATTTAAAGAAAAGAAATAATGGCTATATAATTTAGATATTTCAAACTATATTGGTTTATTTGTTTTTTGGGGTCTCCCTGTAATTTTAATAAGTTTGGGGGTAAAAACTATACTCCCCAAATTTCATTAGAATTATGATATTGCAGAAAGTATTAGATAACAGTAGACTCATCTCTGTCAAATGAATTAATTCAAGTTATTTTTCAAGTTATTTTTCAGTTCACAGAGCTGTGTTTGGAGGACACAATTAGATAAACATATTTCTTCTGGTGTGCTACAAAAACTTGAGATTATTCAATTTTTGCTCAACTGAAATGCAAAATCCTTTTCAGTGACTATTTAGGAATTAGATGGCACTTTCTTCTTACTCTTGCTGCATCTGCCATTTCTTTCTTCAGATAATTGATAGAACAGATGGGGTAAAATCAGCTGTTCTTCAGCAACACTATTTTTCCTGCTTAGTAGCACAGAATATGGATCACTCATAACTGTTATTATTTTTTTCTCAGTAATAATGGAGTCAATTGGTATTTAAACCAAACACATACCAATTACAACAGCAGCCCATTGGTAGATGCTAACAGGCAGCACATTAACTTACAGAGGGATAACTATGTTTAACCAATATTAATGGATAAGGACTAATTAATATGAAGGTCAATATAGCACATGTAACTTTTAGCAATGCCAACCTTTAGCATGTCAAGGAAAAAAAAGGTAAAAAACCTATAGTGCTGAACTGCAGCCCTGAGGAAACCATAAAAAAAAAACAACTTACTCCAGGAGGGAAAACAAACAGACTAAGCCTTAGAAGAAGTCATGGAAAGAAATCAAACAGCTTAACTTGGAGATGGAAACACCATATTTTGCTGTGTAGTTCTTTCATGGAGGCAGAGATGATAGAGATCTGTTGCAAATGATCCCTGATCAAGGGTCCAAACGTACTGGAGAAACTTTCTGTTTATGCATGGCCATCAGTCAATCTGTCTCAAGCTGACAGGTTTATTAGCCTCATAACTAGAGAAAATAGAAGTGCTCATGGAAAGAGATAGTGAATATTTCTGCTTAAGATTTATGAGATTTTTCAAGAAAACAAGAAAAAAGACCTTAAGTTCATCTGGAAAGTCAGTTCTCAGAGGCATAATGGGCTTGTTCATTTGGATAATGTGGATTGTTTAACTGTTGTTTTGTTCTACAAGGGTATATATATATATATTTATACAAATACATAAACATATCCATGTGCACTATTCATACGGGCAGCACTCCAGGTGTAGTTAAAGATGTTTCCTACAGAACAAATGAGGGGGGAAAAGATCTATTTGATATATTCTTGTAAATGAAAAGGAGAAGGAGATTCTGCCACTGACTATTCCAAATGGTCAGGTTAAAGGCCTTATTTATGAAGCATGCCATGTGTGAGGAGGGTTTTTTTTTTACTAGGACTAAAATTTTTTCAGCAGCTCAGTTTTTAAGCATATACCACAACTGTGATGTAACTTACTAGTAATAAGTGTTGTTACTACTCTAATGTGACTTTTTTCAAACAAAATTTGTGAATCCATGGTTGCATTTGTGACACGGTGACAAGAGGCAAAAGAAGAGAATGTTTATTTGTTATAAATCCAATTTTATGTAGATATTTCCTGGTCAAGTGAGGAGTCTAGCTAAGATGACAGACATTAAAAAAACCCAGAAAAAGTACAAAGGAGATACAATCTCTATTTTTATTTCATTTCTTTCTTAGCCCAGATAAGTATTTGGAGCTTTCAAATATATAACTTTAGATTGTATCTGGACAACGACCCAAAATCTATAACTTAGTTCCCATTTCATTTGTTCATACACTTCATATGTGAAAGAATAATCATTTTGACTTTTGCTAAACAAGAATAGTCTAAAAACGCTTTGCTTAATTCTTAAGTATTTCACAAAAGTCCTTACTTTCCTTGGTGTGGATTTACAAACATTGAGTTTATGACTGAGTCCAGTCTATTTAGTGACTTTATATGACTCATTAGTACTTATTCAAGTACTGAACAATGTAGTGCTCTAGAAGTGTTCCACATTTCAGAGAAAAGAAAAAAAAAAACAAAAACAAACAAAACCCAAAACAAACACACCATGCCTCAGAACTGTATTATTACTAGGCAGAATCTGCTATCAGGATGCTACAATGATACTTTTATAAATAATGTATGAAATTGGTCATTTGAACTATTTCCAGACCTCTCATGGTGTCAGAATCCAACAGTCTCTCACTATATTCTTTTAGATATTTCACACAACAAAGGTTTAATGCTTTAACATGGCATTTGCTTATTTGATCTATTTGGTGTTACATGCCATTTTGGTTTAGAAGCACGAGACAGCAACACGCTGAAATCCCAACACAAGCATCATACAGCAATTGCAACATAGAGTTAAAGCCCTAGACAAAGGGCACACCCATTGCTGCTGCCTGTGCACTCACTGTCACAAAGCACAGCTACTCCTTTGAAGTGGTCAACAGGCTTTGCCATGAGACCTCCTGACTTTCCCTCATAGGTCACTCTAAACTAGGACTCAGGAAGCTGCAAAGCGTTCTTGCTCTGCAGGGTTAAACTGATACATGGAGGCTTAAAAGCATGACTTTGGTATTTTCCTGATTTTTTGGTATTTGACTTTTCAGTCCAACGGTGCTCTCACATCATTATCTCAGCACAATTTAAAATTTACATTGCAGTAATACTCAGAGGAACCAAGTATCTTTGTAACCTCATTGTACTAGGCACTGTCTGAGACCTTATGAATATACATTTCAGGTCTGTAATTTCAGAGAAGTGACTAGGATATAGATTATATGTAGACCACATTATGCTAAATGTATGCATTTGCTTCCTATGCACTTTCTGATTTTCCCTTTTGCAGAACATTATTCCTCAGCACAGACTTTCAATCCAGTATATGTACAGAAGTTTCATTTTTCTAGTTTCCTGGGCTATCAAGATACATTATTTCTGGAAAATTACCCATGCATTTCAAAGGAAAAGTTAAAAACTAGGAGTCCTTTTTTTATTTTTTAAGGACCTAGCATTTTTAAGCAATTTATAGGGCAAATTGTATCCTGCAGAAAGATACATTCCTTAATAATTTTCTTGATCTGGGTCAATTCTCTTCATACTGCAATGGCTAGTCAGGACTCTACAATTTCAAGAATAAATTATTAGATCAAAGTTCAATAACTCCAACCAGTACTAACTCTGCTTCAACATCACCCACCACCCAGTTAAGCCAAGTGATGCCACTGCCTGTGACATCCAAGGCAGCCTATAATTCTTTATTCTGTCCCTAATCTAGTCTAATTTACACTTAAACAAAGAGAAATTAAACATAGCAAGCAAAAGTCCTGCTGCTGCATTTGTGCAAGGGAATAGAAGATAAACCTAGGAGAAATTCAAGTTCCTCTGTCATGCACAGTCCTCTTTAGTGCATCTTTTCATTTGTGCAGCTTCAATGACGACTGTTTTCAACATATTATTTTCTGTTTTCTGATACACCATTCTCATTCATAGGTTTTCTTTCTTGGAAAACTTTGCTCTCACAGATTTTTCTTCTCTAATGATGATTTTGTCTTCTCCCAAGTTCCACATCTTTATATGACAAACTTTTAAATTCACCATGGAAGTGATGCTGAATTCAGCATCTTTTCCCCTGAAACTCTTTTCCCCACTTTCTATTATCCATATCTAATGACAGGGTCAAATTTTTACTTTAAAAATCACACTGGTGAAACTCATTGGGGTGAAAACCAGCAAATAGAGACAGTATTGAATTACACAGGAATTATCAGCTCCAAATGAGACACTATCAAATAGACATACTATGAGAACATAGTAGGTATGGGCCAAGGGCAAAGATTTTGGAGTTAAACTTTTCTGCCCATTTCACTAAGGCACAGAGCCCAGGGAGGGCTGAGAAGGGAGAGCTGGAAAACTGCCCCATAGCTACAGCTCTCCTGGGCTGCCTCCAAGACACAGGGGATGTCTTGGATTACAGCCCTGGATTACAAACTCCTGGTCTCTGGAAGGTGACAGATGACCTCATGATGCCTGCCATCCCACTTCTGGTCTACTGGATTGCTACTTGATAACAGAATAATTAACACTGGAAGGGACTTCAGGAGGTCATTTAATCCAACCTCCTGATAACAGCTGAGTCAACTATGAAGTACAGCTGGTGGAGATGCACTTTGCATCCCTCATCTTCAGCCATCTGGAAGGTGAGGGGTACTGGTCATTTTTCCAAGCCTCAGAAACTGCCCCTGCAGCACTAATCCTCTCTTATTGCCCCTCGACCTTGCCACAAAGCTTGAGAGTGTCCCAGCAGTGTTGGGGGCCAGCCACAACAGCAGCCTTAGCGGCTTCCATCCTGAGCACTGGTGGTATTGCCCAAATTACTAAAGGCAACCTGAACTCCAGCTTCAGTCACTCCTCTTTGGTGTAATCTGCAAACTAGAGCCTCAAGGACTCCATTGCTTCCTCCAGATGTTCAGTGACCAACCCCCGGGGTATTGCAATTCCAGGGGCACTGGAATCCCTTCTCCACTCTTCTTGGAACCACATGAACTGGACTGGTGCCTTGTGGCGGAGAGCCAGAAGGGTGGAGTCAGTCCCTCAATTGTGGTGTCACAAATGGCTGAGGAGGGGGAAGAAGCAATTTTCTCTGCCCTGCTGACTCCCACCTTGTTCACAGCTGGCCACTGGCTTTGCCACAAGGCACCTGGGGCCACCAACTGAGGCTGGGGGTGTCCAGGTGCTGGGCTGCATGTCTGGTCATGGACACCAGCCTCTCCTTCTGTGCGACACATGTCTTGTGTTGCCAGATAGATGAAAGTGCTAAAAGCCTCTGAAAACTGAAAGAATCCTGGTAAATATAAGAAATGTAAAACAGATAGATAAATAAGACAGACATCCATGATTTCAACTGTTAGGCTTTAGAAGAGCACACAGTCCGCACTCTTTAGCCTGAGGGCTCATCTGTGCCCCACTAGCCTGAGTGAGAAATCCAACACACCAGACTGCATCAGTTTTCCACAGAGATGATAGTTCATGTCTGGTTTCCCAGGAAATGTCACTCTTTCATTCCATGCAATCACATTAGTCTAAGCTGTTGTCTCCTCTGTCTCCCTGGGACTGGTGGAGTTTTTCAATTCAGGGTCTGAATGTGGATATGGATTAAAAATTGCAGACATAAAAATAACAAGCCTGACTCAGAAAAGACGAGCACCTGAACTTTTACCCATCAGGTCAGAAATTCCATGTAATGTGTATAATCTCCAAATTTCTCCAAATATTATACATTTCCATGACAATTTTTGCCTTTGAATAGAAACTTCTAATGAAAATAACTTATTGCTGTGAGTGTATCCCAACCTTTCTTCACCAGTTCCTGATCAGATTCTACAGCTTGCAATGTTTTCATCCTAATGTTCCATTAAATTAATGCGTTAGTCCCCACCCAAGCTCCATTACAGACTGAGGTGCAGTCAGGCAATAGCCAGACTCTTACGGCACTATGCAGGTCACAAAGCCAAGAACAAAGCTGTATGAGATCCAGAAACAAGGCAACAGCTGTTCCATAAATCCACTAAAGACACAGCTAATACTATTTGACATTGAAGATGACTCCCATAGTCAGTGGCAGGACAGAACGTTAAGTGACAGAAAAACACCCTTACTTCTGGCTTGTGTCCTTGTAGAGGCTGCTGCAGGTGTTGTCACTGGTTTGATCCTTATAAGTGTACACAATAAAAAGGAGAGCTTCCAAAAGGAACTTTTTCAGGGTGTCCTGTAGAAATTGATATGCATCTCTCAACTTGAGCTTACTTGTCTGGGGCAAGTTTCAAAGGTTGTTTGTATTCTGACTGAATTCATGGCACAGTAGCTGTGGTGCAAACACTCAGCAGCATGCAATACTCAAAGAGTTCACACTCTAACCTTCAAAAATTTAAATAATGCCCCAAAATTTAAAGAAATTTTGAATAAATTAGGCTTCTGTGAATTTAGGATATCGCTCCTTGTTAATAACAGAGACAGAAACATGTCCCATGAATGTGACCCAGTGGTTCCTACCTTGGTCACAGCATGTGAAGATGATTGTGCTTACAGCCCTTCTCTCTGTGCTGAAAGTTTAGTTCAAGGAAATTGAAGTACAAGTATTTTCTTTAAATTAATACTATTTAAAAGCTGATTGTAATGTTAGTGATGTTTCTCCCCTTCAATTAACAATGTATAATGCAACTTTAACTACAATTTAATTGCACTATAAAGGCAAGAAGGTATTTTCTGAAAGCTCTTGAAGTTGTTTTTTTTGCTCTTAGGGAATTAATCCCATCAGTATAAATGTTTATCTGCTTTAAATCCTCACATATTATTATGAGAACAGAGCTCAAAGTTTAACTATTCTAAAAAATTGCAATGCTTTTAAGTTAAACATGTTCTATGAAATCTTAGAGACACTAGAATGAAAAGATGTATGGAATTTCAATGTGATTTTGGTGAACTATGTTAGAGAAACTGGACTTTTATTTATCTTAAGAAACATTGCATAAATGTAGGTGATCAACTATCTCAAAATGAAAATAATTAATATGCCACTGTCAGGAAAGATTTTGACATTGACAGAGGACACCTCTTTCCTGCCCAGAAAAGAAGGTGTGAAAGCATTCCCATTTACACTTCTGAAGAAAATGAGCTATTTCTTCTCCCCTTGGCTGCAACAGGAAAGACTCTCCACCTTAGCTCCTTGGTATTTAGGTTTAGACAGACACATGTACAGAGTTCTCTTGAAGGAGGGTGTCAGAGAAGTGGCTTTTGATCCTTGTCATGAATGATGCAATTTGCCTCTCAAAGCAGCTGTTTTAGTCTATCTGTCAGCTTGGGCAGATACATTTCTTTGGTCATACATAGGTCATGGTTCCAATTAATCTGTGAGCTAGAGATCCATGTGTACAGAAAAAAAGACAAAAAAGTCTGCCAGCAAAATCATGGCTTTCTGATGCAACTATCTCATTTTCAAAAATTGCACAAAAGGTAAGAAACAAGGGAGATGAAAATTTATTTTTACCTAACCTGCAGAGGAAACTCAGACATCTACAGTGGGCTCTAACCAGGCCACTAGCAAATCCATCACATCCACAGAGAAGAGAAATTTTAGAATAACCACCAGAGTCAAAAGACCAGCAATACATTGGTCAGAGTTGGAAATGCAACTCTAGTGAAAATTTAACTTTCCTTTAACTGCACAATGTGTAACTAGCTGTTTTGAGTGTTGAGTGGAAAGCTTAGACACAAACATTGAGTTGCAGAAGCAGAGGAGTAAAGAAACAAATACTGCAACTTTCCCCAACAAACACTGGGGAGTAAGCTGACCTTGGATTCCCTAGCTGAGATCAGCTAAGGTTGAGGAAACAGGCTAACTGGTGGACAGTCTGGCTTTGACTGAGAATGAGAAGCTCATTATGCATACTTTTTTAGAAGATTGATGCAAATGAGTAGTTCCTATCAGAGTTTCTCAAAAGCAAGTCCTACAAAAAAAGCTGAAAGAGCTCCATTGTTTGTGTGCACAAAGGGAAAATTACTATTACAGAGGCATTTATCCAGATAAACAAACTTTCGCTCAGTTTCTCCAGATACACTTGAAGAAAAATTGCAACAAATACGAGTTTGTATTTAATGGAATGATAGTCTTTGACAGAGATTCAGAAATGGGGAGAGATGTTTTTTCATGCAGTTAGGATTCCCTTCAAATTTCTGAATCCAGTTCTGAGTCTCTGTGATAAACAATGCTGGAAGCTGCAGCAAGAGATCTGAGTAACCTCTGATGACACCTTTCCTACTAACCACCTCAGTAAAAGTGACTGACTATGGGTTATGGGTGGGAAACAGCCTCCACAGAAGGGAGGAGAGGTCTCCAAAGAGGCACGTAGGCAGCTATGACTTTCTATGTCTTGGCAGAGCTTCAGTTTTGTTTTAAGGCAGGAAGTTCTTATAAACCCCACTTAAAGCAGTGGCATCCACTTTCCCCATGCTTCTGGGTGCAGCAATCGTGTTAGTTGTTTTCAAACAAATCCTTTAACTTACCGACTGAATATCTAGCATAGACACACAGAAGAATTGACCTTTCTCCCTATAATTTCTTTGAGACATCAGGAGAGAGCTCAGAAGGTAATTTGCAATTTTCCTGCTGCCGAGAATGTCTTTAGAAATGCTGCAGGACACATCCAGGCAGCCCCAAGGCTATAATGGTTTAGAATAACTCAAGGTTTGGTGATGCATTTTCGTTTAAAATTTCTTTGTCAGCTTTCAGTGTTTCTGATGTACAACCCACCTCACTATCCAATGAGTAATAAGGTGAAAAATCAAATGTAGATGGGATTTATGAACTCTCAGATAGTACAATAGCTCTCATCAATAAACAGCAGGAAAACCTTCACGGGGTGCATTCAAAACTATAGCGAAGGCAAAATTTAAGGACTAAATTTCCAGACATTCAGAACTGATCTTTTCCCCTTTCAATTTTTTTGTGTAATCTGATGGATACATATTTCCTGTTATTATCTTATATATTCTGCATGATTTTTCTGTACTTATAATTCTGCCCATGTCTATACTCATTGAGGTCATAACTATCCATTAGAGGTCTCTAAATAATTAGGGTGGATAGTTAAAGCTTCAGTGAATCCAATAAAACTGAAACTTAGGGCAACTGATCTGCAATTTCATCGCATTAAAAACAATACAGCGTGTATACAGATGAGGTACCTTACCAAGTGAACTAGCTCCTTGCAAATCATGGAAGTAATAAAATAAAACTTGACTGTAAACTTAACACTGCTGATCTATACACAGATGTGATGAAAAGACAAAGTAAGAAGTTAAAGTATCAGCTGAGTATATTTAATACTTGCAGACAGCACTGGAATCATAGTAAATAAGTAAATATTTTCTTTGGGTGGTGGCAAAAAATAAAAGAAATTCGAGAATTATAAATGCAATTTCAGATTATTTTCCTTGTTTAAAGTATCAGAGAGATACCACCTGAGATTCAAAGCATAAGGCATAAAACAAAAGCAGAAATAGGACTGAAAACAATGAAGAGGACTTTATTTTTAACACCAACAGAAAAAATAATTTAGGTGTTCATTTGTGAATGGCTCACACTCTCAGGCAATCCCTCTGGCTACTATGAACAATATTGTTGAGAAAAAATCAACCAAAAGAACTGCTTAGACAAACCATAAGTGGCAATTCTGAATTCAAGCAAGAAATGTAGAAAGTGACTCATATGCAAGAAAGAATTACTAAATTAACATCAGTTGTTATTTGACTTTTCTGAATACAACTTCTCTGTATTTTATTGCAATAGCCCATTCATCACTTGCTTTTCCTGCACTGCTTAAAAACTCTTACTTCTACATTTTCTCTGTTCTCTGCAAGCTATATTACAATTTACTAGTAAGGTTACTTGAAGATATCACTTCTAGTCTTTAATCTTTGAGAAATCCCTTCAACAGATTATCAATATTCCACAACAGAAACTCATAATCATTGTAGCTTATTGAAAAGCAATAAAACCAAGGCAGACAATATTGATTTTACAGATATTTGAATATAGAGGGAAGTACAGAATCAGACTCACAAGAGTACTAATGCTTTGAATTTATATTTAAAAGTCTTATTTTCTATGAAAGCAGGGAGTGCATGGTGTTATACTGGTCAGGTATGTAAACATTCTTAACCACTGAGAACTATAAAGAATGTAGGTTGTAAGATCTGAGTCGCCTTCTCAGACTTTATTCCACTTACACAAATTTTGACCATGTAACACTGAAGTGAATTATTCTAACTTTTTTTCTTAAAATTACTTCACATACAACTGCTGTTTGATTATGTCCTGTCTCTGCTGTCACTTTAGAAATACCAAATGATCACTTAATCTTTCCTCCTTCACAATCCAGGTTTAGTCAGAGTGACGTTTCTGAATAGTTAGCATTTTCTTACTAAAAGCACTGCAAAACTTAAAACTCATATTGACTAAAAACAACATTCCTGTTTCAGACTGTTTCTTCCCCCACCATTTACCAGAATCTCAGACACAGGCACAGTTTCCTTTCCAATGTAACCTTTTGAGAATGTCAAAAGAGAGAATAATTTATACTTCTCCCTGAGTTACATTTCAGAAACTAGCTTTTGAAAACAGTTCACTGAAGCAACTAATCCTTAGATTTCAGACAGAAATAAAATATCCTTTTCTGTTATCTGGGAAGTTCAGACTTCAATGCTCTAAGGGCTCCCTTGGTCTCTTATTTTTTTAGTCTCAGTCAAAGCTAAACAGAGATGGTCAATCAAATGCCTGCTTAACTTTTACATTAAAGATGAAAAATAAGAGATGAATGATCTTTAATACTTCGAACTCTGAAAACTGAATCAACAAAATAACTAGGAAAAAATCAACTGGATTTTTATTTCAGTGGATGAGATAGGGTTAGTCAAGTTATGATAAATGCTGAATATCAAGACACATTTCCAAAGAATAAGATCTATTAAAATGTGCACTATCTTATGTATAGGAAGAAAAATCTTCACTACTGTAATTAAAACTTGACTAATATGGAGAAAATGATGCGTGTAGATGCAGAAGCATATAATTTCCTCGTTTCCCTATGTGAATTAATTTCTATAGTTTAAGAATGTTTTAAAAATAAAAATACATACAGCCTGCAAACCCCATACATCAAAGGCCAAATTATTTGAATTCAATTAGAAGTTGCTATTTGTCTAGCTGTATCTTAGTTATCAAAACTGGTACCAAGTCTGTGCTGATACACTACTGGCAAAGAGAAATTGATGGCTATTTAAGCAAAATATCTGGAAAATACACTTAATTTTTGTAGTATCTTTCATAAGTCTTTGAGAAGATCAAGTGGGTGAATATATTGGGTTTGTGTGACCAGGGTTTGGTAGTAGGGGGGCTGCAGGGGTGGGTTCTGTGAGAATGTGCTAGAAGGTTTCCCCAAGTCTGGCACAGGCAATGCCAGTTCCAAGATGGACTCACTGCTGGCCAAGTCCGAGCCAATCAGGAATGACAGTAACAGCTCTGTCATAACATATTTAAGAAGAGAAAAAAAGTTATTGTGCAGAAGTAATTTTGATCTTTGTGGGTCCTTTCCAACTCTGAATATTCTGTGATTCTGTGATTTCCGCCACAGAAGAGCAGAGTGAGAATATGCGAGAGGAACAACTCTGCAGACACCACAGCGAGTGCAGGAAGGGGAGGAGGTGCTCCAGGCATCGGAGTTGAGATTCCCTTGCAGGCCATGGTGATGGCCACGATGAGGCAGGCTGCCCCCCTGCAGCCCATGGAGGTCACCAGAGCACAGAGACCCACCTGCAGCCCATGGAGGAGATTCACACTGGAGCAGGTGGATCCCTGAAAAGAAGGTTGTGAACCTGTAGGAAGCCCATGCTGGAGCAGGGACCTGGCAGGGACCTGCAGACCCATGGAGACAGGACTGCACACTGGAGCAGGTTTTCCTGGTAGGATCTGTGACCCCCTGGGGGACCCACGCTGGAGCAGGCTATTTCTTAATGGACTGCACTCCATAGAAGAGTGACCCACATTAGAGCAGTTCACGAAAAACTGTTGCCTGTGGGAAGGACTCATGCTGGAGAAGTTTGTGGAGAACTATCTCCTGTGGAAGGGACCCCACGGGGAGCAGAGGAAGGACTCCTCTCCCTGAGCAGCGGTACAAACAAATTGTAATGAACTGACCATAACTCCCATTCTCCATCTCCCTGTGCCACTGAGGCCAGAGAAGGTAGAGCCTGGGAAGGAGGGAGGGGTGGGGGGAAGGTGGTTTTAAGATTTATTTTACTTCTCATTATCCTGCTTTGATTATGTAGTTAATAAAGTCAATTGATATCCCCAAGTTCAGTTTGTTTTGCTTGTGATGATAATTGGTGAGTGATCTTTCCCAGTCCTTAACTCATGAACCTTTGCCATATTTTCTCTCCCCTGTCCAGCTGAGAAGGGGAGTGAGAGAGTGGCTTTGGTGGGTACCTGGCATCCAGCCACAGTCAAACCACTACAGTGAAGAACGAGTCTCTAAAAATGTTCAAGGAAATTTTGATTTATTTTCATTTTTTAAATTTTTTTGTACCTTTTACATATATATATATAGCTGTTACCAGCATCTGGTAAGTGCAGGAAAGATCATAGAAGTTAAGAACAGACAAGAATACAACTTGATCGTCTATGAGAAGCAGCAGTTAGCATTGAGTTTCTGGAGAAACATGATCATGTCATAAGCTGTCTGGAAACCAGTACTGTCTCCCACAAAGTCATGGAAAAGAGATGTCAGTAGACATTTCCCTTTAGCACGTCAATGCTTTTGAAATTCTCACCCTAAAGAAGTAGAGAAGGGCATATCAGGACTTTCCAATGCACCTCACTGTGTTACAGGCATCAGTCCCATTGAACTCTGTCTATTAAGAGTCCTGATTGAACCTTTCAAAAAATAACTTACTGCACCTCTTTCTATCTGTCTGTGTCTAAAAGTAACTGGCAATTTATCCATAATCAACTCTGTAGGCCAGAGGACATACTTTTAAATAAGAATTATAAACTTTAAATAAAGCTGAAAATTATTGGTGACCTCAAATATGACAATTCAGAGAAGAAAAACGTGCTTGATATATCAAACAAAAAAGCACCAGTGTAGAAGACAAGCTACATCTTCTTTTGAAGTATCTTTATAAATAATAAACTTAATTGATAGGAGCAATGATTTCTCAAATGGGAAGTTAAGAATTTGTGTAACAGCAAACTGGCTTCAGCTCATTTTTTAGCTTCTAAAAACTTGTGCAGGTTTTGTGACACAATGAATCTGCTTAAGTAAGGGCTTAGACCAGTTTAAAATTGATTTGGTTTGAAAATTGTTAATCGAGATATGAAAAATGTTCTAAACATTTGATACATATCATTACCAATATAATCTGTGACAAAAGGGGCTTTTATCTGCTTACATTTCACACAACTTCTTTGTGATTTTTTGCTGTTTTGTAATGTACTTGCTGCTTCTGGGACTCAAAATGATACGTAAATTCATCTTCTATTTTAAATTATCTAAGTCATCATTTTAGCAGGCCCGTCTCCCAGAATTACATTTATGGTGTTCGTTTCTGTACTATATTGCCCCACAGCTACTGGACTGGTAACTAGCAGCCAGACATTTGACTGCCTTGCTGTCACAGTCCAAATGACTACACTTTATTTATAACTTTGGTAGGAATCGCTGATTTAACATACAAATATACATAAAGGAACACTGCATGCATCTTGTCTTAAGATGTAAAGCAGCACAATCAATCTCTAGAGGATTTATTAGGTGCAGAAGTGTTTTTCTGAAGAATGCTGCCCCTTGCACTTGACAGCAAACTGGCTGGGGTCCTGCTGGAAACAGGCAGTGGGATCTGCCTGCAAGTGATTTTCCCCCTGGTTACAAGCCTGGGCTGCTGTACTCACATCAGTTAACCTGCAGTGCTCCCTTGCCTACTTCTTGCCAGCTTCACTTACAGTGATCCTACATGCTAAATGTATCAGTACACGCAATGAGCCCCTACTGCTCTGACGGCTCCACTGTTTTTCGACACTTTCACAATGATTATGAAAAATCAAATCCTACCACTCAGAAAATTCACTCCATACTCAAGTGATTGCAAGTTTATTGACCAAAAGTGTGTAATGCTATCAGCTAGAAAATTTTGGCTGTGATGCATGCACTGACTGACGTGACTCAGATTTGTCTAAATGTCAGATTGATTTATAATAGCCTGCTATCTCTCCTAATCTTTTTTTTCTGATTTTTTTTTTTCCTATCAGCAAACTTAGCCTCCTGGTATCAGAGGAACAAATATTAGTGGAATATAAACTTGGAGATCTACAGAGGCTTCTGATGTCATTATTTTAAGATGGGAGATTAAATCATTAGATGTTCTGATGGAATCCCACAATGATTAGTTATATCCACAAAGAGGTCTCCAAGCCATGCCAGATTGACTTTGTTTTTTTGCTTTTTAAAAGGGTTGTTTATAATTGGCCAGTCTTGTTTTAGTGAGCTATGCAACTAAGAATCTTCAAGCAATGCTTTCCTTGTGTAACTTCACAGATAGCTTGTGTGCCTGTCCTAATGTCTTCTTGCTCAAGCTTGTACACATTCTTTGTGAAACAAGAAACTTTTATTAATAGGCAAAGCAAAGAGTACAGATCATGCTGGAGATTAAAAAGTAAGGTACAGAATGAATTTATTACTTGATCAGTTCCTATTCCCCACAGACTTTCTATACAGGAAAAGATTCATTTGGTTCACAATCCATTCAGAGTTTGAATTCTGCATGAAATGATTTAGGGCACCTTTGTGATATGCTCTCAGATGTCAAGGGTTTTGGCAGGAAGTGAAAAACTCTGATCTGTACAATATACAGTACATGGAAAAAATTATGACTCCTGACAATTTGAAATTCTGCCAATGCTATAGAAATTTTTATAATGGCAGTAAAAGGCACCTTTCTAGCCCAAAGACTCTTTCCTGCCAAGCTTCCAAAATATGCAGCTAATCATGATGGAATTGGAGCTGTTAAAAGTTACAACCATTTTATTTTATTACAGAAAGCACTAGACAAAGTGCGTTAGAGGCTGCTACTCCTTCTATCACAATGCCTATACAGTAATGAAATAATTGTGTCAAGCAATTACTTTTCAGATAAAAATATTGCAAATTTTGAATATATGGTTCTAAAAAGCTATTTATATTGAAGACTGAAAATGCCACACTTACATTTAGTATGATGAGGCACCAAAGACCTACAAGCTTCTGACAGGCCAGAATTTATCTTTTTTGAAAAAGAAAAAAAGGGCATCCTCTTTGTAGCCACCCTTTAAGTACTGGAGTACTGTGATGACATCCCTTCAAGCCCTCTTGTCTCCAGGGAGAGACTAATTCCAGTGTTTCCTTACAGGTCAGGTTTTCTAGCCCTTTTATCATCTTTGTGGCTCTCCTTTAGACCCTCTCCTGTCAGTCCACATGCATCTTGAATTGTGGGGACACAGAGTTACAGTGCAGCCTGATGTGCTCTGTGTAATTGATCTTGTGAATTTTACAGTTTGGAATTACCTTTATTAATGAAGACCTTTCTTGTTGTGGCTTCTAACGCTATTTTTAATTATACAAAATTGAGAAAAATATAAACCATTGCTCATTTAAATCAGCAGATTTTAGGCTTGAGAAAAGAGCTTTGAGGTGATTGGTTATGTTTCAAAGCAAACAGTAAACTGTGCCATTTATAAGACACAAAACCTGCAATTTATATAAAAATATACAGAGATAATGGCCACAGAACTTAGAACTGCTCATTTGGATCAACACACACTGTATGACAGCAAAACTCTCTTGGGAGCAAAAAGAATTGAAAGGAAAAGAATGCTGCTTTGTCCCTTTTAGAGTATGAAGTGTTAAAACCATCAGACTTTCTACATAGCAACATCATAAATGATAGTTGTAACATTAGCAAAGGGAGCGATGTTTTTAGGAGAAAAAGTTGTTAGCCATGTTTTTTCTATGATTGTAGAGAAGAAACTATCAGTCAAAATAACTACCGCAAATGTGGTTAAAGACACCACAGATAACTCCTTTTAGAAGACTTACGTGTAAGAAAATGGAATTTTAGATGTTGACAGTGGAGAGCTACTAAAGCTTTTGCAAGACTACAGTATCCAAAATATTAGCAACTGGCAGCAACATTTTTTTCTTCTCTTTGGTACGTAATATATATCTTTTCTTTCCCATTGTTCAGAAAAAAAACCTTCAGGTCTGAAGAACTGACAACCCTTTTACCATTTTTAAAGCTTTCAAACCTGGAGACACTTTTAAAGCTGCTTTTCTGTTTTTCTTGCTATTGATCCCTTTTCAAGGAAGATGGCAGAGTTGATTAAAATCTCTGCGTGTCAGTTCCTAATTATAAGCTTTTGCCTTGTTAAAATGTTTGTATATTGTATATAACATATTCTTATAAGCATTTACTTAATTAAAAAATTACTATTTTTCCATTAAAAGACTCTAAACATACAAATATTGTGTCCAGAGTCTGTAAACTTTAGTTTCTGAAAATAATGTTCAAAACATCTGTGGAGAGACACAAGGAATAGAGAGAGCTTAAAATACTGTATTCTAAAAATTAAAAGACCTTGCCAGTAATGAACACTGACAGTATACTGAATATGATGATTTTGCAGCTGCATTCTCAGCTGTCCATAATTAGAATGAATAGTATATATATATAGAACAATAATTATTGAGAGTCTGTCCCAACACTGTGCCTCAGCTTCAAATAAACAATAACTATCCTACATGAACTTGTAGAGTATGCATTCAGGAACAAAATTATCATCATAAAAAGGTGAAAATTAACATCTTAAACTACAAGTTACTTCATGATTAACAATGTTATTTACAGTAGAATTTGGAAAGCTAAGGTATTCAACATATAATACTAAAGTCTAAAACTTGGTTGTCATTATTCTATTGGCAACAGAGTTTTCTCCCTCTTTCTCTTGGTAACACTGTTGTATATTCCTTTATTTTAGTAAGTATGAGTAAGACTGATGCCCAGAACCTGCTGTTATGCAAGTAGGCAACCAAACACCTCAGGTAACGGAGTGGTTACCATGGAGAAAAAGGAAACATATGCCTGTTTACAAAAGACTTGATCAAAAGCCTGTGGAACAAAGTTGTGTAGGGCCCTAGAATACTGTCATACTGCAGAAGTCAGGTTTATCTCAGATTACCCGCTTATTTATTTTACGCTATGTAAATGTCTGATCCATCCCTATAAATACTCAGCAAACAACAAGTTTTTGACAAGTTCTGTGACATGATTACCATCATCCTTCCCTACCCCTAAATTTGATTATTGACTAAGGCACAAGATGAATTTTTGCTGCCAGGAAACACAAAATCAAACACTAGGGCTTCCATTATTTTGGTGCTGGAACAAATTTCCAGTAATAACAACTCAGTGGTTAACCCCTTGCAGCTCACATAGCTGACAGGAAGTTCTTACCTATGGTCAAGAGAATACTGCCCACTTAACTCATACATCTTCAACCAAATCATCCAAGCAACACATTTATATATATATATATATATATATATATATATGTCTGCTTACTTACGTATTTGACTGTTTAAATTGCTTCAGCTCACAAACCTACTAAGCATATTTTATAGCACGTTAAATGGACTGTCCATAAAGAAGTTTCTTTTTAATCTTTGTATAACCTTGTGGGCGGATGCAAGCTTGTTTTGCTGACATAGATGCCACTGCATTAGTGTCTGGCACCAAATCTGAACTAATAAGCTCTTCAAGAACACTGGAGAGGCAAGTTCTGACTTCGTGATTTACTAATGTGTTCTCTGGCTTTTGGGCTAGAGTGGCCTCGGGTGCTGTTTACTCAAAAAGTAGAGAGCTTGTTCGTACCCGCCATCCATACAACACCGTAGCTGTGCTTTACAAAGTTGCCCACAAACTAATTAACCATTACCAATGTGACTTTTCTTCAGTATTACCTTTTATGTTGCTGGGCCTCTCCGTTATCCTTAAGATATCCTTTGATAAAGGAGACTCATTCCATCAAGTCTCACTAACATAAATGATACTGTAGCTCTGTAGCAATGCCTCCAGTTCTTCCCGTTTCTCACACTCTGTGTTGGTCTACAAGCATTTCAGATATGCTCCTGAGCCCTCCATGCTCCTAGGAGCAGTGCAAATATTCCCATGAGCACTTACCACGCTCAGGTGATGCCATGCCAACCCATTTCTTACCTCCTGCAATGCTGTTGGTATCCTCGTCCCCCATCAACTCTAATTTAAAGCTCTCTCCATCAGTCCCAGCAGCTTATGGCCAAAGAGGCAGCTGCATGTGCAATGCAGCATTCTGGCTGTTTTCAAGTATGTAAAGCTTCATCTTTTCTTCTCATCTCCTGAAGAGAAAAAGGGTAGTTGCCTGTGCAAAGAATATTTTGTTTTCAGGTATGTAAAACTTCAATAGAAAGGCTCAGATGAAGAAACAGAATATCCTTAGCTGGAAGGAATTCATCAGGATCATATAAGTCCAGCTCCTGGCCCTGCATGGGACAACCCCAAGAATCACACCATCTTTGTATAAGGAGGATAAAGTAGGTAGAAAAGAAGACGAGCATATGCAGGTCCCAAAACAAACTGATGAAGGAAGCATCTGTAGAAAATAATGGATTAAACATTGCTCTAAATGCAGTATTAGATCTTTCTGCATTTTGCATCTTTCTATAGGAGCCTTCTCTGGCTTCTGTCTGAAGTGCTAGTGATTGTGGAGGTTTTATCATGAGTCCAGAAACACATGATAAAGTGTGAAGTATGGTCCAGAAATATCTGGTGTTCAACATTTTGAGTTATTTGAAAAAGTCTGTTTTGAGTTTTCTGGCTCATATTCACAAAAAAACTGAAGGCAGAGATTGTTGAATCACTGATATCAGAAGGCAAATTTTATTATCATTTTAATGTTAAAAGAGTGGAGACTTTCAGTCACTCAGGCTTGCTTTCAGCATTTGGCTCACTGTTTTTTAATAATTATGATTAGTGATCTTTAGCCTGCTCATTTCTGAAATACTAAAATGTATGTGAATCACATTTTTTTTCCCCTGGAAGTGAAAGCACTAGAAATGTATTTTAAAGACATGAACACTGATATTAATTTTTAAAGACATAAATAAGCAGTGCCTTAGGGCTTTAAAATAACTATTAGAAAACAAAGTTCAATATGGAGTCATGGATTCACAACAGGTAGATAGTTTTCTATACCACGCACGCACATTTAATGTAAATGGTTACATGTCTCCATTCCCATCTTTATGATTTAAGTTGTAACTGCTTACCAGACAGAGCACAGAAAATACCTAAAAGCTTTTCTGATCCACCAAATTTGAAGTGGCAGTGCGAGAAACTAGGTAATGAAGAAATATTTTTTTTCCTTTTCCCACAGTTACACTGTTAGTTAAAACATTCTTCCTGGTAGACAGGATTTCTTTCATTTCAGGTCTTACTTTTGCTCTATCATTTCACCAACTTGTAAAAGTTAGTCCAAGTTCATTCTTGGGCATTGGGTCAATGGCTTCAGGTAAAGCTTTTAGAATACACCTCAGTGAAAAATCAGACTTACTATTGCTGTGCTGCACTAAAGTAGCATACATTCCCATTCCATGAAGTCAGGACACCCACCCAGGATTGGCTGCAGCAGATGGTACAGGCAGTGGTTTTCATGTATCTGTGGGTCTCTAACCCAAACATTTGGTGAATGAAGCAGACTGGAGGCACCATCCTTTCTCAGGACACCACTTATGAAGAGATCTCATTAGCAGGAGCCTGGGCTACTACAACTAATTTATGTAAGCATTACATCACCTTTTTTTCCTTCACTGTTAAAAACCTTTTGGTGGCACTTCGAAGAAAATAAACTCTCCTCAGCTGTGGAGGAGGGAGGAAAAGGTGTGGTCCTTGGGTCAATGATCATTTTCTGGAAGCTCACTTGCAACATGATTTACAGACAGGTCAAGGGCCTCTCACAGGACCATTTACCATCAGTGCAAATTTTTCCTTCTTAAGAAGTTGTTAGTCAGAAAAGAAATCACAAACTGGATGCCTAGATTATTGTGCAACAAGCATAAAAATCTTATTGCTACCAATGCAGCATCTCTGCAGGAGTTCTCAGTGTTGATGGTATTGTTGAGCAAAATCAGTGGAAAAACTCAGCACAGAAACGAACTGCAGACTTGAACTGAAATTCTTACATATAGAGTAGGATTTTCTTTTGCTGTCACTCATGCTCTACTTCCAATTTTGTTTCTCTATTTTATTTTTGCACAGACATATTAAAAGCATAAATGGTAAGGGAATCAGTATCTGTTATCATTACACAGAGTTGTATTATTTTTTGAATGTAAAAACACTAGCACATTTTAGTAGCTTTGTGTGATTAACTCAGATCTGTGAATAGCACCTTCCAATTATAGAGTAGTAACTGGATTACTTTGGAATTTTGTGTGGTTTGCTCTTAGCTGAAGGAAGGAAAACAGGCAATTGTCTTACAAGAAAGTTTAAAACTGTGTGGGATGAGAAATGTGAGAAAGTTAGAATCTGGAAATTCTCTCATGTCCCAAACAGAAGAGAGCAGAACCAGCCATGGTTCACAGCAGAATACAAAGTGAAACACTTCAGAGAATCCCAGCGACTGAACCCAGACAAACTGTAACATCTTAAGTAATGCACCAGCACTTACTTTGCCAGGGTTAAGAACCACCATTCAGGGTACTAAAGGAAAGGCTGCTGTTTCTTCTAGAAAGGACTGTTAAGAATTAACACTGCAAACACAGCTGAAAGCAAAGAGCTACATAATCTGACAGCTACGACATCAAAAGTACTTGTGTATTTGTATGTCTGAGGCAAATCTTAAAAGGTTAAGTTAGGAAACAATGTTTCAGCTATACCTCTCAGGCCATCATATCAGCTGAAGCAAATCAGAATGAAAAAATGAGTGCAGCACAGCATTTAGTGTGCTGTCAGTGCCCAATAACAGATACACTACTTACTGAGCTGTGGTTTTGTTGTCATTGTCTGGCAGCAAGATAATTTGTTTTAATGACCTTCTGCCATCATGTGAAAGCAATAGCTCTTTTGATTGGATGTGCGGTAAAATTAAAGGCTAATTGGTATTCCACTGACAATATACAGTAGGTGCCTCATTGTGCTGCTGACAAGATCTGATGGATGCTGCTTCAGGTTCAAAGGAAATTAGTTTGATAGGAAAAAACCCCCGGCAGTGCCAGGTTTTCATGTTATTCTACTAGTGTTCCATTTCACAAGAGATATTATACCATCCAAATTTAATACATACCAGGCAGAAGCAAACAATGACAATAATCCTAAATATTACTGTGGCATCTGTCCCCTGTATGAGGTTCCTTTTGTATCACAGTTTAGAAACAAGCACACCTGAAAGCAGCAGCAATTTAACAGGAGTGAGGACATCAGAGTAACAAGAAGTCCTGAACAGTAGAGCTCAGCTGCTGGATATCTAGAAACCCTGTGTGTACTAAGTAGTTGCAGAGATGTAGCTTATCTAAAGTGTTACAAGTGGTACATGCAGTTTTAGAGTTTGTCTACTTACATACAGTTAGTACAACACACTATCTATTCGGCAGAACGTAAACAAGCAACTGAGGCATGTCCCAAGACCTACCCAACACACACACTGCGATTTCATTCCAGAAAGCACCAGGCAGAAATACAGCAATATTTTTAATGTAAACATTATGCAGTTAACGCTTCCATCTGTGATCCAGGCTCTTTGTCAGGACAGGTTTACTTCAAATATTACCTTAATGACAGCCATAAAAGCTTTCCTGATCAAAATTTAAGCTTACATTATTCATTAAAGACAGTCTTTTAAAATGGCATGAGAAGGCTAGATTCAGACTGAAAAATGTAAATAAGCAGACATAGATTCTGCGATGCTAAGTATTCACTAGCTGCAGTGATTTCAAAGGCATTTGGGCTTGAAAACTTTGATTTTAAACTTGGATTTAGAAAGACAACTTTCCAAATGCATGCCTTCCAATTATCTTCTGTATCCAGCAGAGGACCTAAAATACAGCAAAAACTGCTGGGCTCATACACACTTTTTGAATCCGGCTTTTAACTGCCCTAGCTTTCCAAAGCAATATGAGTTCCAGAAATTTATTCCAACAGTTCACTAAGCAGCTATGGCTTCCACTGTTACAATTAATTTTGAAAATACACAAACTAAAGTGGCATCATTTTTCCATTAGGACAAAGCAAATCAGAGTGCAAAACAGGAGCAGGCTGTGTCAAAGGGAAAGGTGGCCAGCCATAAATCCAGTCCAAATACAAGAGCCACAGCAGAGGTCATCCTGATGCAATGTTCTTTTTACAGGACACAGTTCCTAAAACTGCAGAGAATGTGCTTTTACCGCAAACACTGTTCTTCACCATGAATTTTTTTGCTGCAAGTGAATGTTGCATTGTTGGCTTGGCTAAAGATGTGAAGGCAAAGACTGTCAAAAAGCCCAGTGCTATCCCAGTCAGATTTGCAACCCACCTCTGCTGACTGAGTAAGGGCACTTGAGATTCAGGCTTCTATTTACGCAATCAAACATGGAAAAAAATGAACAAACAAATGAGGAAGCTATGGCTTCTGTGTTTTTCAAATATCATTTTTTCTAATTAAGCAGAAAGTTGTTGATGAAAGAATTGCTGCTCTTGTGTTTTAGACACACGTAAAACATGCATGTTCTATGATGCACCTTTGGCAACTTTGAGAAGCAAATAAAAGCTCTAAGTTCCAGATGATAAAATGCACTCAGACGCTTTAACTATTATATTCCTATGGCACAAAGGAACAGAAGCTCCATCCTGGGATACCTTGTAATTATGTTGTGAATTCTGTGAAGATACATAATGACTTACGCTACTTAAAAGCATGCCATGCATGAACAAATGCTGTTATTCTCTTCCTTCACCATCTTTCAGTCAATAGCGTCTACAAGAATGTATAAAATTATTGCATATTATTGTATTTTGTATATTGTGTATATATATATATATAGCCTTGCTATATAACAAAGTGCATTGTTCTACAATTCTGAATAAGTCTCTCTGGAGTGTTTCTCCTTTTTTTTCTTCCCCCTTGACTCACTTTCTTCATATTCTTTTCTAGTACACTTTGCTGCTGCTTACACTTATTTCCTTCCTGAAAACAGCCTTTTTATGTCTAGACCTAATACCACCACAATACCCAAACAACAATAATTACTAGAGGTTACCAAATCTTGTTGCCTATTAGAGGCCAGGATGCCAAGTAGTGAGGCTGAGCATGTCTTCTCAATAGGTGGAGGCGTACAGTACACACACACACACAGAGCCATCTACACAGATACACAGACAAAAACCACAGCCCTCACACAATCACCAACAGCACCAGCACCCACATCCTGTTCCTGTCTGGCTGATTAGGACGAAAGCCTGCGAGCAAGGAACACATACACAGATACAATACTCCAGCTGCTGTTCTTAGACACTCCATCTGTCCAGTAACTGGCTGCTGGATCTTCTGGTGTCTCCAGTTGCTGGCACTTGGACGTAAAAGCCCCCGAGACCCGCATGCCCACGCAGGTTGCTGGCCCCCAGACCCCTGGAGCATGTGCACACATGTACACACTGACACACACCCTCTGACTCTCTCTGGTAACTGGTCATAGTCAAGCTATACCCAGCCCCTGAATCCCCTGGCCTGAGAGTTGCCTTATGTACACACAAACAGGCTCTCTCACAGTTGATGCCCTGATCCCACGGGTCCTTCCAACAGCTGGCTTGAAGCTCCTGGTCCCTCCCATAGACCACACCCAAGGTTCTCTGGTCTCTCCAGTATGTGGCCCAGGCTCCAATATTTGGATCCCAAGTCTCTTATCCTACTAGCCTGCTAGTTCAGCTTCATGCTCATTAGTAATTACACACACTGATGTACACACCCACACGACACATGCACTCCTGTCTTTCCAGTTGCTGCCACTCCATACACATGGATACCCATGATGCTTAGGCATCCGTACAGTTGCTGGCACTCAGACCTACACACACTGCATTCTCTCCAGCTGCTGCTATCACAGAAGCATGGGCCTCTATGACCTCTGGCCCCCTTTCCAGACACTGGTACTTGGCCGTCCATCCACAAACAGACAGACCATTATTCATGAAAATAGTTACAAATGGAGTTCACCAACAATGTTGGAAAAGCAGCAGTGATCACTTACAGGGCATGTCCAGGTACTTACCAGCAGCCTTGCAAGTGGCCCTTATTGTTACCTCTTTCCTATCTTCTCACATTCGTCCTCCTCAAATCACCTTGATCCTCCTTTTCCCTACCATGGTCCTTCCCACAAATGTCTTATAATAAGTCTTGTACAATCCCAAGGATTTCTGTTCCTGCACCCCATAATGAATTCAGTGTCTCTCTCCAGAAGATGTGTGCCTCTAGTAACACAGAGAGCCTCTTCCATTAACTTGTCTGGTGAGTTTCACACTTGGTCCTGAGACTGATCCTCCTCCTTTGACAGTCCCAGATCCAGATCAGGGTGTTTTTTCCTGATGTTTTTCTAGTGTCTCGGTCACTGGAGTTTCACCTCTCATCACTGCTCCTCTGTGCTCAAGGCAATGAGCCTCTGATCACATCAAGCACAGCTTACATCACAATACTTTTCTGTGTTATTGTTACAGTATTAAGCACAGCTTAAAAATTTACAAATTATTATCAATAGATACTCTACATGAATCATAATCATCAAAGAACACAAAACACAATCAAAATTACTGAACACAAGAACTGCAACAGACCCAAACTGCAAAGCTTTTGGTTTGTAAGTGCCTGTTATCGCATGCTCAAATCCATAGGGAGATTTTCCAATGACTTCAATAGCTGATGGATCAGGCTAAAGGCAAAAGATGCACTGTAGGAAAAAATAGCATAACTCAAATATTTTATTTCTATTCTTTACCATTTTAATCATTTTAGGGCTCATTCTTTAGAATAATTATTTGCAAGCAGGTCTAAATTGAAATGTTGTGATTTAATTTTTAAGAAAATGTATGATACAAGTCAAAGCCCCACCCTGGCAGTCAGTTCTTCCCCAGACATCTGTGCAGCTAAGCACAGCACAAAAGGATCTAATGCTCTAGCTGTGCAGCTTTCAAATAATTATTTCTTCTGTTAAAACCTCTCTATTTCAGAGAAGTCTTTGGAAAAGAATTTGTTGACATAAGAATGAGCCACTGAAGAGAGACAGAAGCACAGGAGAAGGTCCTGGAGATTCTTATGTGAGGGCTTCTGTACTGCTCGTTAGTATCTCTGTTGAAGGACACATATTTATATATGTTTTGTTACTTATGGAACAACTGCTCTGTTCATATGCTAATTGAAAAAAAAAAAAAAGAACCTCCAGAGCTCAACTAAAAATTCTCAACTCAATAGCTTGACTAAAATTCTGCAGCCACTCAGCAGTCATAGCCAGTAATACTACTTTTCTTCAGACAGAACTCTAAATTTGATTTTGAAAACCATCACAGAACACACACACAAACTAAGGACATTGCTACATTAAAATGTATCTTTAGGACTTAGAATATAATAACATGAAATACACAATTGCTAACTAGTTGTTCAGTATGGTATTGGAGAGAGGAACTTTTTAGAATAACAGAAGGAATTGCTGATTCGGGGAATTCTTTACAATTGTGAAGTGTTGTTAACAGAATAAAAGGATTACTGGGGATTTTAAAGAAAAATATGGTTGTGCATGAGGTTACACCTGTCCAGAAATTGTGTAGTAAGATCTTTGCAGTTTAAAACAAATTTTTGGTTTTTAACTGTCATAGTTTTATTTTATAAAACATTTAATATTTCGAATCACACAACTGTTCTCAATGAAAAAGTTAAAAGGCAAGGAAATATAAAACTTTCCAAATCTCAAGAAACCTTTAGGGGTAGAAGCTAGAAGGACCACAGAGGAATGGTCCTCAGCATCATGTTCAGGGCCACTTCCCCATCATCATCTCTGTTAAGTGCATAGTGTTGGGCTTATACAACACAGCTGTGATAAAGCCATGCAAAGAGACTAGAACTGCACAAACGGCCAGCTCCTTACTGGTTCCAGACCACAAAGTTTTAAAGCATTTGTACTGACACATACTCAGCAAAGCAGTCAAGAAATTTTTGGGCAACACCAGTCACAGCTGTTAAGCAGGTGGTATTATTTCACACACTTTTCCACTTCCATCCTATTCTTTCTCACCCATCTCTTTTCCATGCTGAAAAGGCTGTCACCTTCTGGAAAGCCCCTCTGAACAGAAAACCAAAATAACCAAAAATCCCAACAAAGACAGTTTTTTCAATTCCAAACACCCTTTTTGGAACAGAGGCCTGGAGCTACCTGCTGTTGTTAAGCTACAGTCCCATGATGGATTAAGATAGCAATCGAACTGATTCCTGGTTTGCTCTCTGCTGACTCTCTAAACAATGTTTCCAGTTTGTTCAGAGGTTGAGAGATTTTTATACATTCATTAAACCATTCACAAGGGTCATCAGGACCTTTGTTTTATCCAATCAGAGGGACTCTGGAGCTCATGTATTCAGACTAAGACACTGGCTAATAGAAAGGGCAAAAATTACTAAAGTGCTTTAGTTTTACCATGGGATAAACTTACTGAGATCAATTCAGGTACCACAAAACACACCTGACATCAAGTTTTACTGCAAATAAGTTTTTAAGGTGAATTGTTTTTACCAGCATGGGTTCTTTCCACCTATCTGACATGTGTTAGCTTCTCAAGTTACACTAAAATAAAAAAATAGAGAGCATTTTAGCACTGAAGACCAGTTCTGTGTGACCTAAACTCTGACACTTAGGTCTGCTAAGTGACCTTGATAAGATGCAAGAGGAAACTGCAGATTTGACACAATGGAACACAGACAGTGGATGCATTCAAGGGGCTAGAAAAACAGGCTCCATCATTTAGCAGCTTTAATTTGAAAATATTAATAATTTATTCTAATCGAATGCCTAACATTAGCATCTTAGGCATAAAGGTTGTGTTTCTGAAATATCACTAAGGCATCTGGCAAACAGTATTCATGGAAAATGAATCAGCATTAAACAATAAAACCCCAGCCACTCCTGTATTTTATAACCTCCCTCTTTTTTTTCCTCCAGGAGGCCATAAAAAAAGACAGTAAGGTTGAGGGACACAGATTTTTTTCAATACTTCAAAAGTGACTGCACAGAACAAATCCATAACCTTCTGACATGTTGTTCTCTGTTTCTGGAGCTGTTCACAATGCATACTTCCCTTCTGTGCTTCAGTCAGCTGAACTTACAAAGAGGTTTGTCAGTCAGAGTTGGGAGGTATTAGGCATAAAAAAGACGGATCTATCACCTCCTGACTGGTGAGCAAGGCGGTACTGTCCAGAGCACAGACAGCAAAAGGAGAAAGACGGCTGAGAATGGTTTGGATGTTAAGTCACTGGCATAACATTCAGATGTCATTAGCCAAGCCAGATCCTACGGCGGGGTTCTGTGCTCCTTTCACACTCTAGCAAGCTGAAAAACCCTTGGCAGCCAACCACACAAGACGGGCCAAATTCCAAAGCCAGCTGGGATGGGTAAGCACAACTGCACCCACTTTACCAGCAATATCAATCATGTCATGGTAGAACGTAAAACTCTGGAAATGGTGGAGGAGTAAAGAGGAAATGCAAGAGAGCCTATGCCAGGGATACACAGTGGTGAAGGGCTCATGACCAGGTAAGAAACGGGGTACAAGTACAGCAACATTTGAAAAATACAGTATGCCTATTTAGAAGAAAGCAACATGGTTTTAGCGAGCTTCAAGCCGTTCTCCGCGGTGCTCTCAGTCCCTTCTCGCCGTGTCTTGGCCCACTCGCGCACAGAGGGCAGCTTTCGGCTGCCCTGCCCCGCACCCCCTGTCTGCAGCCGCCCAGCCCGCTCCCAGCCCCACACACGCACTCCCGGAGACTGCAGTGCTCCTCCAAAACCCTTCCCAGGCCTCCCAGGGCTGCCACCACACCCAGCACCCTCACCCGCCCCGACCAACCCGCGTTTCGCGGGAGGAGCCTCCGTGGCCCGCATCCTTCCCGCTCCCCGGGCAGTGCCTGGCGCCCCCTGCACACCGCCGGGCCCCCTCGGGGATCAGCCTTCCTCCGGGGCCCTCTGCTCCCGCTCGGCCCTCTCCCGGCGGCGCAGGGGCCCCGGGCAGCCGCACTCCCGCCGCATTCCCGCCGCTCCCCGCCCGCGGAGCGGCGCCTGGCGGCCGCCGTACCCGGAAAGGGAAAGGGAAGCGAAGGGGAGCGGCGTGGGCAGCGGCGGCGGGGACAGGGCTGGGCCCGGCCCGTCCCGTCCCGTCCAGGCGGCGGGCGAGGTAAGCTCTGCTGTGTGCCCGTGCTCCTGTGCTCCCGTGTTCCCGTGTTCCCGGGGCCGGGCCCTGCGGGTGTGCGGGGCGGCGGGCACAGCGGCGGGGCACAGTGGCGGGGCGCCGGGCCCGACCCAGCCTCCCTCCCGGGCCCGACCCGGCCTCCCCTCCCGGGCCCGACCCGGCCTCCCCGCCCGGGCCCGACCCGGCCTCCCCTCCCGGGCCCGACCCGGCCTCCCTCCCGGGCCCGACCCGGCCTCCCTCCCGGGCCCGACCCAGCCTCCCTCCCGGGCCCGACGCGGCCTCCCTGCCCGGGCCCAGGCGCAGGGCTGCGGCAGGGCGGTCTCCTCCCGGCAGCGAGGCCCCGCTCCGCTCCGGGCGGCCCGGCTGAGGCGCGGTCACCCGCACCGTAGAGGAGTTTTCCCCCGTGTTCCCGCGGCATTCCCGGTGGGTCAGTGCCCGCCTGTCGCCTCCTGTCCCGGCGAGGGGAGCCTGGCTCCGTCCGCCTGGCGCTCCTCCTCCAGACACCCACAGACGGTGGGGAGCTGCCCTCTCATCCTTCTCTTCCCGGCGGCCGAGGTGGGGGTTTGAGGCTGGCTGTAACCTTTGTGGGAACTCTGAGGCTCTGGGGGCTAGGTTGTGTTCCCTGTGTCCCCCTGGAAAGGAGCCGAGGCAGCCCCCAGGTGTAGCAGCCCTGCACGCAGCCCCCGCAGCAGGTAATTCCCGGCTTTGCCGGAGCATTCATGAGCTTTTGTGGAATGAAACGCACGCTTGAGAGCATGTGGTCCATAGCAGTGGTCTAATGCCTGCCTAGCGAAGGGAGCCGTGCCACAGTAATGTTAAAACATAGACAGAATGTGACGGCGTGAGAAATACACTTTTGTGGAGTGCTGGAAACACTCACCCAGCGGGTTCGCCAAAACCTCCGGAAAACCCAGTGATTAAATTGGGTTGGAAGTTTCGATTTTTCAGGAGGAGCATATAATTTATCCTGCTTATTCGTTGCTAAGAGAGAAATTACAGGGCTGCTTCTAAGCACGAGAAAAAACCCTAGCCTAGAACTGAGTCGGTGCACCCTTGAGGGCTCTCATTGTTTAGCCCGTATTAGCAGTGACTCAGGCAAAGCTAAACAAAGGTAAGCTTGCACCTGGGGAGGTGTTTATGGCCAGTGACCTCACTGTGGTGTGCAGCTCCATCTCCTGCTGCCTGAGGCCACGCATCTGGGAAAAGTGCTGAATGCTTGAGAAATTTAAGTGTCTCTTGCTGCATTGATGCTTTGAGTAGGGTTTAGGTTTGTTTGTTGTGGGTTTTTTTGGTTTAAGCTAATTATGTACTTGTATTAGAGAGGAAGATGTGATCGGTTTTACACAAACTGTTAAAATTTCCGTCTTTTCCCAGGTTATTTGCACTGCTAAAAAGGAAGTGCAATGGAGAGTACGGTATCAGTTGTTTTCCTTGTATCCTTTTCCATACTGCTGTGTGAAAGTTATCATCATGGAGTGGAGACGGTTACTGTTGTGCATACATCAGAGAGAGCTTTTGCAGAAAAGTCAGTGGGCATTAACACTGACTTGGCAGGACTAATACAGAAGTTTCACCTTCAAGAGCTTTTTCATCGTTATGGAGAAAATAACTCCCTGTCAATTGATGGGTTTAGAAAACTGCTTCAGAACATAGGTATAGATAAAATGAGAAGGATTAAAATAAGCCACGATCACGATCATGATCACCACGATCATGATCACCACGACCACGATCATGATCATCATTTTCATCATAATCATGTTTCATTGAGTAAAGGCTCCGAGAAGACTGCTTGTCCAAACCATGAATCTGATGCTAACAAAGACCACAGGAACAGTCATGCAAAGGAACCTCATAAAGTGGAGAATGTGGAACACCAGCAGAACTTTGTACGCAGCAAGAACACTGTTAATGAAATAATGGCATCTGTCATCACTGCTTCTGCAGGTGGCCACTCCGAGTTACAGAACGTACAACCTGGAGAAGTCAAGACAGTTGCTCGTTTAGGGCTGAGTGGCCCCAGCACCACCAATGTCACAGGCAGCCGCAATGCGAGCTGGCTTGCTGTCAGCAAGGCAAATGAATCTCGCACTTCCCCGAAGGAGTTGGAAGGAGGAAGTTACCTGTATTCTAAACTGAAAAAACAAAGCACTCAAGAGGTGAGACCAGTTCTGTTGTATTCTCAGGAATCCGGGTCCACTGGGAATGTTGTCATGGCTTACGTGTCAGGTGCTTCTTGTTCAGCTGGGTGCAAGCTTTGTGGTATAACCATACCCATGGCAAAACACGTGCAAACAACTTTCCTTGAAACTTAACATTTTGGAGGAATGTTGTCATGCTCACAAGCTCAGAGGAAAATTAAGTATAAATGTACACTTGTTTCATATATTTATGATTTATATATTATTTTAAAATATTACTAAAATTGAAAAACATTTAAAATTTAAAACTTGCCGTTCTGCCTTCAAGTTTCTGTCTTGTTTTCCTAATAGTATGATGAAATAAAAAATTAGTTTAAACACTGTCATTCTTATCGAAGCTGTCTCACAGTAGTGATAGCATAAAACTGTCCTCCTTCAACCCCCCTGCCTTCTTGAAGATTGTATGTAGAAACCAACTGTAAAAGATATTGTGGCAAAATGTTATCTCTTACTTTAATATAGTAAAAATTAGGGCTGATAAAGTCTAAAGCTGTGTTATAGACAGTTTTCTTTACACAATCAAATCTTTTTCCATTAAAGGCTTGTAAAAGCAAGCAGGGTCTTACAGCGTTTGCAGCCATGCCACGTAATTCAGAGTGGATGCCGTGTAGGTACTGAATTCATCAGTTGTTGCTGTGTTGTGCATGAACAAAGGAAAAGTACTCCTGTTCCTCAAACCAATGAGACAGCATGGAGGTCTTACAGTGGAGAACTCTTTACTAGAGGAAGTGTATGCAGAACGTGCTCTGTGCAAGACTTTCCATAGTAGTTACTTCTGTAAAAAAGTATCTGACCTTGTAACAGCTTCCTTGTGGCCTTTAAAACAGAATGAAAAGTGTTAGGCTTTTTCTGTTTACACAGCAAAGCATCTGACCCACTTGTGCTGAGAATGAGTGATAATTATGCATCATCTACCACTCCCAAAGGAGCTTTCTGGGACAGGAAAGGGGTGGAGGCACATTTTTTATTAAATTGGATTGTTGTGTTGATGTAGCTGTTCTCATACAGTGCCACTGCATTTCAGTTGAGATGGGATGTGCAATCCTTTTAAGATGTATCATGATATTTTGATTCTGGATAATCTAACACGTCTCTTTCCACAGTGCTCAAATGCTTCAAAACTGATGCAGTCACATGGAATAGGCACTCAAGTATTGTTGACTGCTACAGAATTTAGTTACCTCTGTCCAGCTCTTATTAATCAGATCGATGGCAAGTACTGCATAGTCCATGCAACTAGTGAAAAAGCTGAAACTCCTCCAAAAAGTTACTCTCTGCAAATAGGTAAGTTGTTTTTTCACATTGAAGCTTAATGGGAACATGTTCTGTGGCATACCTTTGATCAGAAGTATTTAATAACAGAAACGTTAAGCAAAAAAAAAATTATATAGAGCTGTAACTTATTGTTACTGTTTGTTTATTTTTTTTACCAGCCTGGATCGGTGGCTTTATATCCATCTCCGTCATCAGTTTTCTTTCCTTATTGGGTGTTATACTGGTACCGCTGATGAATCGTGTATTTTTCAAATTTCTTCTAAGTTTTCTTGTGGCACTGGCTGTGGGGACCTTGAGTGGAGATGCCTTCTTACATCTCCTTCCACATGTAAGTATTAATTACTGTTTCATTTGTCATCTAGAACACTTGACATCCATCTGTAATACTTAATGATAATTTTAATCCCTTTTAATTAATACCAGTTTGGTGAGTAATTTTTCAACCTTGTAAAATAGATTATTTGATGGAATGGTTTTTCATTTGAAACTGGTTTTGTTACTCATTTCACAGTCCTTACAGTGCAAGAATTTCACAGCATTATCCCTCTATTTCCTGTTCTTAGTCATATAATCTGCCAAGTCACTTATTGTTCCTTGCATGGAAGAATTTTGCATAAATGTTTTTAGTGGTTTATTGCAATGCTGTCTTTTTACGGTTTAATGGACTTTACAGACAGTAGAAATTGCTTACTGAACATTTTAAATGTGGTATGGATAATCAACTATCTTCTGTTATAAGCCACTTCTGTTGATGGTTTATCCATAGTAGTTTTTTTTCAATCAGAATGAAGCATTTTTGAAGTGCAGGGAAAATATTACTTGATAGACTTGGTAGTTATGTAATGTAGCTGTTATGTAATATGGACAGTGACATAGGTAGAAATTTAGTGATCATGTCTCCTTCTTGAAGATCTTAAACAGACATTTCTCCCCTCCCAAAATAACATGTTCCAGCTTTCAGATAAGAATGTAGCTTTAGTCAGTGGTTGAGTACCAAGCCTATCCTCAGTCCTTGCAATGTTTCCCCATCAACAAATTCCCAATCAGTGGACTTTGTAATTGTTTGAGTCTGTATGCAGAGTATTTACCCTGTGAAAATTGTCAAGTCTGGCCTTCAGACATGAGGAAAATAATGTGAAAAATACTTTCTGTATTTCTTATGTTACAGTTCTTTTGAATATAATGACTTTCCCCATTTGGTTTTCCCTTTAGTCTCATGGAAATCATCACCATCACCATGAAAAGCCTCTGATTGAACAAAACAAAGGCTCTATGTACAAACATCTTGTTCTTCAAAGTACAGAGGAGAGTGCTTATCTGGATTCTACATGGAAAGGACTTACAGCACTTGGAGGCTTGTACTTCATGTTTCTAGTGGAGCATTTGATCACTTTAATAAAGCAGTTTAAAGACAAGAAGAAAAAGGTACGGAAACTATTACTTTGAAGCTATATTGTATTGCATGCTCATTTCTGGAAACACTTATTAAACCCTTTTGTGAGTATGCTATATCTGTTGATTTAATCACAATGGTCGACTTGATTAGTGTTAGAATTCCATTTATATTGGTGATGTGTATACTTTTAAACTACATAATAACCATTTTTTGTGGTCCCATTATTAGGGGCTCTTAGCTATGTCCTTAACCAGACAACAGTCTTGGCATCACAGTGAATAGCTTAATAAGCAACTGTCCAGTTGCACTCTTTGTTTTAACAGAGTGATTTAAGAAGTTACAGTTCAGTATTGACTTCCTTCTGACATCTCGAGGCAATTATAACTATCTGAATTGGTTTTATTGTTATTTTAATTCTCATACTGAATGCAGTAAGATGGCCTTGTACAGTTATTGTACTGCTGTTGAGGGGGCACTTGCACAAATGAGTAAGGATTGGCAGTAACTACTTACATAAACAGCATCCAACTATTCTGTTGAGAGTGACTTCACTGGGTAGTGTTCCATTTGGAAATACAGTCCCTCAAGCCCCTTGCTGCTTTCCCTTCCCTCCCCCAAAAAGAGCAATACAGCTCTCAGATCACTGTGCTGGTTTTCATGTGTAAAGAACTGAATTTTAGCAGGTCATAAATGTTGGTAACTTGCCAGTTACTGGTTCTTTAGAGACTAGCGTAGCCAGGAATAATGAATGATGTAAAAGCTGACTCAGTAAAAAAAGATACAGGAAAAGCTGATGATATAATAGAATCACAGAATGATTTGCGTTGGAGAGGACCTTAAAGGTCATCTGGTTCCAACAATCTTAAACTTTGCTTGAAGAAAATTAGTAAGCTACTAATTACTTAGCTTAAAAATAGCTAATTGGTAGGCTACTACAATGACTGATAATCTCTGTTTAGTTTTATTGTTAAATTGGTCATTGAGACAGTAGTCTTAGAGCAGATGCCACGTAAGCTGTTCGGCTTTCATCATGGGAGGTTTTGTTGGTGGTTTATACTGAAGCTAAACTGCGAGCTTTCCTTATCTCTAGTTAAATTTGTTTGACAGGAAAGAAAATTAATAGTTTCAAGCAAAACAAGTATTTTCTGTGTCCTTCTCTCAGCCAAAGGAATGTATTTCCAGTTAGACCAATTACAGTCTTCTAGATACTGAGTCACTGATTATAAATTGTTGTGATACACACATTAGCGAGCAAGTATTAGAGATTTTACTTGGTTTTCCTTCTGTACATTATATAAATTATATTGATATTACTCCACTCATTCTTTTCTATTGTAACTTTTACTCAGTATTTGAAGTGTTTTGCTTCTCAGCTAACCCCTCTGCTTATTCCTTGTGCAAAAATGGGTGTTATTTGTGGAGGTGGGTTTGCTGTCTGTTTGTGGGGTTCTTTTGATTTTCTCCTCTCCTGTGGAGCCTAAGGAATCCTTGGCACCTTAGCTGAGTTTCTAATATTCCTCTTCTCCACTCTTTATATGGCTTCCATGTTGTCCTCTTTCTATGCAGGCTGCATAAATGTTATGAATATAATGTTGCTCATGTATATCCTGAAAAATAAGTACATTATTCATAACTGCAGTATTTTCTTTTGGAGTAAGAAAAAAAATGAAGATGATGGAGAAAGTAAGAAGTTTTCAGCGAATGAAGAAAAGTTAGATGCAGATGATCGTAAGTCTCAATAATATTGCACAGTTGCTATTTTGTGGCAGAGCTGTTTAAAAAACATCTGATTGATGGCAGCACATAGATCTGCTTCTTACTGTAGGTTGGATCACTGCCTACTTGAATTCTTTCCAAAACCAAACCTGGCTGACTGTTGATATATAGAGGACTAGCTCTATTTGCTGCTTTCCTTTAAAAAGGATCAATAGGTTGGAAGTAGAGAACTCACAGTTTTGAAACCTTAAGCCTTTTAATTCTGGATTTAGCAGCAGAAGTTGAAGTAGTTCTGTGAAGTTCTTCTGGCTACGGCTGTTGCAAATACAGCTGTACCTACTGGCTTCTACTCTTCTCTTTAAACTGTTAGATTTTATATGTGTGATTCATTATTTAAATTTCCGTGTATCTCAAGTCTAGATTTTGTTACTTTATTTATTTATTTCTAAGGGTGATAATCTAAAATTCTCTGTTACTTGAAGTATTTGGAGTGCCAAGTGGTCATATGTCCCCAAGGTCATACTTTAAGTGAAAACACACCTGACTAGATACTTGTTAGCTTTTGTAGCTAAAGGAGGCACTTGTTTTTTCTGAATAATTTTATAACTAATGTAAAAGTTGTCTGTAAGGTAGGAAAAAACCCCGTATATTTGTTCATTTAATTGCAGGAGAAGAATTTAGGAAGTTTTAAGAGTTAGTTAAAATAATTAACCTTAGTGCCACTGATGTTTATGTGAGGATATCTCATGGTCTGTGTTGATGACTTTATTTTTGAGTGTTTACTTTTCAGTTGTTAAACCAAAGTGCCTGTATTTATATGAAATACAGGAGTTTACAAAATTATCTGTAACATAATCCTCTTCTGTGTCCTTATTCTTCAGCCCTAAGATGAATAAACGGTACATGCTTTTCAGATACTTGGTCTTTCTGAAGCAATTGAACTAACAGCATTCATGCTGTGAAACCAGGACTTAGAGTCTTATGCTGTTGTGTTTAAATTGCACTGGGTCTTAGATTAAAAGCTTTTTTACCTTTTAGGAGGCATTTGTGGTCATAATGTAAGGGCTGCTTCAGCAGTAGAGGACAGAAACTAAAAGTTCTCCTTATTTTGAACTATTGGGAATTACCACTGACATCTGATTAAAGAAAAAGAAGTTGTAGAAACCCTTAAAAATAAAATTTCTGGTACAAGAACGTGCCTGATCAGTCTTGGCTTTTAGATTTACTGTTTTTTTTCTTTACTGCATCACATATTCAGCTTGTTTGTTTGCTGCTTCCTGGATGTTTTTAAAGATATATAACATTTATACTCTGGGTTTTTGTAACAGGGCCTGAGGGCTATCTAGGGACAGACTCTCAAGATCCATCAACCTTCATTTCTCAGCAGCCGACTGTGCAAGAGGAAGAAGAAGTCATGATAGCTCATTCTCATCAGGAGGAGGTCGACAATGAATATGTGTCCAGAGGCTGTAGAAACAAATGCCATTCTCACTTACACGATACTCTAGGACAGACAGATCACCTTAGTCACCATCACCATGACTACCATCATATTCTGCATCACCATCATCATCAGAACCATCATCCCCACAGTCACAGTCAGCGCTACTCACGGGAAGAACTGAAGGACGCGGGGATAGCAACTCTGGCGTGGATGGTGATTATGGGAGATGGACTACACAATTTTAGTGATGGGCTAGCAATTGGTAAGTGTTAACCTGGACTCTGCAGCTTTGTTGTATGTGAAGATAGTGAAGTCTTCTTGCTGTTGCTTATCTCTGTTATGTAGCTGGAATGTAGGAATGCAGCTAATTAGCAGAGGATCTCGGAAGCCTAAACTTTTATCTGAAAACATCTCTGAATAAGAAAAATCTACAGTTTAACAATCTGGAGATCGGTGATAAATGAAACAGAAATTATGTACTTACAACTACATTTCTTTATGAAATTCATAAACTTTGCTGTATTTCCTACTTCTAGTAAAGTTAAACCTAACATTTTCCAAAACTAAAGCTAGGCTTATAAAACAAAAACTTTGTATTTCAACGCCTGCAAGTGCTCAGCAGTTTTTTTAATCTTAATTATTTTTATGACAAGCTTGTATTTTTTCGTCACATGCAAAGGTAACTTATGTTTTTTTCACTTCAGGCAGGCCACTGTCATTGGTTCTTTGCTTCTTTTTCTCTTCCATCTTCACTTGTTATGCAGCAAGGTCAGGTTCTATACTTGGCATATCTGTCTTCTGGCCCTGGTTACGCATCATGTGCAAGGTCCCCCAGAGCACTGGTGACCAGGGAGATGGTGCCCTGGTTTCGATCTGCTTTAGTCTGAAGTTTATCCAAATGGATCAGGCAATATATATGCATGATTTTTGTGCTGTGGGAGGTAGGCGTGCATTCATTTTTGCTGTAAAATTAATTTGGTCCAAATCATTGTGTTTGCTTTTACACTTTTGCTTAACAGTCCTGTCCAGTCACATCCAGCTTTTCAGATGGTACCATCCCCTAAAGAGCAGCATTGAAGTTCTTGCTAGTGCTTGTACTAACCTTCCAGAGAGGGTCTATGCTGCTTTTTGTAACCTAGGAATCTCTGAGAAGGACAGTAGTTAGCTATTACCTGTCAGAAGTGTGATTAATGGAGAAGATACCAATGAAGTTACTGTATGTTGCCTTTTTTCAGATTTTTGGTTAAAGATACCTATATCAATTAAAGCATTAACAGTTGCACTTGATCTTAGGACTTTTGCAACCTAAATGATTCTACAATTCTAGAAGTAGTTTCCTTCCGATGCTCAGTGTGCTGCACTCAGTCTCAGTCTCTTTTCTTGGAAAAGACTTAAAATTTTTTTTTTTTCTTAAACAGCAGTTTTACTCTACTCAGAACCTTGTTTCTGAAGATGAGCTTAATAGTAGTTTGGTTTTTTTTCAAATTTGAACTTGTATAAACAGTTATTTTACCTGTAAGCAAAATCTTTATCTTTTTGTTCCTGTTTTGTTCATGCCCCTGTTGTTCCCTTAATGTGCTGTAGTTGCTCAGTCTTTTTTGCCAATGCTTCAGTGAAAATACTTCTTTATCACAAAAATAAGAGGTTGAATATTTTCTTTTGGATTTCTGTCTGGGAGCTCAAGTTTGGAGATTCATTTTTTTTCTAGAAGTAGAGCTAGACTCATGGTATTTTGAATTTGAAAGGTTAAAGAAAGTTATAGAAAGTGAAGTCTAATCCGTAATCTTCAGTTCTTACGCTAATCTTTTCTGATCTTGACTTTTGTATTTAAGACTAATCTTTACAGGTATTGGATTCATTTCCAGCTTGTTTAGAATAGGGGAGGCAGTTCAGCAGTATCAGTCTTTCTGTCAATTTTTACTGTAGGACAAGTTCATTCTTGTTTGAGAAGAAAACCCAATAATAACTATTTTCTCACAGCAGTATTTGCCGCTGTTTGGATACAGCCAATTCAAAGTATAATGTGACAAGAGACTTTCTTATTTAATCTCATTTTTTATGAAAGTTGAAGCATGAAATGTAAATTTTTGAGCAGATCAGTAGTGAAAATGTGGTAGGAGGAAGATTTGCATACAAATGACACACAGAATCAATTACCTCCTGGCATTAGGGAGATTTGGGAAGGAGCTATGACTTTATAGTTATGACGGGAAAAGTATGAGAAGGTTAATAAAGGCTTATTGAATGGGAGAGCAATAGCTTTTAGAAGTCCTGCTGTGTAGCTTGTTCAGGCAAGTGGAAATATAGGTTTCCTTCATTTCTGTATGCACCTAAAAGTATTATGGAAAAACATCAGTTTGATGGTGTTGTGAAAATACTAATGCTACTTGTGTAGAGTTTTACCTGTATTTAGAAGAAGATGTGAATGCTTCTTTAAAGATAGCTTTAGCCACATAACCCTTCATTTAAGTTCATTCAGTTTGTGATTCATTTTTCGTGATTTCCATCAGTTACTTATTTCCTCAAATCTGTTGTGCTAATTATGTAGGAACAAGTTTTAAAAGTGCTTATTTTTTTTATTAGAGCATGGAACATTTGCATCTGACTCATTTGTACAAAATGATCATCTGTGATTTGAACTTTTCTGTGTAACTGCACCTAAATAAGTAAAATGCAGAACACTTGCATATATTTTTTTTTTCTTTAGCTTTTGGAAGAAGCCATGCATTAAAAGTATATTTTAAGATACCAATGACTTGAGAGGGGATAATGCCAGATTTATTAATACCGTCTTCATTTGTTAATGTTTCAAGACTTTTTACCAGTGAAAAAATAAAAATAGATATTCTTGTTATTTAAGGTTGTACTTTGGTTACTTCTTACTTTTCTGTTTTGAACTTTGTAAGAATTAAATTTTACTATGGTCTTGTTGAAAGCTTTAACACTTGATGTGTCACCTCAGCCCTTACTTTCTCTGCACTGCTTGCCAGCTTAGTGTCATCTGCAAATTTGCTGTTGGTGCCATCTGCTTCATCCAGATCATTAGTGAAGACACTGAAGAAAATTGGTTGCAGTTTTTGTCTTGGTGAGCTCTGCCTCTTACTGGCCAGCCATCGAGCTCTGTTAGCCCAGCAGTCCAGCCAGTGTGCAAGCTCATGCTTCCTCCTTGCCCAGATGAGACTGCTGTAGGAGGTAGTGTCAGAAATACTACTAAAGTGAAGTTCTGTTACATTCACTGCTGTCACCATCTTTATGGTCAGTGATTTCCTCAAGCTGGATGAAGCATCTGGAGAGGGATTTGAAGAGGATATTCAGCATGATCTTTTCAGGAACTTAGATGGTGGTGACTGTTCCCTGAGTCCTGGTCTCTGCCTTTCTTAAAGATGGGAATAATGTTATCCTTCTCTCAGAGATCCACTGGGGCTTCTATAGCCATGGTTTCCCATGGATGATAGGCTATGGGCTTGTACTCACACTAGTCAGCTCTGTCAGCACCCTTGAGTGTGAGTCCTCTCCTGGCATACATATGAGCATTTCCAGTTTTTTCTGCATATCCCTCACCTGTTGCTTCTGTGGTTTGCTGTTGCTTTCCTTCTGGGATGGTGCTGGGATCTGGCTTTGCTAATGAGGACTGAGATGAAGGCTGTGTTGGTTCTTTGCTCTTTTTATGTCTACTGTTTGTTTCCCTTCCTGATCTATCAACAGACCCAAATTTTTCCTGAATGTTTCTCAGCTAGCATTCTTGTAGAACTCTTTCTTGTTATCCTTGGTGTCTTGTTAGTTTTAGCTCCAGCTGGGCTTTGGTGTTCCTTCTTTTTGTTCCACTGCTTTTAACTTCCTTGTTGCCAGTCTTTGTTCCTATTTCTTGTGTGCTTTTCTTTTGAGTCTTAATTCATTAAGACACACTGCTTAGCTGGACATGTCTTCTGTGAGTGTTTCTGCACTTCTTCTGGGCACTCTTTCCCTTTTGACTGATTCCCAGGGTATTCTACACTGAAATTCCTTAAAGAAGTCAAAGTCTGCTTCATTAAAAGTCTAGAGTCCTAATTTTGCTTCCTCCTTTCCCAGGCTCCTTCTGTATTCTTAACTCTGTTACTGCATGCTGTCAAGATGTAATTTTTTTTCTGTATTTGCCATCGGTTTTTCCTTGTTTGAGCAGCAGGTCCATTAGAACACTAATCCTGGCCAGCTTTTCTCTCATTTGTATTAAGGAAAGCATTACCAATACAAGTAAGGAACATCCTGGATTGTGTGCCCAGTACTGTTACCTCCACAGCTGAAAAATCTTATGTGAATGGTGATGTCCTATGTTCACATGTAGCCTTATCCACCACCTTTTCTTGGTTAGGTGGTTTGTAATGATATTCCTGGTGTTTCTCTGGTCTTGACCAAGAGATTGAATAGCCACATAGAACTGCATTTATATATGCTTTTATACTGGAGCTCACTGTGGTCAAGGAGCCTCTTTATGTAGATAGGTGAAAAAAAGTGACTCCTATTCTGTCTTTTTAGGCAATTGGTATCTATCCATGACAAACTTTGGTGGTGACTCCACAGCATCATTCTGGCGGACTTTGGGCAACCAATGGACTTCCCTGGGCAGTAGGTCAGCATGGGAAGGAATCTCCTATCTCTAAAAAAGAAAAAATATTTTATTTTGTCATGCTGGCCCTCATCTAATGTACTGAACTGCTGGACAAGGCAGAGCTCTTCTATTCTCTCACTGCTGCCAGGGTCATGACTGTTCTTCAGGTTAGTAGCTGGAAGGGGGGAAAGAGGGTTCTTCCTCTTGCCAGACCTCACTGTTTTCAAATGTTACCCATCTGGGAGTTCATGTTTCCTCTTCCAGTGCTGTTTTGGTCCTGCCTTCCTCTCTGATCTGAGGGGTTTGGACTCTTGGCTCTGGAATCTCTTCTGAAGACCCTCTCAATCCCCTGTTCATTATCAGTCATCCAGAGCTGCCAGCTCATTTCTTGCTGCACTGGATGCTACAGCACACATCCCAGAGACAAAGCTGCTGCTGTTGCCACTGTAGGGAGGAGCATCATTTCTTGCACAAGAAGACCTGGATAGCAGTGTCTCAGGAGTTAGGTCAGGGTACAGGCTGCTAGAGTTCTGAGGGTGGCAACCTCGGCAGAAAGAAGGGATTGTCTCCTGTTTCGTCACTGCTGTTTTAGCTCTTCTCTTCGAGTAGTACTCCTGTGTCTCCTGTGTGCCAGCTTCCATGTCATGGCCTTGTGCCTCTTTGACTGCTTATTGGCAGCACCTTGTTTGCTGGCAGGCTCCTGGTAGCAGCTGAAGGGGAAGCAGGATGTGGTTCTGCATCCTGGGAGAGGCACTCCATGCAGCTGGGGATCTCCCATGCTGTGTGTGGGCTGTGGTTCAGCTCTGCAGTCCTGCAATGTGCTGTGTCCTCCTGAGCTGCTGCTAAATAAGAAAAATGGCAAGCAACAGGAGAAGCAGAGAAAATCAGAAAGATGGGAACTGTTGGACTAGTAGAGGCAGGCTTTGTGTTTTTTTCTTTCCTCCACTTAAAGTGTAGTACTTCACTTATATTCAAGCTGCCTAGAATTCAGTCTTTCACCATTGATTTCATGTGACTTACATAGCCTCTCTTACTGTTGAATTGACTTTCCTTTTTCAAATGCCTGACTCTCAGATGTAGTTGAACTCCTTTGTTCCCTTTGTAGCTTTAAAAAAAAAAAAAGTATTTTCTGACAGTATTTCCATTTATTGCATTTTTTGGGGGGAGGGTTATATTGTTGAAAGGTATTAATTCAGAAATAAGATAGTGAAATGTGGTTTACTTTGATTTGAAGATTCTGAATGAGAATTTTGAAACTTATGAATTATAAACAACTGTTCAGTTAAAGTTTAAATACTTCCACAAGCATAAGAAAAATTTGAGTGAAACTAATATGTCCTAATGTGACACAAGCATGTGCAGCAATGCTTCTGCACTTGATGTCTGAATATGCAGTAATGTTTTGTTCACACTTTTTTTTCCCTGTCTCTTCACAGGAGCAGCTTTTACTGAAGGGTTATCTAGCGGTTTAAGCACTTCTGTGGCTGTATTTTGCCATGAATTACCTCATGAGCTAGGTAAGACCCCAGTATTTCCATACGCTGCATATATATGTACTTTGAGGGGCACATGGGAGAATAAGAGATTTTATTCTGTGGCACTGTAAAATTTGATCAGTAGACTTCATCTGTGTCAGATTGTCTATTCAAGAATACATTTAATTTACTTAAAGACTATTTTAAACATTTCTTAATTGAAGTAATCTTACTTTTAAAAATCAAAATATTTCAGCTACTTTGTTTAAAATTCCGTCTCTTGCAGTTACTTACAGGTTGTTTTGTCTAGTTTAGTTGTAGTTTTTATTCTCCTTGTATATAACTTAAGTTGTGAATTGCAGGAGAACACATGACAATTTGCTTTTCTCACATCCCTCTTTAATCTTATTCTTGTCCTTGTGCTGCTAAAAGGACGGTCACGATTAGTCAAACTACTTTCTGCGTAACATTTGCTGCTTTTTCATTAAGTCTTGCAAAGAACTGCTGTAGCTCTAAATTAAATTTGAAACTTCTTAGAAACCTCTCCTAGAAATAGTTTGACTTTCAAGCTCAAGTGATATAAATTCATGTGCAGTCACATGAGATACTATTCTCGTGTCTTACAATAAAAGTTCAGTATTTGGCCCTTTTGCAGGGCAGCTTGTGAGAACAGGACAGATCTGCTTTCCCATTGTCGTATTTTGAATGTGAAACTGGTGTTTATTTCCTAGCTGTCATGGTCACAGTCATACTTGGTGTATAGAATGAAAAAAGAAAAGTTTGCCTGCACTTTTTTAAGGCTTAATTCCTTAGAGAGTTGAACGTTCAGTTTCATTTAAGGGAGCTTGTAAACCAGTATGTGTAAACAGCAAACTATATTAAACACTGATATATTTATACAGTAGTGTTATAAAGAGGTATATTATTCTGGAGAAAACGTACCTGATTTTATCACTTGGGAGGAGTTGAGTCTTGTTCATATTAATCATGGAACCTTGTATTGATTACATGTACTAAATGTTGTTAATTCAGATATACAAAGTAAATTCATATTATCAATCTGATAACTTAAAATTCAACTGCTCGGTCTTGTCAGTAAGAAAAATCTAAAATTTAAATCATACTTTTTAAATCAGCACAGAAAACTTGATAAGAAATACCTTCTTTAGCAGAGTACATGAAGTGGTATAGGAATATTGAAACAAATGGGACTAGCTGAAGTTGGTATGGTTTAACACTGGATCATTGTTGTTAATGCTAAACAATATTTATAATATAGCAGTTCATCTTAATTGCAGTATCTTGTAGGAAAAGTTGTTGTAACAAATTACTTAGCTCAGCTTTGAAGATCACTTTTGTGTACTTTAACTGGAGTTAACTTATATAGAATGCATTTTATTTCCAAATAATAAGTTTATATTAGTCTGGTTTAGAAAAAAAAATCTGTTCTGAATTACAGCAAACCTGTTTCTGGCTGGTGGTCTATCATTCCTTCTAGGAGAAATAAAACATTAAGGATCGCTTACAGAAATTAATAAAGAAATTATTTCTAAATTTATGAAACAGGCTTGCAGTACAAAGAGCAGTTACAGGATAATAAATGGAATAATCACCATTGCTTTATGCAATCAAGGGGAAACATTTTATTTTAGAAACTTCTTTAGAATGCTCATGCATATCAAGTACTGCAACATTTTGCAGTGGTGGTTTAAATGCAAACTACACTGAGGTATTAAAACTCTTAAAGGGCGTCCAAAGCAGGGCTATGAAGACACTGAAGGGCCTTGAGGGGAAGCCCTATGCAGAGTGGCTGAGGGCACTTGGTCTGTCCAGCCTGGAGAAGAGGAGACTGAGGGGAGACCTCATTGCAGTTACAACTTCCTTGTGAGAAGAAGAGGAGGGGCAGGCACTGATCTCTTCTCTGTGCTGACCAGTGACAGAACCCGAGGGCATGGCCAGAAATTGTGTCAGGGCAGGTTTATGTTGGATATTAGGAAAAGGTTCTTCACCCAGAAGGTGGTTGGACACTGGAACAGGCTCCCCAGGGCAGTGGTCACAGCAACAAGCCTGGCAGAGGTCAACAGTCATTTGGACAATGCTCCCAGGCACATGATGTGACTCTGTGACTCCTGTGCAAGGCCAGAAGTTGGACTTTGATGATCCTTGGTGGGTCCCTTCTAACTCAGGTTATTCTGTGATTTGGTGCAAAGCTGCTTTTTCCAAAATGTCCTAGGACTTTAAGGTTATAAACTTAGTGTTTACTACTGTGTTGTTCTTCATGTGCACCCTTTTTAATTCTGTGTCCCAAAGTGATCTCTGATTTTTTTAAGGAAAAAGATTAAGGCAAATGACAGCATAAATATAGCTAAGTAATCTTGTAAGTAAGAGAACCCATGAATACTGCAGTAGGTACCTGAGAATGAAAACTGTTTTTTCTCTGTTGTAGGAGATTTTGCTGTACTTCTGAAAGCGGGTATGACTGTCAAGCAAGCTGTGCTTTATAATGCTCTGTCGGCTATGCTGGCCTATCTTGGAATGGCGACTGGGATCCTTATCGGTCATTATGCAGACAATGTCTCAATGTGGATATTTGCACTTACTGCTGGCTTGTTCATGTATGTGGCTCTTGTGGATATGGTAAGTGGCTAAGCTTACTTGAATTTTGCATAACAGGGTTTAAGAATTAATGCTAATTTTATTTTCATCTAAAATTCTTCCACCTTTTCTCCCTCAATTAACTTTCACTGCACTTGGAGGTGCTGATGAGTGAAAGTGCTTTTATTCAGACCACTGTAGCAACAGAGACTGTTTTCCCCCTTAGTTGCTAAACAGAGGCAGTTAACAGCAGAGGTAAAGAATTTGCTTCTGACAGGGGCCAGTATAACAGGTAGTGGTAAGACTGCAAGCTGCACACACCAGCATTACCAAACTTGCTTCAACTTTTGCATGAAATCAGTCCTTCTTGGGATGAAGACAGATATTTTTAAAAATGCATATTGTGCCCCCAGAAGTATGTTTGTACAAAGTGGATGTACTTTGTGAAAACTTCCATCTTAAGAACAAAACTGTTGGTGTGACTTGATCAAATCACTTACTGAATAATCATATTCTGGGTTAATGGTTCATGGTGACTTAAGACATCAGCATAATTATCATGAAAACAATAATTAGAACATTATGGGTACTCTCTGTCTGTACATATGAAAGTAGACTAAGACCTAATTGAAGAAGCAATATTAATGCAGTTGATAGGAAGGACTAGAAAAGTAAGACTCCGCTACCTTGTGCCTCATGGCTGAAGAACTGGGGTTGAAGTAATTGTTTATTTTGAAGGCATTTAACACTTTCATGTTTGTTTAGGTACCTGAAATGCTCCACAATGATGCCAGTGATCATGGATGTAGCCGCTGGGGATACTTCCTGTTACAGAATGCTGGGATTCTCTTGGGTTTTGGGATAATGCTGCTTATCTCGGTGTTTGAACATAAGATTGTATTCAGCATAAACCTGTAATCCTAGCTGCCAGGAAGAGAGCTAGGTTTTAAATTATGAGTAGTAGGGTTTTTTTCTATTAAACTCCTTATTGGAGAGGTACATTTGATATAGACTAGATATTTTTATTGGTGTGCTTTGTTGTTGTGCCCTTCCCTCCCTTCTCCCTGGATAGAAATGAATACTGTAAAGTTTTGGGTGGTTTTTTTACTTGGGATTTAGCATTGCTTATGGTACTGTGGAAAGTGGTACTTAGTAAAACATGGTGCAAGTGCCAAATCTGTATTGTCTGGGGGAGTTAGCTTGGGGTTTTTTACTAAATTTATTTACTGTGTGTAATTATATGTAATGTTTTTTTTTACTTCAATGGTTTTGTTAGTTTAAATAGGTAAAACAACAGTGGTTTTTATTTTAGCACAATCAAAATCAGTGGGTACAAAGCAGTTTAAAATGAGAAAAAGACATGGAATGGATAGCATGTGTTTATACTGATAGACACTTCTCTCTTCTTCATCCACCTGCTTTATGTGGAATGGCAGATGACTCCATCCTTTGCAGTGGTGGTTCTCTCAACAGCTTGTGCATTCCCTCTGTCTTATTCCAGTTGGTTTTTACTCCAAACAAATTAATATGAAATAATGTTCTAAGTGTTTGCATCAAATGTTTTACTTGTTTCATCCCTTCTGATACCAGTTGCTTTTCACTGATTTTTCAAACCGGCAGCAAAGTACAGCTTTGAAATTGTAAAAGCATTGCCCTAAAATACATGAATTCCATCAAAGAGGCTTTAAAAGCAGTGCTATATCCCACTTACACTGCCTGAAATGACAAAGGTGTATTAAAGCCTATTTAATATCAAGGGGAGGAGTGCTACAGGCTGAGATAAAGCAGTCATTTACTGAAACAGCTTCCTGAAGTAAAGTGTTGTTTACTTTGGGAAAATGAGCCGAGTGGGAGAGCTGCCTACTTCTAGTTCATTGTGATTGCACACAAACCTGTGCTTGTAACGCAGTTATATTCTTTGCAAGAACTAAAGCTGAGAAATCCAAAATACCAAAATTTCTTTGACAGTATATCTAGGGAAGCAGCATGTTAAGGGTAACAGATGTGTACTTAAGTGTGTAGTTTGAGCTCATAGTCTTAATATTTTTAACCACTCTGAATGTAATTGAAGGAAGAAGGCTGAAAAAAACAAACATAAAACAAAATAAATAAATTCTGCATTTGCAGGGAAGGTGAATATTAGACAACTTTTATTTGATGAATAATGAGCAGAACTATGATATCTTACTAGCTGGCTTTAAAAAATCCCAGAAATTATTTCTGATCCACTGCTTCAAATCATCACCTGAATAAAAAGCTTGAGCAACACTGAAGTGTATGATAGGCTAAACCGTCTGTTGGAGGCCAAAAACTATCCTGTCACTTCAGAAATAGATGTTTTCAATTAATTGAGAGGTTTGAGAGTTTTTTAGGAGTTGAGAAATGGGTATCACAGGAGTTTTTGAAGCCAGTGGAATATTAGCTTCTCCTCCTCCAGTCTTTTCTCAGGTTAACAAGATTGAGGTTTAATCTTCTGCCCACAGTGATGAAATCCTGTTCAGTGCCTCCTTTGAAGCCAGGGAGTTGAGAAAGGTGTACTTCCTTCAGCTCTGCTAATGCATTCTGAAGACAGCACTAAGCTATGATGGGGTCTTACCACCTCCCCTATATCTGCACATGTATGAACCCATGTGTGTCTTTGCTTGAGGAGCAGTTGTTTGGAGAGAAGAACAGAATTCCCTTTTGGAAGCACTGATTTTCCTCCCCCTAACCTAACTTTTCATCACTAGAAGCTACTCTGGTGCTGAACTTTGATCTCTAACAAGAACACTGACAAAATGTAGGTACATTATCTCCTTTATCAAGCACTTTACATTCTGTATGTCTTCTATGCTATTGCATTTGGATTAAGCCTCTGGACTTTTGTTAGAAGCATACCTCTGAACAGAATCGTGCCATGGTACAACAGCCATCTGCTGTGTTTTTATAGCGTCTCCTTGATCACCCATCCTGTGCTGTCTTTACTCTTCTGTTAGAGCAGTCGTATTGTAGTAAATTAGTGAAGTTTGAATTAGTAGTATTTATGAGTATGATGCAAAATCTGTAACTACCCATTGCTTCTGTGTCTTCCATGCACTTAAATTGTTAGCTTATTTGAACTCTCAGAAGGTAATCTGTGGTTTTTTTCAGTCTTAACTCTAATGATAATTTTGCCCTTACCTCTGTGTTCATTTTTTTAACTACAGAGTAGCTAAACTCTGCATTGAACCTACCCACTGATCTTCATCTTCCCGTTTCCACCTCTAGTGCTTGAATACCATAATCTTTGGCTGATCAAAAGCTGTTTCATTTCCACCATGCTGACACATACACACACTAAACCTGTCAAATGGAATTTTTTCATGCCTTTTCCAATCCTGACCTCCAATCTTGGCAGTCCCACCACACCCCAGATCTCTCAAAATATGGCTGCTTTTCCCCTGGAGGTGTTCCTGATGTCTCTTTAGTGCAGCTGAATGTGTCACTCTTTGGAACAATCTGATTTGACCCTGACCTGTCTTAATGAGTGTTGCCTTTGCTAGGATAACAGTGCTGGTCACCATCAGTGCTGATGTGCCTCAGTTTGTGCTCCTGTACTGCTCCTCATGGGCAGCACGTATTCCTGAGGAAAAAAAAAAATCAACAAGGCTTCTCCCTTCCTTTTCTCCAGACCTCTCATCATGACTGTTCTGCATGGTGCAGTTTCTGGGATGCAGCCTCACTGCGTCCTAGCAGGCATTGTAGGACTTGGGCACTGTGTTTACCCACAGTGTGGTAAACCACCATAAATACAGTGCACTTCATCCTGTGGGGCTTTCACCTTCTGTCCTGCCGTCCCAGCTGCTACAGAAATCTGGCATGCTCCATCTCTGTGGTCCTGAGTGATTTCAGACTTGGATAGGCTCAGTTTGCTTTGAATTTTTTACTAGCTTACAACCATAGTAGCTGCCAGTTCAGCTGGACTTCTCGTGTCCGTGTGCTGGGTATGACACAGGAAGCGGACGCGTGGCCAAGTGTTGCTCATGCGACTTTTAAGATCAGTGACTAAATGATGGAGACAAATCTAGAAATTTCAGTCAGTGTTGCTAAGTGGGTGCTTGGCTGGTTTTTGATGTGATCAACTGACATTAAAATATCTGCGTATCAAAACATTGCGAGTGTAACAATACGAAAAAATTAATCACCTTCAAAAAAGCATGTGGGCAGAAGTGTCTCTAACCTAAAAACAAGCGTATTCCACCCATTCAGTGCTCTTTAATGATCGATGATGTCTGTGACAGACAGCTGTCCAAACTAGTAACTGAGAAGACTGTTGACTGAAACTTGCTGTAGTTTTATACCAGCAAGATGACAAAAGGTTGGTTGGGTGTTTTTTTTTTTGTTTGGGATCTGTTTGTGTTGTTGTTGTTTTGTTGGGTTTTTTTGGGTTTTTTTGTTTGTTTGTTGGGTTCTGGGGGTTTTTTTTGTCAGCCTTATAAAGTAAAATCTGCAATGTTGCAATGTGCTCATGTTGCAAATACTCATGGTTTGGCAAATGGATGGGGCAGAGCCTCTAAGCAGACCTTTACTTTTATACATGTATTTTTCTGCAGCAGTTTGTCATGTGCCTGGCTATTCTGGCTGATAAATGGAAGTGTCTGTTTTGTGTATCTGTCTATAGCTTAATTATGGTACAGACCTTAATTTTATATGCTGTTACAGCTGCCTTTAGTGCCTGTGCTAGAGGCAGGTAAATGGAACAGGCAGACAATGCTGGAATCAGTTGTTGGTTTGGTTTTTCTGGTAACCTGTTCTTCCAATAATTTTGCCTTGTATCTGTACAGAACAGGTGTCACATGTAGTTAGTATGTGCAGGGAGAGCCGGAGCAAAGGCGTGGAAGTTCTCAAGTTCTCACCTGCCCAGCCTGTGGGTTCAGGTGCTGGTATGGTTTCTCTGCTCCTTTGTGGCTAAATAGGATGGTGGGGTGGTTTTTATGTTTGTATAGAACACAGCCCAGGCTAGGATGGAATTCACAGGGGCTCTCCTGATGCCTGAACTGAGACACCAGCACAGCTAAAATTTCTGTGGGAAGAGTGGGTCATTCTGTTTGCCACAAGCAAGAAACAAACGCGGTGTTTTAATGAAATGTGCTGTTTACTTAAGGTACCTTTTTTTTTGGCGTGTGTATATCATGACTGTCGCTGTTACCGTATTGCTGTGTGCTGGAGAAAATAAACCACTGAACCAAATGCTGGGCTTGGAGCGTTTTTCTCACGGACGTACACACGGCGAAAGGCGCATCTTTCGTTCACCTTCTCGGAGCGGGGCTTGGCGCGGGGTACAAATCAGAGAGTACAATTGCACGTCCGTGTGGTTCCTCGGGCGGGGAGGGGACAGGGCGCGGCTGGCCCCGCCTCTGCCCGGGCCGCGCTCCCTCCGTCATCGCCCCGCGCCGGGCCGGGCCGCGCCGTGCCGTGCGGGATGGAGGCGGCGGCGGGCGCGGAGCGGTACTTCACACGCTGGTACAAAGCAGGTACCGCCGGGACAGGGGCAGGGCAGGGCAGGGACACAGGGCAGGGGCGGTGACCCGTGTTTGTGCCCTCGTTGCAGACGTGAAGGGGCGGCCGTGCGAGGACTTCTGCGTGCTGCAGCACTCCAACAGGCGAGTGGGGCCGGGCCCGAGGAGCAGCATCGCCGGCGGGGCGGGGGAGCGCATCGTCCCACCCTGCTCTGCACTGGGGCGGCCTCACCTCGGGTTCTGTGTGCCGTTCTGGGCACCACCACCGCGTAGGAGAGATACTGAGCTGTTGGAGAGGGGCTGCGGGAGGGCAGCGAGGATGGTGACGGGCCTTGAGGGGAAGCCGTGTGAGGAGCGGCTGAGGGCACTCGGTCTGTTCAGCCTGGAGAAGAGGAGACTGAGGGGACACCTCACTGCAGTTACAACTTCCCTGTGAGGGGAAGAGCAGGGGCAGGCACTGATCTATTCCCTGTGGTGACCAGTGACAGGACCCGAGGGAATGGCCTGGAGCTGTGTCAGGGCAGGTTTAGGTTGGATATTACGAAAAGGTTCTTCACCCAGAGGGTGGTTGGACACTGGAACAGGCTCCCCAGGGCAGTGGTCACAGCACCAGGCCTGACAGAGCTCTAGAATCACTTGAATGATACTCTGGGGCACACGGTGTGACTCTTGGGAATGGTTCTGTGCAAGGCCAGGAGTTTGACTCGATGATCCTTGTGGGTTCCCTTCCAACTTGCATATTCTATGATCTGTGTACTTTGGATGGTGAAGGCAAGGTAGGAAAGTGTCATGCGTTGTTTCTGCTTGGATGTAGCTGGATATCCATTCATTTGGAATAAATAAACACTGTACGTGATCTGGAGTCTCATACCTTACCTCCCTCAGCCTGTTGGGGCAGTGAAAGCGATTCTGGGGTGTTTAGTCCCCGAGGGAAGAACAGAACCTAACTACTGTCCACACAGAAACTGGCAGTGCCACTGGCCCACGTGTTGAGGGAAGGTGAGGCCACATTTGTGCTCGCAGTGGGTTGTCTGGTTCTCTTAAGAATTCACAATCAGAGGAAGGGCGTGCTTGGCACAGGGCAGAACCATCACCTCACTGCAGCCTTTGGAGCTGGAGCTTCTCTGCGGCTGTTTTCTGCAGTTCTTTCTCATTCTTTCAAAAACAGAAACCAGAGTACCTGTGAATGCAATGGCAAGAAAGGACACCCTTGCATTTGTACTAAATACTAAATATGTAGTTACTAATCTCAGTTGTCTGATGCAAACAACAGTTTAAATTCTGCTGATGTGGGGAAAAGGAAATAAAAATTTGTTAAAATGTCTATGAAGACTGTTTTGCTACTTTGATTTGTGAAATATCAGTGCTCTTGGCTTACAAAGCAGCTTAGCCAAATGCTCTATGAAGTATTTTAACCTTATTATGTATGGGGCTGTGGCTCAATTTGCTATTTCTAGGCAGTGTAAAACTCTGGGACGATTTTTTTGTTTGTTTGTGGGGTTTTTTGTTTTGTTTTCCAAGGTCTAAGCTCCAACAGATGACAGCTCAAATAGATGATTTGTCATCTTCCTCTCAGGAGGCTGGGGTGATGAGGAGATAGCTTTGCTGCTGGGCCATGCTGAATGCATTCGCCAGGATCCAGCTCCCTCTTGTGGGAGCTGTGCAGCCAGAACTGCTTAGGAGGAGTGTGGGGAGATGGATGCAGCATCCACAGAGAAAGATCTGGTTCTGTGCCCTGGTTTTCTCTGCAGTCACTCTTCTGTTAATTCGGTCCTTGCTCTAGGTTTTATACTCCTCCCAAACAGAATAGCTTCATCTCTCTTCATTTACTGGCAAGTTCTGGGCTCTCCATGTTTGTGCATCACACATGATTCTAGACCAGGGATGAGGGCAGGCCAAGTCTCTTCAGCCGGGCTTGTCTCAAACTGTCGTTTCATGACAAGAAATAACCCTCCTTTAGAAAAAGATGAAACACAAGCAGCAGTTTAACTAAAGCCCAGATCACTGAAGGATTCATCTTCTGTAACTATTCACCACAAATTTCGTTTAGCTGTTCTGAGAAACACTGCCTTGTGTTACATTTTGCAACAAGAGTTGTGGAGCTTATGCTTAGAGCATAAGAGCATGGCTCCGCTATTTCTGTATTTCTTTTTTGCAGAATCTGTGTCATCACCTTGGCAGAAGCCCATCCTCTCCTTCAAAATGGGAAAACAATTAAAAGCATTAATTACCAAATCAGTGCCAACTGTAGCAGACTTCAAAATAAGGTCTCTGGGAAGTCAAAAAGGGTATGGCTTTTTGATTTTCTTAGTTTCCATTTTAATCTCTCACACTGCCTAACACTTTCTATCCTTCCTAGGATAGAAACCTAGCCGGGTTAGGTTACTTTTGCATTGTATTTTAAACCATCCCCTGTGGAGTTGAAAACATGAGATTTCCACAAGAGGTGCCTGTCCCAGCTAGGGTCTTGCCAGTGCTCCTACAGTCTGGTGGTTTCCAGTGTTGCTCAAACCCACTCACTTTTAGTAATTTTTTTCCATAGTGTAGAGAGCAACATAAACATCCCTGAAAAGACAAAAATATACTTCCAAGAAAATGCCAAAGATTTGGAGACTGCTGTTTTTCTCACGCTACTCCTTTTAGTGTTTCATGTTGGGTTTTTGAAATCAACCATGCTGTTTCTCTCCTCTCTCCTGATTTTAATCTGATCAAACTGCAAGTCTGCTATTCTGCAAGAAACTTAATTATGACTAAATCTGTAAGCTCTTAACAAGCTTCTATTTGATTTGTACACATAACTGAGTTGGCATCTTCCCTTGTGTAGGGAACACAGCTCTGTAACTGGCAATGACCTGTAACTATCACACATCCAGACTTTCTGAGAAGCCTGTTACAAATACAGGTTTGCTGATGGTAATACTTTTAAAAGCCCCTTGTCATCATTAAAACTACATATATATTTATTTATTTTCCAAATGCAGGGAGCTCAGTTTTTAACAGAACTTGCCCCTCTGTGCAGGATATCTTCATCAGATGGAGAGGAATACACCATCTATAGGTAAAATTTTTCCTTTTCTCTTTACCTTGACATATCATGCACATCTACTGAATCTAAACACTTTTGCAGTTGTATACGAGGGCGGCTGATAGAAGTGAATGAAAACATTCTTAGTAATCCTGCTCTTCTGCAAGAAAAGGTAACACACTTTCTTGGTTTTTATTTTCTAACTTTTATTTCACTGCTAACTTCAGTCTTGCTTTTTAGCCATCAACCGAGGGGTACATTGCAGTGGTTCTACCCAAATTTGAAGAAAGCAAGAGCATAACTCAAGGACTTCTGACACAGAAGGAGTACGAGGAAGTTTTGTTGAAACGCCGTAATTCTTCTTCATGAAATCAATTCTACACTTACCATCTCTATTTGATACTTAACCAGCTACTTTTTATTGTACACTGTGAGTTTTGTAGTATTGAAAGGCCGAGTGCCAGTTTTTAAAAGTGAAACTAAACTGCGTGATTCATACAAGAATAAACCAGTTCAAATAGTTTGTATATTAAAATTTCTGTACTCTTTTTCTCTGAATTCTAACACTAGAAGTTTTGAAATAAGCTCAGAATGACGTGTTGGAGAGTATGTTAACAATCAGCTTTGCTTCTGCTTAATGCAAGCATAATACACATAGAAAAATCATATGATTTTGCTATCACCAAATTCGGCTAAACAAAAACAATACAGAGTTTGACAAAGGTGAACTGAAAATAAAAATGCAACACAAACATACGTACAAAGAGCAGGTAAACGTGAAAATACACATTTCACACCAGGCCGTATTTTCATGGCATCCTGAAGTTAAATAATGCCCTTTGTACAGAATTCTGTAATGTAATAATCAGCATCTCTTTTCTTAAATTTTAAATCCTATATTGTCAAGTCTGCATAAAACGTTAGTGGTTCTACATGCAACTCAAATTCTGCCCAGTAAGTTTTAATAATAAAGGAAGCAACAACTGCCATCTACAGATAGGGTAGACGGGTTTGAGTCAAGACTATTAATCACTTAGAAATACACTTTTGTAAAGATCAATCATGTCACCAAGATTAAAATTCAAGGGTGCAGCTATTGAAAGAGGGTTTTTTTTGCCTAGAACTACTTCATTGCAGGTATAACTCATAACTAAGATGACATTTCAGTGCTTCAGGCCACAGCCTTTCAGACTCTATTCCTGATTCTGCTTTATCAAATACACAGACTGAAATAGGCCAGAGATGAGTTTACAGACTTCAACAGTAGTGTTACATATAGCATATGCAGCACAGGAGTCTTGATATAAAAGGTCTACTAGCAGCATCTTTGGGGTGAAACATCCATTAAGACATTCATAAGCATTAATTACAAAATGGGTATCAGTGAGCATAGGAAAGGCATTCACATTATAAAAATACAGAACATTTAGACTAGTTGGTGGTGTAATGGCTAAGTAATGGGACATCTATTAGATGTGACAAAGGTCAACAGTTTCAAATTAACCTGGCTTGACTTTCCACAAATGAAAGCAATATTGAAAATTCAGCAAGTGTTATTTTCAAATGGGAGTTCCTGCATTTCTCAGTGCTATAATTACTTGCTCTCTAAAAATGTCATGTTTGTTACATGATTTGCTAAAGACTTGATGCCAAATGTCTCCACTCTCCTTTCTGAAGTATGTGCATTTGTACCAGTTCGTATTCTGTCTTCTTTCCATGGTGGAGCAGGTTTAAGGCAACCATTTCCTGCTTTATTCTGTGTACGTATATATAAAAAAGAAGATTTCTTAAAAACAATCAATCAACCAACCCACCCCAATGAAACAAAACCCAAAACTTTAAAATAGTGTGGCTGAACCAAACACTCACCTTTCTCAGTAATTTGAAGCAAAGTGGAAGAAGTTGGCATAACAGAGACATCACATTCCTTGTTTTCAGAATGCATGCATCAACCTAAGCAAGACAATTAACAGTAGAGTAAGACCACTCATTACTTCTGTTAGGCAATTGTTTTCTGCATGAGATGGTAATCTACTTTGAGCTGGAATAAGTAGTGTTTGTCCTTCTGAATTCTAATCAAATGGTTTTGCCTACATTTTTTTTTTAAATTTGTCTACGCAGTATACATAAAACAAGAACATCCCTTCTGCTAAGCCAAGACTTGAGCTATAATGCAGAAGGGAATGACACTCATCCCAAGAGAATGTGTAATTCTCTACTAACAATATAATAGTACACAGTAATAGAAGTCTCTTGGAAAGGAGCTCTTATCATCTAAGTATGAATCTTCACAATTCATGTGTTTTCCCTTTGTTTTACTGTCTGTCAGCATGATTTAGAGAGTCATATATCATCTAAGCCATACTTTGATGTGAGTTACACTAAGAGTTGTCTTAAATCTCAAAAGCATTTGAGTTTATGCCTCAAATCTAACACTCAGCACAGATCACAAGTCTGAGCCCTCAATAAACATTAAATTGAGACCCTATTATTGCTGTGTATTGTTACATCACTGTATAAACAGACTGGTGTTCCCATTTAGTTCAGAGAGTGTAAAACAAACCACGAGGTAGCCCCAAGATGCTCAGTTTAGTTCTGAGTGGCTTGCATGCTCAGCTAGTTTTAGACCCCGCTGTAAAACTGAAACACCCTTTCCACAGCCAATTGGAAGCAAACATCCAGGTGCACAGAAATGGTCTTGCTCACACTGATCACACTGCTGCTCAGGGATACTTGGAAGTTCTTCAAGATGCCTGACCTCCATTCCCCACTGAGGTCTGTTGATCTACTTCTTGTGGTAACAATGATGAAACTTGCATGGCAGCAGTGTATGTATTTATTCATAGCAAATATGAATATTACTAGAAAAAAGTCTAGGGCAGACTACCTACCTACTGAGAAGCAAGCATATATTTCACTAATAGAGTGGGGGAGGTAGAATTTGTTACATTTACGTTAAGCATTAGTAACGACAGAATAACAATCATTACTACAGTGGTAGAAATGCATATTACCTTCATTAAAATTCTGATCACTGAAGTCCATAGTGAGGTATGCTTAATTACAGTTCCTATTTCTATGGGTGAAATTGTAGTGGATTATGGTATTAATACTCCAATCTAGCGGATTACAGTGTAATTATATACAGTTATTATTCCATCTCTTACTGTTCTGCTGAAAATTCTCATTTGCAACAAGGTAAAATTCCAGTACCTCTCTTTATCTAGTGGGTAAGGTGAGTGGCATCTTGATAGAAGTTCTCTGAAAAAAGACCTCAGCAGTAAAAAGAATATGAAGTAGTGGAAGCCTATGGACACCTTCCCACCTTTTAATTAAGTGCAGTTCAGGAAAATCATTGTCTTGGGAAACATTTCTGTAAATTCTTTCAGTAACAGTGAAATTCAAACCCTAAGCAGTAATTTCAGTCAGTAAGAGCAAGGAAAAAAAAACCCTATTATTTTACTGATTCTTAAGACTTTGAAGTCAATAAGCTCAGGGTAGGGAAACATCCTTAAAACAGTTCCTTAAAACATGATATTCTGTCACCACTGGGCCAATTACACAAAACTTGATACCCTATGCTCCCCAGAAGAAGTTCACATAAGCATGTAGAGTAATACTATCCAATATCCAAGCTGTCCACTGACAGGCTTCCATGTATGCTGGGTGCCAGTGTACTATGTTTTGTCTCCTTTCAAACAAACTCCCAGCATGAATGAGTGGGGCAGGTCAGAACAAACTTCACTGAAACCCTTCTCTGGAAGTAGGGAAAAAGTGAAAAAAAGACTAGAAGACAATAGCACCTATGCTGGAGAAAATCCCTTCCTAAAGCAAGACAGTGCAGCAAATGGCTGGGATTACAGTTATCAGTGAGGGGTGTCCCAACAGACAAAGCAAGGGCAACAGTTCACATGGTTCTTCCTCTGTACTTTGCACATCAGCTTCTCAAAACATGTTCAGTGCAAAACAATACTTCCTCTCCTACACAAGGAACAGCAACAATGACATACTGCATAGCAGAAAAATGCTTGCACAACAGCACAAAATTTTGTACTTAATTTTTATGGTCCTCTGTCAATCCAAGAAGTTCAGCTGTCATGAACTGTTCCACATTTTAACAGGTGCATAAATCAGTAAGTTACTGTATTTCAAAACACATTAGGCATTACTTTCAAGAATATGTATAATTTTTATTTTACCTTTGTAAATGTAGCACTTTTACCCTGAGCAGAAGCTTTAGCTGTTATCTGGAGCTGCTTGCACATAGAGATGAGTTTTTCAGCTTCCAATAGAAGCAAAGGTTTGTCATCCTCACGTACCTGAAATATGGTTCAGAAAGACAAAACAACTCTGTGTTAAAGACTGCAATATTATATGAACAGAGGAGACAGTACAACCAGCCTTTTAGCACTGGTGTCACTGGTGTCTTAAACTGAATGGCTGTTTGAGAGGTCATACATCACCTGATCAGAAAAGGCTTGAAGAGCTGAAGCAAGCTTTGTGCCCTCTGTAGCAAAAATCTGAAATGGGGAGAAAGCATGTAACAAAATGAACCACAAGGGAAGATGAGGCTCTTTTTTCTTGCTGTTTTAATGGTGTGCTATAAAGTAGAAAAGTAGCAGGAAATAGTTGTAGTAGTTATATACTTTTATAATTCACAAGTCAGCAGTTTGCAGTGACTTCTGAAATAACAAGCTACACTACAAACTGCCATTCTCCCAGATAAGCAAAATTTAAAGGCCTTCCCTTTACATATAAAACCCCCCCAATTTCCAATTATTTTTTGCACTGTGGCAGCTCACTGGTTTTTTTTTTGTGGGTAGATGACACCTGCCCTGTTTGTTTATTGTCCTGTCAAAGGTAACCAGCCTGCTGTTACACAAAAGCATGTATCCTGGACACAAGGAATCCACACATTCCTTCATTTGGCCCCTTCTGTTTGTATTATGCAGTCTGGGCTAAGTGACACAACGAGTACTACTAATGCATTGAAGTCCAATGTATCTGCCATAATGCCAGTTTGCTGTTCGTCCTCCTAACTGGAAACTGTCAGTGTAATGAATGATGCCTGAAGCTACTACTGGAACACTGAAAAATTTGTTTTCAGAAAGTACGTACCAGAGTTAGGCTGCTTAAAATCTACAGCTGCCAGTCAATTCATGGTACACTGTACTTATGTGTAAGGAATCAGAGACTTAAGCTACAATTTGGCCTTTACTCAGAGCACCTACCTCCTTTTTTGTTAAAAATATATTACCTCTGCTTGATGAAATAAATCTTGAGTAGTTTTCAGAAGTCCTTCTCCTCTGTGGGAAATAAAGCAGAAGATACAGCATATATTGACTGAAGATTATTTTGCCTGCTACTTGCAAAAGTTATAGTCTCACCACTGAACATTTTATGGTTCACACCACTGAACTGTAAAATACCGGCCTTTTAGAAAATACTAGACACAACAATAACTTACTACAGGAACTGCATTTCAAAATATTATACAAACGCCTCAGTAGCTAAAGCACTATTGGGGAATTAGCAATGGCTCAGTTCTCATAATATGAACAAGAATTGAAATCCATGTCTCTGTCTCTGGCATACTGAGTATTACTGGACTCGTAGGTAAGAAAAAAAATCTCAACTCTTCTAAATAAAAACAAACCTAAATTCTTCAAGTAAGAAAGCTGACATTGCAAGGGTAAATTTCAGAGCAACTCTTTTTAGTACAGCAAAGATCAATAATTCTCATCTACAATTATATACCTGTGCTTTAATTCCCTTGATTTTCAAAATCTTATGGACATATTCTTTAAATTTTTGTTTGTACCCGAGATATTTAAATAGACATGTTGCAACAAAACAGGTGTTTAGCCCATTAAAAATTTCCTCGTTTTATTATTAAGCAGCTCAGAAATTTACAAAAACTTATAAAGCGTAAGGACAGAATCAAGTTCCTTTCTGAATGGGTCCCAATTATTATACACTGAAAATGAAATGGTCTTCTTTTTTATAAACACTGTTAAATGCTCTTCTTCACACTAAAATTTGCTGTATACAATGTAATTACCTGGTAAATAAATACATGGAGTAGGCCATACTTGACATGCCTTGTCCATGTTGCACGATCTCATTCTCCTGATCCTCCCATTTCTCTGTCTCAGAATCCACATCAGATGTGAGCAGATGTAATTCTAATCCAAGTTTTGCAATTTTTGCTTGTTCCTGTAACCACATTTATGGCACTTGAAAACACATTCTTCAGATAATATAAAAATATTAAAGGAGTTTTTTTACTAAAACGATGGCATCTTACCTCAGTATCTAGTTTGACTGGCTTTAATGCTTTCAGATTTGCATTATGCTTCTGTTTCAAACAAAAAATAAAATTTTTAAATAAAAGGAATTGGTAGTATTTTATTAACAAATCATAAGAGGTAGCTCTATACTCAGAGGAAGACTGCAGGAGAGTTCTAGTGCTGCAAACGAAATTCTCAGTAGAAACTGAGAACCCGTTCTGATCTGTCGGACCTCCTGCAATGGCATATGCCCTGAAATTTCAAGGACAAGACCTCTTCTACAGTTGTTGTACTCCACTTCCTAAGGCAGTACAATCTCTTCCCCTTACCCCCTAAATCCTCAGTAATACTCGGGACTAAACAAATAGTCTTAATCCAGTGCTCCTGTACTGATTTTTCTATCATCACAGATGATACTGATGTCACAGGGAAGTTGCTTTGGGTAGTAGCAAGATGATGGAGTTTACAACCCATGTAAATGCTGGTGGGACCATGTACTCATTATTCTGTGTCACTTTGTTGAAATAGCTGGAAACAAGTACTGAGACTTTGACCTTTTCGTGGGTTTCTTTCTTTTATTTAAGTCATGAACTGTCAGAAATATCAGTCTGGCTGCAAGCCAAATACTGGCTCAGATTAAACAATAATTAGTGCAGTGTTTGCCAACTGCATGACACATTTATGCAGGAATACATCATTTGTTTAAAATTAATTTGCAGTTCCTTGCTTTAACTTCATGTGTTGCTGCTGTCACTGTGCAAAGACAGCAAAAACTGAGACGTGAGAGGACAGTCTACATTCAGAAACTCCACTGGATTGCAGAGGAATAGCAAGTACAAAGTTGGTGTCATAACCTGGAGAGGTGTGACACACAGGAGGATGATGGATGATCTCTGAGGAGGAGAGCAGGACTGAGACCCTTGTCTGAGAATCTGAAAAAAGCTGCTGCTCTTCATTAGTGGGAGTACTTGGGCAAATTAACCTCAGTAATGCCTGCAGGGGGAAAAAAAGACCCCAACACTATTCATTGTGAACAGCATCAGAAATAAGCTCCAGGTGCCATCTCCATCTCTCACTTTAAGAGTCTGAGCAAAAGTAAAGTACTGCTACTAGAGTTCCTACTGCAATTTGGTGCTCAGTTCAGCTTACATGCTACTTCTCTTTTCCCCTCTCAAAATGTTTAAATATTCTGAATCCTATGAATGTCTGCCCAGATTAGACACTGTAATTCTGCCTGTGTATTAGAAATGCTGATCTCATACCGAAAGATTTAGCACAAATGGTAAGAACTGATACTCTCAATTGTGAGTTGACTATATTGTAGATTAGAGATACAAGTTAAGAAATGCTGGTTTTAAGGCAGCATCTTAAAAGAAAGGAAGACAAAATCAAACTATATTTGCATGTAAACACAAATTTTGTGCTACAAGGTATCGCAAATATTTAAGCTGCAGGGTGAAGGGTATTCAAGAAAACCAGCCCTCTAGCACAGCTAAGTTTTTCTATCCATGAGTACCTAATGAAACATCAGAATGTTTTTGTAGTTTTCTCCACTCTAGTGTTCATTCACATTATTTAAATAGTACAATTGTTAAAAATCAGGTAAGTTACTCTGCTTTTAACACATGATTTGACACTTAACACTCTAGAGGAAAAATATGCAGTAAGCACACACATCAATCAACACTACTACTCTGGTCCTCAGCTATGACATGGTTTAGGATGCCACTCATTACCAGCAAACAGCAGAGCTGCAATTAAACAGATGTAACAAAATACGTAATCGAATTAGATGGACAGGAACAGCATGGCCTCTGTGCATGCCCAGCGTGGGCGTTAGCCAGGCACTGCAGACCTCTGTGCCAACAGCAGGGAGAGAAGAGGCACTACTGAGAGTAACAGCAGTGGGAAGAGAGGCAGTTCCAAAGCTTAATGCAGCAGTTAGGCAAAGAAATTGCTCTGTGAAGAAACGCTGGTGTCTTATGGATGTAATCTACATTTCCTGTCTACTTTTGAACTGCACATTCATTTAAACTCCCCCCAATAGTAAGTATCTTGCAAAACTCAAAAGTAAGGCAGCAACCTTTCAAACAATAACAAAGCAGAACTGTTTAAATCCTGGGCACAAAGATTTTTATCGAGAGTACTTTAAAAGGCGTATGAATCAGTAGGTGAAAATCTGACTTCAAACATTTCCTCTTTACATTCTGGCTTAAGTCTAGAAGCTATGTAGCTTAGTCAAACTACTGAAGGACAGAAACTCTGTCAAAAGTCACTGGATCGGTCTATTTCCAGTTTCAGTATTTAGTTCAGTAACCATGAAATTCACCCCTGCTTGTGCAGCCAAACACTATGTTCTATTTAAATCTGCAGAGTGGATTGATAACATACGAGCTTTTCTCTTTTCATTAAGGGTCAGAAGTAGCATTGTGTTTGAATTACACAACAGAAGACACGGAGACAGGGGATCATTTCACACCCAAATTCCTGAACAGTCAAGGCTAAGGAAAGAAAGCAAGGAGAGAAAGAAACAAGCTAGAGCTTACTGTACCTTCTGAGATCATTCTTTCCCTTTCTCCTATCCAAGAAAAGATTCAGTTCATAGCAAGGGAATCAAATGACTGACTATATGATACTAAAAAGTTTAGAAGGTTTCCTAACATACAGATGCTCTCAGAAACAATGTAATATCAATTATAATCAGCTAAGGATATTAAATACCTCACAACTAAAACTGGGCATTTGGCATAACTTTTTCCTCTGCATTAAACGCACTTAAGATCACAGAACGAAACAACAATCCATTATCTGAAGAGCCTACAACAGGCTCGAACATGTCCATTTGTTCCAAATAGGTCAACTTGGGCCACAATGTTAAGTCTTGGTAGTCTGATTTGTTCAATGTTTTTAAATTTTCAGTATGTTGCAGCATATTCTTACTGCATGCATCTTTATATTGCATGGCAGTAGATTATGTGGTCAAAAATGTCATATTAATGAACAGGAATTAAAAGTTCATGCACAATCAAAGTGATTACAGCACATTACATAACTAGTTACCTTAGTCTTCAGTAGTCTGTTTATTATTAATTTAAAGTTTGGTATTTTACTGTCAACCATCCAGTCAGGACACATGTTACCAAGATACTGCTATGTCCCCATCAAGCTGTTACACAGAAAGAAGTCAAATAGCTGACAGCAGATATAAAGGAAATACAACAAACCCAAAAGCAACTTACCCCTGGTCTGGGCAGTGATAGGTACACACGCTTCTCCCCTATGAAGAACACACAGGTTTACACCAAAATTTGTACGCAGATTTTAATCAGTGGGATCAAATGCCTTACTTCATCCATCCTTAAATTGCAGTACTTTAAAAGCAAATTACTTACCTGTAATTCCTCCTCTCTGAATATTGCAAATCTTCTGTCTCATGCCTTCAGAGAGACAGGCCAAGAGCTCTGTACTGTTCAGATTTTAGCTCCCAGCAACTGGCAGTTAAAGCTTCCCTGAACAGCTTCCCTCAGCCATATTCCTAGTCCCCTGATTGTATGCCACAGGGAGTAAAGCAACCCTCTCCAACGGCTCACTATCTACATGCACTCATTTCGCTGCAAACTACAGAACATACAATGGTAGGCCCATGTAAGGCTTTTCTTGGCATGGGTTGGATGCTCTGAAATTTGGACTAGACAGTGCCACTAGTAAGAAACACAAAAACAGGTTTTTCTAAGTAATGCCAATAAAACCCTCATGTTTTACTGTACTATATGTATCCCACATGCACTGTATGTTATAAAGAAAAAAGTTCTACAGCATTTTCCACGCTTACTGAATTTTTTCTTGTATCACAGGACCCTCAAATATTCCAAGCCTGAGCAAACAAATTGAACAAAAAAAAATCCTTTCAGGTGTTACCTAACAGTTCATAAGACTTTATTAACAGGAAGGAACACAGCCTGGGCTTATAGCTTAGGATTAGAGCTTCAGTTACCAGAAACCTTAAAGACCTACGAAGACTTACATTTATTATGATAGATTCAGGAGAGGAAAGTCTGCTAAACCAAATTAAAATAAATGAAAAACTTAAAAGCTAGTAAGAAATAAGATTTTACCCACAAAAGCCCCAAGGGCTACTATAATGGATATCAGTACCATGTTTACATAGTGATGGTGCTTCTCAATAATGGACAAGCAACAAAGCCTCCTACAATTGCTAGTTCCTCGTCTTGTATCAGCTTCTAGAGAAATTCCATTCTGGGTCCTCAGAAGACAGTTCCTTTATGCATTCATGGTTTTTTTGAAAGCATGCTCTTTATCTCCTGACACTACAGGAAGATTATGAGCTCCATATCTAGGCAACTGACTCCTAAACCCCAAATTTTAGGACAAGTGTCCCTCAAAGCTCTTGATAAACATGAAAAAATTTACTTTCAAAGATCACCTCTTCCTTCCCCTACCCAGTTTTGCAAAAGATGAATGAGCTATCAGAGCAAAAGCTGCCCATTTTTTTCAGAATGCAGTTATTCAGATATTAATTGCCTGAACAAGTATCTGAGCAAGATTTCTCCCTACAGACTGATACAAATTATGAGAAGTGATTTACAACATCCTACACATCAGAACATCAGCTAAAGGGCATGTAAGAAAGCATGTAAGACATACCAAGAACAAAAGCTAACTTTTAATTTTAAAATGCTGCAGCATAAAAGATCTCCTTGGAGCTATGTAAAAACGTGTTGTGCCATGTTAAAAAATAGAAAGTTCAAACAGAAAGTTTTGACATAACAAATGGAATACAACTGCATACTGAGAAGACACACTACTCACACACAAAAGGTTGACATTCAGAATTATGGAAACCAAATGGAAAGAAGGATCGAACAGAAACAAGAAAAAAAATTGCCTTTGTTTTTCAAGTAATCGCCATTATTTGGCTTTGCATGGTTTAGCTGTTCATATTCATTTAGTTGCTCACATTCAGAGGAAGAAGGATCTCACTATTTATTCCTTGGAAAATTTAAAAAAAACCTAAAAACCAAAAACCCATGCACACAAAAACCACACCTCACTGAACCCAGAGACACCAGACCTTTCAAAAGAGCAGATCAGCTCAGGGGACATAATTCTACTTAATCAGAAAATACTTAATTACATCGGTATAATCACAGAACTTTTATTTGACTCCATTAACAGAATACACATATATAATTTTGCAGGTATTTAATTTCCTTAGTTTATCTGTCAGATCTTGCTATAATTATGAGGCTTTTTGCCACATTACAATCGTTTTATTTGAGTCTGCCTTTGCTTTCCTAATGTGTTTTGTCTAACATGTTTTTCCTTCATTTTATCATTTAAAATTTATTTTTATTTCATCTTGTCTTCCAATTTTCTGCTTTCTAGTAGTTCCAATCACATTTTTCCCTTCAAAATGCCTCTATTTCAACTTCCAAATCCTGCTTTTGACGTAACGTCTTGGAGAGGATGTCAGAATTCAAATTTCTTAATTCTGAAATTCTCATCTGTATTGCCTATTCATCAACTATGGCCCTCCCAAATCCTCACAGTCATTTAACTCCTCACAAATCAAGCAGGCAAACAAAAGAGGAGCGCAGAAAAGTACATTATTTTCATTAACCATTCTCTCACTCCTGACCAAGTTACAAGGGAGTAATCAGAGGATAATTCACATTCTTCTCCAGCATGTTGAAACCAAACCAAAAAATGTTAGGGAAAAAAGAGACTGGCTGATATCCAACAGCTTGGATCGATGAGAGGTACTTTCATCAGGCGATCCATCTCAAAGTACAAGAGTCTCAGACTTAAGTATCAAACCTAAACAAACAAAAGGATCCCTCAGTGGGGAGAGCCAAATCTCCCATTTAGCAGGAGCCACCCCCTCGAGGACCCTGTCACTCTCCTCAGCCCAGACCAGACACACCAGCATTGAGGAGAATGGGCCTCCTACTGCTGGATTGAAAAGTGGTTTAGGACAGCGCCAAAGGAGGACAATTCTACCTCACCATACAGTTCTGCACAGCCCAGAAATACTTTTGAACATGAGGGTTACTGGGCTATGGTGTGCTCACCAGCCTCCCCCACCCCAACATGCCTGTGCACCCTGGCCCCAAGCCCATTGCAATTTGGGCATGATCTGGTGCCATTACATTAAAATGCTGCTTCACTTTCAAGCTACGTATAGCCCTCTAACCACGTGAGTTTTGAACGTCAGTATGAGATACCTAATTTGCTGTTATGAAAAAAAACACTGGATAAGGAGCTATGCAATTGCTCGTAAAAATAAAGAAATGAGTATAAACAATGTGAATCTAGTGTAATCCGAAAAATGCTTCTTTTATTTGATGTGTCCAGCACATTTAGTCACAATTCAAGTTTTGCATCTTAAGCTGTATTCTGAACTGTCTAACAAAGCCAAACGTTTAAATTGGTAGTACAAAAATACAAGTTTTTAAACTGAGGAGAAAAAAAAATATATACCTCTTACTGGAACTCTTATCTTTTGTTACACACAGTCACAACTTTACTAGGAATAAAGCACTTGATACATTTTAGTCTGTAAAATAAAGACACTTTTACCAACCTCTACATTAAGACAAGTATCATGAATTATGAGAAGAATAAAGTCTTATGAGAGAGTGAAAATTCACTGTGTTCAGAGGCAAAAGATTTGAGAATGCCACTCTTATACTCTCTTAGCAAACAAATATTTTAGTTCCATTTATTTACTGAGTCACCAGTTGTATTTTCTAGGAGAGAAAAACACTGTTCAAAGTGGCAAGGTAACTTGGGGGTATTTTCCAGCAGCAAAAGGTGGGAGTATTTGGGTGAGATTCCATCCCCCCCCTTTTTTTTTTAACAAGAGTCACTCTGAAATCCAACAAGACAAAACAAGCAAACAAAAACAGATTAGCCCACAATACAGAGGAAAACTTTGTAGAATGATGGGGGAATATAGGAAACCAAATTATTTCTAAGGAGATAACTGATGACTAATATGAAACAATCCAGACTCAGAAAAGTCCCTGAACTTGGCTGGGCCACAAGACAAGGAAAATGGAGACATGATTTCTTAAGCATTGTTTTGGCAGCACAAGGCCTCATGTACCTAAGGCCATATAGAGAATACAAGCTATGCTTAGTATCTTACCAATGGTGGTATCGGAACACTTTATGCTGAAAGACTGAGGAAATGAGAGACACTAACAAAACCAGATTCATCTGGCTATGCCAAACAAGGTAGCCTTCACCGCACCAAGGTCCACGCATACAACAGCCTCCTACATGCTCAGCAACACCTACCCATTCTCTTTCTCTCCTTCAAGCAAGGACATTGGGTTGCCCTTGTGAAATGACGCTTTAAAGAATGTAGAAAACACGATTTATGGAAAATGCGTTATCTGCCATCAGCAGCCCCAAGAGATAGTTACTAACTATAGGGAAAGCTGGGCATCTCACATGAAGAACAATTTGTTTGGAGAGCCAAGTATATGCTTTGCTGTGGCTGCATGATTCTCATCCTATTATTCTTAAATACAGTAATATATATATGTATGCACACACATACGGATTATATATAAATACATAAAAAGGTTATCATTCAACCCTGCTAGACCACTGTATGAATATGAAAAAAATAAGATACTGCATGATGAGCCCTAAAAATTCCAAATTTATTCTAACACATTAATAATAGAGCAATACCATAATTTAAGTTTCATTTTATAAATACTATGTTCAAAGAGAACGAATATGTCCCTGGCTCCCAAAACAAACCAAAAACCCACTGAATGTTAAAAGGACCATAAACAGGATCTCTAATTGCTACACATATTTATGTGGCATTCCAGACTAAGGTGGAAGAACAAGTAGGACAACAATCATGTTTTCCTCAAAAGTCTCAAATTCCCAATAACCTGCACTACACACAAGTATTGTAAACCCACCCAGAATTTCAACATATGTTTTCCTTTTACAAGTCTTGAGGCTCAGGCACACACTCATCCAGCAACCAGCAGCAACAACTTAAGATATTACACCCTATGGCTGGTTGCTCACAGTGCTTGTAGAAAAGAACTGCTTACACAAAAAAGCAAGTACAGACAGTTAAACTGACAAAATCAACTCTAAAAGTGAAAAAATGTCTCACATTAATAGCAAGATGAAGTATTGTATACTTGATAAAGTGTCATCTAACCTGAATAAGGATTTACTTTTCCTGTATCTTAGATACAAAAAATTAAGTCCCTGTATTTAACTAACTCTAAACTTTTAAACCTGAGAAATTTTCTTAAAAATACAAGACATTCAGTATTATTATATTTTACATTCTATCTGTATGCAATTATACCTTAAAGACTGAAACAAACACATAGCCGCAAGAAGTGTGACAGCTACAATAAAGACATAATCTGAAAAAAAATTATGTTGGATAAAAATGAAAACCAAAATGCCTTCCATTTTAAAAGGTAAATTAGCCTATGCTAAAAGTAAACACAGATTTTTTTCCTTAAGATTCCAAGCTTTTCTTCTACATGTTGTACAAATACCAATAAACTTACCAACCAGAGAAAATATCCCAAGATTGTGCAGAGTCATCAGAGATTCCATCCAGGAGAAAGGACAGCAGTTTAAAAATCAAATAACTACATTCACTACATTATGAAGTGAATACAAGGCAAGCTGACAGTATAGAATATATATGTATTGTCCAGAAATACAGGAAATTAAACACGTCACACAATTCAACTTGCATCTTGACTGTCATAAGCCAATATGTCTCAGACAAACCAAAAGGTGGGATGAAAGCCCTACATCCCTAATATTTGGACACTCTTGGCAAAGAGCTGTGTCTAACACTTTTGTGTCCTTTCAACAGTTCCATCTGATTTTGCCAGAATTAATCATAGTGCAGGAAGTTAAACATACCTAATCTTACACAAACCACACCTTTAAATTTTTGGCTGCTTTTATTTGAAAAAATCCAATAAGCAGCCTGATTGGAAATCCATACAAACCCAATATATTTGTGTATGGCTACAAAGATCCCACAGAAAGTGGAGCTGTTTATTGCACTCTTAAGAAAACAGTATTTCCTAAATTACACTTAAAATTCTTAGATTACGTGTTTTGAAAAGTACCTTTTTCTATTTCCACACAGCATTCTTACCTCTTCTTCCTTCAAACACATCATTGATTTCTCTCAATAGCAAAGACATGTCACTCAGTTGGGACTCCCAGGCCTCACAGAACACCTCAAGATTTTCTTTTGCAATCTTGCTAGATGGATGTAATGCCAGTGTTTCTGCAGCAGAAATTATCTGGACAGAGAACAAAGTGTTTGCTATTGCAAGTCCCAGTACAGAGCGTTCCACATGAATTCACAAATGCCTCCACAGGCAAAACCCAAAATTAAACTGCTACTATTATGTCTTTGTAGTGTATTCATCCGACATTTGCAGGCTTGGTGATCTTCCTCATGCGTTCTTTTAGCTACCACCCAGCATTAAAGTGTAATTCCTGCTTAGAACTGCTTTGAACAGTTCAACATTACGCCTCAAAAAAATTCACAGAAGCAATTGTTATTGATTTGTGCCTAGTAGAACTGGCCAGTTAAAAGCTACACATACCTGTGGGCCAGTGACCTGAAAGGTGTCTTCTGCATGTATGCAAGTAATCTCGAGGGGCTCAGTTCCAGAAACATGCCTCAATAAGCGACACATCTAAGTTTTGTTGAAAAATATGAAAAGAATGGTTAAAAAAAAAAAAAGCCTTCATTAGTAGTGAAAAAAGGTGTACATGCAAAACCCCCGCAAACAAAGCTTTCGATAGTCCTTTCAGAAACTTACTGGGGACCACACAGCTCAGTGTTTCTCAGGGAGCATTTACAAGAAAAACTAGATCCTGACTTGGAAGGTGTAGAAAACCAGCAAGAGAAAAAAAATTCTTAATAAATAAAACAAAAAGAATTTCACGTATTTATGACTGAATAAAACTGAATGCATCACACACATATAGAACTTGGAAAAATTATAGCATAAATGACTCCACCAGAACAGGCTTATTCAGCAATTAGCAACCATGTGGAAAATTTAAGCTTTCATCATCCAGGGGACTGAATTATCTTTGAGCAAATCAGCATCAAATTAGTTTAGGGAAGTAATGCTGTTTCCTTTCACAGTAAGCTAATATCCTTTTTTTTTTTTTTTTTTTTTTTTTAATAAACAGTGAACTTTTTGTCCAGAAGGAACATGGAAGTTTTCAGATCAAAAGGATTTTGTAAGACAAAGACAGCATATACGAGACTTACTGCACTGTCCATCATCAGAAATGCTATAAGGCCTCACATGTAAACACTATTTAACCTCATGGTAATGTCTGGGAAAAAAAAAATCAGTGTCTTACTGGAACACTAAGCAGTCACAGATAAAGGGGATATTGAAGCTGAAATTAAAAAATCCACCCCATTGATCTGCAACTCCTGGAAGTCCAAGGGTGTTGCTTCTGCATATTCATATTTCTGGGATGAATCCTCAAGCCCTGTATACCGTAATTTTTTAGAAATTTTTAGAAATTAATATTAGATACTACAAATACGTGATAGTACAAGTACAGCTGCTGGCATCGCCATGTTTCAGATCAAAGTGATTTATCTTCATATGTGTCCTGCTTGTAGAGGTACCTCAGCTCACATCACAAGGTACAGGTGGCAGACATCCTCTCCACAGCCACTCCTATAAGCCATGATGTCTCAGTACCCAGAAGCCCTCTTTGTTCACATGTGTGAACACTACCATACAAAACTGTGAATGCATTAGTCCATGGAACCTACACACTGCTTTGCACAAAGGAGATTTTTCAGTGGCTCTCTTGACTGACAAAAACTACACAAGACCTTCAAAACAATCAAATTCACTGCATTAAGAAACTTAACCATATTATTTCCAGCATTCTTATATATTTGGATTCAGCTATTGCTGGATGCCTCCTACTTGAAAGAAAAGGGTTACCATCTCTTCCTGGATCTAGAAACCTATTTTTTTAGTTAATATTTTAGCCCCAACGTATACATACAGATTGAGTCTGTATGTATCCAGAAGAAGTGGGTACGACTGTATATCCTTTCTACAACACCTGTATGCCACAGTGACACCTGTGGCTCAGACCCTACCAAGAACAACACAAAATTCAACAGTATACCAGGAAAATAAAATAAAATTAAAATTACAAAAAACACAGACCTGAAGCCTTCCTAAAGAACAGATTGATGCAAATCCAGCCACTCATTTTCTAAGTGTCTTACACAATGAAAGCAGCTGTGAACTCACCTCAACAAGTTGATCTTTCTGCTCTGATAGTTTGCAAGTATATTCTGCTACAGCTTCAAGATTTCCTTCTACTCCTGTGATCTTTAATGCTTTGAGAACCATATGATCTGTATGGTATTTTAGAAGATCTGCTGCCAAAGATGTTGCTGCACTGTGGACCTTGAGAAGCATTAAAAGGAGAGATAAACCATGAAAGAAAAAAAATCATTCAGTACCAAGTCAAACAAACTTAAGAGACATAATGAGTTTTCCAAGAAGCAAAATTTTACTGCCATGAAAACTCATATACAGCTTGCTTATTATTTGGAGTTTTATTTCTTCTATTGCTATTCAAAGTACAAAGATAAAATGCACTCCACTCAAAAAAACCCCAAACTCAAACACCAAAAAACAACCAAACTCAACAACCCCACAACAAAATATAGAGATAAAAAAAAGAGCAGCTGGGTAAAATGAGGACATAAAGTTACCACACTGCTGCTTTCTGATTATGTTACAGCTGGGGAAAAACAGGTGCATGAATCTGTGGGTCACCAAGTTCAGCATAAAGCAAGGCACAATGTTCACTCCACTTCTCATACCGAACACACACTAAACTGTGAATCACACTGAAGCCATAAAGCATCTGAGTTTATAATATATTAGAAATTAGAATTATCAGTGATGCAAAGAAAAGCTTGACTTATAATCAGATTGTCACACAGCCTTAAAAAAGTGAAAACCATCTTTTCTACAAAGAGATGGGTCTTGGAGAAGTCTCAAACACTCTTCCTACACTCTGAAAAAGCAAGGAGAAGCTTCTCCTTTAAACACATCATTAAATCCAGACACACTTTGAGACCCATATACGTACTGAAACTGTGCTGTGAAGGACTCTGCTTGACAACACCTGTCAGTGATTGCTGCTAGTTCTAGTAGCCAGTCAGTACATTTACCTGTGCCCTTAAGAACATAGGTAAAACCAAATAGCAACCTCTTTAGAAATAGCAGAGTACTCTTATGCTCATAAGACTATTATGAATCTTGTAATATTGCACTCACTTTGCTAGACTACACTGAATATAGAACAAACTTGGCTGTTCAAGGAGAAAGCATTTTTCAAGCTCTTGTGAATGCAATGAGCTTGAAATTGATGCTGTAGATAAGAGAATGTTTACTGGAATGATATGCTGTTTTTTCATTTCATTGGACTCAATTTATTTTTACACCCTCTCCTTGGCAGTACTTCCTGTGCACCCAGAATTAAGTTTTTCTGGATTTGTTTTTTAATACCACAAAGAACAACTGAATTATTGCCTCAAAACCTGCTGCAACTGTTTTTAGAGGGGAAAGAAAACAGCTATGACAACCTGTTATAAACTATTTATATAACGTTGCTTGTATGGCATTAAAAATTAGCACAAACCACTAATCTCAGAAATGAAGTCAGCTCTGAAGAAAGGATATGTGAAAGGCTTGTAATGTTGGAGTAAGAACTGGCAATTCTCATTTATATATAGGCTATACAGAGATTACCTTTTCATTAGAGATTCTTTTCATCATGATCTAAAATAGAAATATACTTCTACTTAATGCTGTCTTTGATCGTTAGCAGAAGAATCATCTCAAGGAAGGAGAATAACTTTTGTTTGTTCCATAAAGAGACAGAAATGGGAAAGAACTACTTTTAACAAGGCTGTCTTGTGTTCTCAGCCACTCAGGCTCTCAAAAGCATTTTAATTAGAGTCATAATACTTTCATTTTACCAGTGAGATCCTGGCTGCTGACTGATATACTGCAGCACCCCAAGTCAGACTGACAGGACAGTGCTGCTCAGCCATGTAAAGAAGCATGGCTACTTTGGCATCAATTCAATCACTACATAAAGAACAACAAAAATGACATAATACTCTAAATTTACTTCTAAGTGTAGCATCAATCCTGTGCATTTTGAAATGGCTCTTACTAATGCAAGCTTTTTCGCTCTGTGAGTCACCAAAGCAAGTAAGAGAGAATTTGGGATTTATTAGTTTAAAAATCCACATTCACTCAATTTGGTCCACAATTCCTAGAACAGTGCGCTACATTTTCACCTGCATTGCTTTTAGTATGGAGCTACCACAGGGGCCAGGTAACCCACAATTTTGTATTTTATGTCACCTTTAGTATTACCTGGTCTACAGAGGGTAATTTTCTATTTTTGTCACCTGACAAAGCTCTTTAACTTAAGTGTGGTAAATGTGTAACCCTTGCTGCAAGACATTTTCATAAATATAAACCTGTAGGGGCAGGATGATATGTTCAGATTTATAGAGCTGCAAGAAAATACAGGATATTAATGATTTCTTCCACATACCGTGTTCCAGCCACCTGTGGCTTTATGATCTATGCAATTACACAGTCGCATCCCAGTGTGACTGGGAATCATCCCTTCCACCTCACTCAACACGCAGGAACTATGTTACTCAAAAAGGATAATCTTAAAGAGTTAAAGCAGCTGAATGCCATTCTAGAAGAGCTCTGCTACTGACTTCCTACATAATGGTGACCAAATTACAAACTATTAATCAAAGCACACAAATCATGTACCCTCCACTTTCTGGGAGCCCAACACACTGCCTGCCAGCAGAAGCGCAAAGCACTTAACTACGACTGAAATAGATTCAAAGCACTGTTCCAGTTTTCAGAACGGCTGCAGAACTGTAATCTGGAAGACAAAATTACTCATTTCACCTCTGTGAAAGAAAGGGGAGAATGATTTTTTGAGCAGTTGAGGTTTTCCAGTTACAGCAGCAGACAGCTCACCACACTTCTCTAACATCTTCGCACTGCCCTGTGTTGAAACCCTCACTGTTCTTACTCTTTGTTTCTCCATCTGTTTAAAAGAACAGCAATTTGAAGCAGTTGAAAAGATATCTGAATGATCTGCAAACATTTAGGAAGAATGCCAGAAACCAGTAATTCTATATTTGACTGAAATCTGTGGAACAGATAAAGCAGCAATGCTATTTCTTAATAGGAAGGGGGAGGGCCCTGTCAGCAAATGCAGTCCATCCCATGTACCGAATGAGGCAGCTGTTCCCTCTGTGTGTGTCTGTGTGAGCTGGCAGTCTGACTCCCACCACGCTCACATTTAGGAAAAGAATCATGACTTATAACAGGCACATACACAGCTGCCAAGTGTTGAGAAAAAAACCCTGAGAGTAAGGCACTGTCATAATACATTTCTGCTACAGAAATCAATAGAACAGGTTAAGTACAAACAAACTGCAAATGTAATTTATTAATTTAGGCGCACCCTACAAGAAAAGGTACGTAAAGCAGTGATGCACGAATCCCCAAGGAAGTCTGCCCTTGCATTTAAAGTAATGATTGTATACATAGTACTTAACTTCTGAACACTTGTTTTTGGTCAGTTAGCAATGAGCCCATGCATCCAACAGATTTATGATCAGTAAGGACAGAGAAGATACTAGGTCCCTGACGTAATTCTCACTTAGCTACTCTTGCCTATAAAAGGATATTAGCCTTTTTGGGTACAGGATCCCATTTTACGACTTCACATATAACAAGTAAGAAATTCAAACTTTGATTCAGTTTATCTTGCTTAAGCTACACTTACCTCTCTTTTAAGTTCATTCATGCACTGGCATGTTTTTAAAATGGCTACTTCCAAGTCTTCCATAAGATCCTTTGTCTTCTGGTTTTGCTACAAGCCAAAGAAAGCAACCAACAAGACATTACACAAAAAGCCCAGCAAAATCCACCTTCACATCATGTGTCATTAGTTCAAGAAGCTTCAGAAGACAGACTTTTCTTTCTAGATGAAATGCTTGCACATCCTGTGTATATTCTACTTAAATGTTTCTACAAAAGAATTTTTCATCACCAAATTAAATCTAAAAATAACAGTGATGCAATCTAATTGACTGCTTCTGTTCAACAGGAATTTATTTCCAAGCCTCACTGAGCTTTTTTTCAGGAAAAGGGTTTCCTTAAGCTTGACAAGTTACAAAAATCTTCTGTCTAACCAGCCTAAAGTAAAACCAGAGTTTAAGGCTTTTTTTTTAATAAATATAAACATCCTTTTAAATATAAAGTGGTACCTAAAATGTTATACCAAATGTTCTATATTGAATTATAAAAAGATCCTTCAACAAATATTCACCCTGTAATGAAGCTGTTGAGCTGAAACTAAAAAGCCACTTCAGTGAGCTGATGCCATTTTATCTGCTACTGTGTCCTTAGTCACAGCTAGTCTGGGTTATTTATTAATAAAAATACTTAATGCATAAGCACACATGTGCACACCCAAGTATTTTCATGGATCATATATATGCATAATCTTGTTCAAGGCTCTCATTTCTATCACTTGAAATTTAGCATGTAAATTATTTAGAGGTGATCATTTTCCACCAGTAATAGAGCTTAGAAAAATACCCAAGTGTCCTAGTTTTGGCTGGAGTAGAATTAATTTTCTACATAAATCTGGCATGGCTCTGCTTTGGATTTGTGATAAAAACAGCGCTGACAACATGGGGATGTGTTAGTTATTGCTGAGCAATGTTTACACAGCTGCCCACCAGGGCTAACAACCAGCACCAAGCTAAACATAGGTTTTGTTTCTATAGTTAAGGGTGCCTATGCAATAAATATTGTATATGTGTCTTGTTTGTCATAACGATATTCTGTATTATCGGTAAGATTTACATGCCCTTCAAACTATACTAATGCATTGAGAACACCTGACTGCAATATCTGACTCAAAGAGAAAAAGGAACAAAAATGCTTTTCGTAAGTGATACTCTCAATTAAGTATCCTATACTAATACACATCTGCCGTATTTCAGAGCACTGCTAAGTTTTTGTGCTATACGTTTCCCCAGAAGCAAGACTGAAAGCAAGTCAGCATCAAAACCAGAAACTGCATTTTACGTCTCTGCTTGCCTTTTGCAAGTATCTTCTACCACCTTCAAGGAATAAGTAAGACAAATAACAGAGAGAGGCTTAACATGCTTCTTCTCTATGAAGAAAAACTACCATCATTTAAATCACATAGAAAAGGACAAAGAAAAACAGCCTGTAAGTCTTATGAGTCACTTTGCTCCTCCCCCAAGATTAAACAGTCAATTTTTTAGACCGTTTCCAACAGTTTAACCATTTTCAATATTGCATTGAAAACAAGAAACAGAACTATGGTCGTTGGTACGGGATCAAGAAAATTGAGATCTCTGAACTACTCTGAGAAGGACCTAACTGTTTAAGGCTGCACAATGATACTTCCGTTTACTGCCTTGTTTCCACTTACAGCTTCATTAAAATTAGTCCACTGCCACCAGAAGCCCAATTTAGCCCTCAAAGAATCAATGAAGCAATATCACTGGGGCAGGGGAGGACAGAACATATGGAAACTGCAGAAGCACAGAACAAACTGTGGCTTCCTTGATCATCTCTCACTGTGAGGAATACACTCAGTTCTCTCTTCCCAGACCAGAAGAAAGACTGCATTAAAAATTTCTTTCCAAAGTAGAGGTGAAAAGATTTACTTTGCTAAAAAGCTCTTACAGCTTGCATCCACACTGAAACCAGCTGCTCTAGTTCCATTTTAGCCTGTTTAGACAGCTCCAAAATGTGTTCTCTGTGCTCATGACTGGTATAGGCAGAGTCTGTGAAGTCTTCTGTATGTTCCAGGATAACTTCCAGCATTGTTGAAAGGTTCTCTTTTGAGAGAAAATAAAGATTCTCACGAAGACCCTCCACCTTATTCTAAAAAAGAAGCATATCAGTTCCTTGAGAATGTGAATATATAGTTGTGACACAAATGCTGAAAAGTAAATGCATCATTTTACGTTTTCGTTATCTCTTCAGTGCTTTTTTTTGTTATTTGCTTCTTTTCAAAGTAATCCAACAGTTTCCTTGTGTCCAGACCTCCAGTTTGGGGTCTGGGATGTTGTTTTTTTTAAAGTTATAATGCTATCAACACATTACTGGCCACTTATCAGGAGTAACAGCCAATACATCACTGTTCTACTGCTGCCAATAAAAAGGTTTTAAGTAAGTTTCAGATATTAAATGTGTATTCCAATTTTGTTTGATCTTTGCACATCCATGTCATCTATTTTGAGTAGCTTTTTAAAAATTTGTATGTAGCAAATTGAATACTTTGAGGCACACTGAAAATTTCTATTGAATTGTAATGGGGGAAATAGATAAACAAATAAATCAAATCAAAAAATCAAAAGCAGTAAGACATGGTTGTTCATTAACTGTTCTTAACAGAGTATGAAATTTGGAAAAGCCTTTGTGAGGAAAAAAATCAACTGAACTACAAGATACTGTTGCAACTCAAAACATTTTCTTTGAATGACAGTTTGCTCTTTTAAATGTTTGTAAGAATATTTTTGTCTGCAGTTTTACAATGAAAAAACAAGAATTCCAGAACAACAACTATTTTAATCAAGGTCTGACCAGATCCTGATACTTCAGTTTATTCAGTGTCATGGCATCACCTCAACAAAACATTACAGTTCTAAATGCATGATTCAGAAGGAGATGGCAAGTATCAGGAGGTGTATTTTGGCAAAAACTATGAAATTATAATCCCTTCTTGTCAGGTTCTCTAACATTTTAGGACAGTGATTTAAGTTAACACTGCTGAAGAGATGCAGCTCTACCATTTTGAATTCAAAACTACCTTTTTTTTTTCCTCTGAACATCCTAGTTATAAGGTACCTTATTGGCTGTAGAAAACAATATTATTTCTACTCTTACCTTGAATTCTTTGATGCCAGAATATATGCTGATGGGGGCCATTTCATTTTCTCCATTTGGTCTAGAGTCAGTTACAATGTCTATTACCTGCTCCAATGCTAGTCTCATCCGATGAAAAACTCCATCTTTGTTAATGCGAGCAGATTCACAGTCTGGATGCCTCAGACAAGTCTTTTCAAGGAAAGCAAAATAACTATTATGAGAGAGTACACACGCAGTATACTGAAATATATATATCATCCTGCCAAGGCAAGTCTAAAGAATGTGTTAGAATATGATGAATTCATTCTGTTAAACTGCTGTTAAGTAGAATTCACACCACTGCTGAGAATATAAAGATTTTCTTTACCCATTCTTTATTCTTGCACCCTTCTTAGCACAAAGTTTAAACTGGGGCTGAGAGAAGAGCTGGCTAACCTTCCAGATGCCATGCTCTATGATTTAGCCAAGTTGTGTAAGAGTGCACAGTCACTCACCTTTGAAGCAGTCAGGAGCATCATGGTGCACTTCTCAAGAACAGCCCTAGATGCTGCCATTCTAGCCTTTTTCTTCTCATCCTTCAAATCCTAGACATCAAAAGAAAAAAGATTACCTCAATATTACGCACTATCTAAAACACTAACTGCTTGTGAAACTGGAAAAAAGAAACTCTTGCAGATGAATGGGTTGTGAGAAAGCTTCCTAATGTCTGACAATTGCTATTTTCAGCTTAACTCATGATCTAGAACTTGCTTTTCAGAGAGATTTTAATTTATGCATTTATTCTTGGCTCTATTCAATTCAGATTTCAAAGAAGGAGGATCTTGGAGGATGTTATGTAAACTGTTGCTAATTTTGCTATCTTTATCATATAGCACTATTCATAAAACTGAAAAATGAGGGGACTAAAAATATTTTCTGAAATGGGGGGGAGGGTAAGGCAGAGACAAAGAACACCTGCTTTTCATTGTACCACAGTGGAGGAAACGTAAACTACATCTTCTTTCTACTTGAGTGTTATATTTGCTACATACCAGTAATAAAGAAAGTCTTAACAGGCTAAAAAAGCAATTCCTCTGTATTGCTCTGCATTGAGTACATAAACTTATCAAGAACTCTCCAGGGAGATGGATACACCTGCAAAACTGAACTAACGCCCTCACAAAGTCCATCAAAATGAAAGAATTCAGACTCCCCGCTGGGATGTGGGGGAAAAGGGCAAGACATGAATCTCTCAACATATATGAGTGTCTAGCATAGGAAGAACTTAGAAAGCTACAATATTCTCACTGCTCGCAAAGACGGCTGAGTGCTGTCTGGGTATTAAACAGGCAACTGAATGGGACCTGCTGAATAGGGAACAGTTTACAGGATGGAATTAATCCTAATTTACCCTACATTAAAACAAAAAACACCCAGATAAATCACAGCAGCAGTCTCTTTTGACATTTTTATAAAATTTGTATTTAGCAACTACCCCTTTCTCCCTCAAAGGAACAACTGCCATCAATACTTTAGGGAAGAATAAAGAGAGTTCATTTCCTTTAATTATATGTAGCTTTTCCAGCAACTGTTCTTTGACACTGAGCGTGTACTTAGCAGACTCAGCACACGTCAACAGAAAAAGGAAAGCCATGAGATTGGCCAATTGCTTATATAAATTGAATGCTGAATTTTGCGGGATATTAGGCACTCTATATCAAACCCTGGTTCAGTTCTGAACAGAGGATTGGATTGTCAAGGGAAAGCAACCAGTGCTCACAGCACAAGTCTCAAACCTCAGCGATGGAAGTAGCAGGGAAAAAGCTTTCTGTGTGCATGAAAGGCTTTGAAAGAGTAGTTGCATGTGAGAACTAATAAAATCGTTGCTCAAACACGAGAAGGTTTTGACCTAAACCTAAAATATTCCATAATAATAATAAAAAACAAATGCTAACAAGTCACCAAGGAGATGCTTTCTTAAAATCTAAGAATTTTGGAGGCTTCTAAAATAATTACTCTGCTTTCAAGTAACTTCACTAAATGCAAACATCAAATATTTCTGTCAACTAACAACAAACAAATTCTCTACCGATTTAATGAGCCAGAAAAGTTAGAGCCAAAAGATGGTTATTGAAGCCAAAGGACATCACAAATAACATGTAACAAGGTGTCTGGAAGATATGCAGATCAAACAAGGCAGTGATATTTCTCAGGCTGAGCTTTAAAATCAAAATATGTCCTTAGGGTGGAGCAAGGAGAAACTAGGTTCCAGAGAAACGACACCAGCTATTGTTTTGTTTCATTAATCATCCCAGAAGAACCCAAACCTTTCATATAATTAATACTCACATTTTGCCGATCTCCAGTTAAATGGGCAAACTCTACCATTTCATTTCCAAACTGGCTGAATATTTGTACAAACTCCTGGAAACTACTGACTTTTTCTAGTTGTTCCATTGTTGCAAGAACCTGCAGGGCAAGGGAAAACACTGTAGATTAGTAAGATGCTAAACTGAAAACATTATTATTAAACTAGAATACTATTATTTATAGAAACTTCTAAATTGTGTATTTTAAAATGCATATATTTTGTTACTATTTAAGCATTAATAACTCAACAGTTGGAAATCAAGTGTAAGTTAATAATCTAGCTTCATTCAAAATGAGCCACCTGTTGTGAGTCCTCAAAAAACATTTTCCTAATTCCAGCCAGTATCAAGAGTAACAGCATTACAGGATTCAGCTTCCAGATTTAGGAAAAAATGTGTTTTTAAAATTAACATGACAGTAACAAGTGCTTAAAATTAATATACACATTATATTCCTGTGTTGTAACTCTCAATTTCAAAGTTCAATTTCAGATGCATAACTTTCAAAGTCTAAAACCACAGTTGCACACACAGTTGTTTCAATGGCTCTGTTCATTAAAAGAAAAAAAGGGCAACAAAATTCAACAAAAGTAAGCAAGACAGTTAGAAATACACAGTTTTATACTTTCCATAGCAACTTTCTCTAACTCTGGAGATTTTTATTAGTTGTATATAAAACAAAGCACTAAATATACCCAAGTTGTATGAAGCTCTTACAATACATGTAAAACTAGCACTTTTTTAAACATTCAGCAAAAACTATCACATAGCTTATAAATTACTGATTACTTCCTGTGAAGTCACTACAGCATGGTTGGTAACAGAGATTAACATCAGCATTTTTCAGGCTAGACGTACACTTGTTAATCTCAAAGTGACCTTTTAAATCCACTAAAAGTCTTCAGCAGGGAAAACAGTCAAAGCAATTCTGTATTGTTTTTCAGACTGGAGGTAAGATACCACACAGAAATTTTAAAAACTGTACTTGAAAGGGAGAAACTTCAACTTATTTTTCCTTTCCTATACTAAAAGTTATCATCCCCCCAATTAAAAAAAGCAGTCTCCATATCTGATTATGGCAAACTACCCCTTCCCTGCAACCCCGGCAAACTCTTCTAGAAACACACAGTCCTTTGTGGCAGAGCAGCTGCTCAACCTCAGTTATAATCTATGTAAAGGAAATGTTCCACTAAATCCTGTGCCTTCTGTGGAACTGACTGCTTCATTGTGCAATATTAAACTACAGTATCTGAGTGTATTATGTGACGCAGGCAATTCCACAAAGGCTGTAGAAACAGGGACTCTTCTGATTCAGGTGTTGATGCTTGAGCAAGGACGGGCTATAAAGAACTTGGAAGGAAGCTGCACAAAGATTTGAAAATAGCAGTATGAGAGTAAAAGGAGAGAACCACAGGACAGAGAGAGCGGGGATGTAGGAAAGTGTGGAGAAAAGACAAAACATACAAGTTGAGGTCCAACTTGCTCTTCTAAGAATGGATTAAAAAGTAATATTAATTTGCTCTACCATTCTTGGTTTAAGCTAGTATAGTATTTCACGAGTATGGTCTTGGTTGCAAACAACTCCACCCTAGTTACCCTACAGCAAGTGTTTCTCTCCTGACAAGTCTTGTCAAATAAACATTTCAGTGAAAGCACATGCATTTCCATTACATCTAATAACTCTAGACATCCCACGCAGAGCTGACATTCCAAGCAACTGTACAGACAGCTCTAAATTTGTCTAAAGCTTATTCAAGAAGCTGTTACAATGCAAAATACCTGTGATGTCTTCATTTTTCATTTTAAAAGTTCTTCAACATGAAACACGCAGGTAGTAATGAAAATGTACATTTTTAAATACAAGATTAAAAGTACATAACAAAATAAGGCTTTAAGTTCTTACTAATATCTAAACTAGCACTTGGTATTGCATGGATACCACTGCAGTATGAATGTCGCCTTTCAGACAGTCATAGGCTGACAGCACTTCAGGGCACATCCCTATTTTGATCCAATCTGCACAGTGCAGCAGCTCCCCCACTACCTGACATTTCCCTGCTCATTGTTCTGGCAGTCCTAAACTGACTGGTGACAGCAAGAGGAGCAAGACCTTAAGCTCACTGATGCAGTGACTAAGTCTGATGGACAATGAAACTAATTTTGTAAGGTGGAAAGATGTAGGCAGGGACAGAAAAAAATGTACACAATCTAAGAACACAAGGACAGTATATGTAGTGCAGAGGATGCAGAAGCAGGAACAGGATCTTTGGAATCATCAGCCAGAGGTTAACCTCTGGAGCTGAACACCATTTCAGAGGATCTCAATCACTTCTTCATTCTGTGCAATTGGATGTCCAACCACTATGCTGTTTTTCTGTCTTTTACCTTTGGTTGACTCTTGGTTCATACGAGGAAGACAATGAAAACAATGAAAATAAAAGGTGCACAGAAAGTGCCACAGCAAAAAAAAATGGCAGTAGAAGTTTAACATTGGACATTCAGCCTCTGAGATAAAAATGGAGCTGAGATCTTCTGGAACAGTGACCCACTTCAAGAAGCCAGAGTCTGTTCCAGTTGGCAGTACTGATGACCCTGTTCCTACCTTTCCGTCCTCTATGCTGTATTATACTACATTGTCTCTGAGTATTTGTGCACACTTCTTAAGTTGCTGCTCATATCATCTCTACCACAATGCTTCTTACAGGAAAACTGCTTTGCTATCCATCACATCCATATCCTTTCATGATTCATGCACTTACACAGTTGCTTTATAGCCTGAATCTGCATTATCACCAGCCACTTCTGGAAAGGTGTATTAATTGGTATCATTGTGCAGCTGCAGACAACAGCAGAAAAGCACTAAAGGTATTCAATGCACCATTCTGGTCTCCAGGGCAAGAAAAGACCAAAGTTACAAGTAACTTCATCAAACTGATACTGATAAAACTGCTGCCACCTTAACCGACCACGGGGAGAAGAAAACAGCAGGAAGACAGCAAATCAATGATGCCAAGTCTACAACCAGACAAGAAGCAGGTATTTTCACTGTTTTTGAATCCTGGACACAACTAAGTGTCTTGGATCTAGGAGGTGCAAAATAGAGACAGCATGTCTGGAAAGCAAACTGGGACAGAAGAATAACATCACGAGGAGTCAAAAGAGGAAAGCGGGGCACTGCTCTGGATTTTGAGTTCAAAATTAATGGAAAAACCCAGATATTATCAGGTTCTCATTTTTCAAACATGAGGTTTTTCTATTTTTGTTTTAGCACATTGTGGAGAAAAAGATATGGAAGAATATCCTACAGGCAAGGCAGTGAAGTCTGCACCGCATGAAATGGATTACATTTGAGGTTAAATGGACCTTCATACATTATTGAAACCAACTAAGCAGACTCATGCTAAATTTCAAGACCTAAATTAAATTGCACAAAAAACTTTTAAACTGTAGGCTTCACTTTGCTAGCACAGACTCATATGCATTCCTCACAGCTTTTTGCTTAGACACATCCCTTGCCTTGATCCTGACAGAACAAACATCCTGTCATTAGCAAGTAGAAGCTTTTACTGATCATTTTACCAACAGACACACATTTCCATTTGAAGCAGTACCACAGCATCTTCTCCAGTATACTAAGTCAATAGAGCAATACGGGTCACATAAAATGTAGAGTCACTGAAAATTGTTATTCTAATCCTACTGACTTACAGCCATCCTCTTTCAGATACCCAGTGGGTAAACATGTGCAAGACATTCATTTTTACCTTTTCATTTTACACTTCCTCTAGAGGTACAATGAAAATACCATTTCATTTACCACCACTTGTTTGTGGGTATCAGTTCAACAAAACAGAAAACAAGCTACAAATACCTTGTTTCTGGAAGTTATAATTTGCTTAATAACAATTCTGTCTGCTAACACCAGCACCTTGGTGACAGAGGAAAGCAACAGTCTTGCAGCTTTTACCACACCCGTTTTGTCTGTAAAGATTGTTATGTGGCTATCAGATTCGGGATGATCCAAGCTTGCCACGTCGGTAAGCTGTGCGATTGTTTCACCTAGAGGGGAAAAGCAAAATAAATTAACTTTTCATTCTTAGAAAACAGCTACTGGGCCAATAAACATTATTAACTTTTACCTTTGAGGGATGAAACAATTTCTGAGCTACCTATAACTATTTTTTATTTCCCTCCACTTCCTCTTACTGACTGTTGGTGGCACCCTGTCCATATTTAAATTTAGACTACTACTCAGTATTATCTTATTCTTCCATCTGTAACACACCAATTTTCTTACAGTAGTCTACAGATACTTTTTCAATTTTAATAGCAAAATCGAATCAGTGCCCACACTTGCAGCATCAACCCACTGAAAGAGTGGGATGCAGCAAGGAAGAACTACAAATTCCCCTCCACTTTCCAAATTTCAGTTAGCATTCCCATAATTTATGGATTTCCTATTCCTGTAGAAGTCTTCAGGCATGAATAATAGAGATCCCAGTAACTTTATAAATTATAGGACTGAAGCATTATAGTGAGACTACTGCACTTTTTATTAAAAGAAGAGCCACTAAAACACTATGCTGTCAGAGAGGAGAGGAAAAAAAGGCAAAAAAGCACTGATTTTCAGTTTATCACTATCTTTTTATTCAACTTGTATTTAGTTATATAGATGATAGTTAAATAGGCTTAGCTGACCACTTTTATTTCTTACGTGGTTAAAAATTCTACATCTAATGCAGTCAATGGATCTCCTTATCTGAGAAAAATGGCAGATCCTATCCAATTAAATCTTCTGTAGTATGTTAAATAATAGCGCAATGGAGGAAAGACAGAGCAGTTTCCTATTCCATAACCACAGAAGGCCTGCTGGGAGACTGAACTCAGGCAAGCTCTGAGACATACTTTTTGTTAACATGCAAGATGAGATGATCAACCTACAACTGACCTACAGATCATCCTTGAAGATAAAATCTAGGGAGACTTGATCGAGTTACCTATGATACATCTTCAAAACCTCAACTAAGGTAATTCACCTAAGCAGACAAAATACTCCAAAAGCCTGATAAAGCCCGTGTTCCCATATGAAGAACCTGAGGGTGGATTATTCTGGTACTTCCCAAATACACAAGCACTACACAGCAAGGCCTGACAGTCCTTCAAAGCACAGAGCTCCACACTTCTCATTATTCATGTACAGATTTCTCTCCTCTGGTAATTGTAATCCCCTGAGTTCTTAAGTTGCCTAAATAGGTACTGCATTATGGTAAGGAACTTCCAGTAGTTTTGCTAGGACCAGGCCAGGTCATAAAAAGGCATGCTCCAAATAATCAGAGGGTCGCTCAAGTATGCAAATATGATAAACAGAGTACAGTCTGAGACAGTGAGTTCCCCAGCTGAAGGCCTGAAAATGAATATAAGCAAGAAGAATTACAAAAGTACAGCTACTATTCAAACAGCAAGGGCAGCCAGATGCACTAACAGTGAAGCTGTAGGACAAGCCTCCAGTCAGGCAAGGAGACAATTTAACAGCAAAACACACTGGTCATTGTCTTCTCCACATTCATTTCAGTTCATGCCAATGTCTATTTGTTCACCTTTGTCGGCAAATTAATCCCAATCTCTTCCTTTGACCTCAAAATACATGTGACAACATAAAATGCTGTAGAAACAGAGAACAATTAAAATAGATGCAAAGCTCTTTTGGTAACCACGAAAGGATACACAACATCATTATCCCATTTCTTATGCTGTGGGATTCCCCTTCTTGAAGATGCATCGTCATAGGTGAAGAGTCTAGTCATACAAAGACTTATCAGAGAATGTAGAAAGACCTGCAACATCTGCCTGTCAAAAGCTCCAGACGGCCCTAGAAACTCGAGAACCCTGGTACCAGAACAAAGGCTTCCTCCTCTGCCCATAGACTGCAGCTACAGGGACAGGAATTAAGCCCTGGGAGTAAGCTATGAGGAGCAAGACCTGCTTGGGTAAAGAGACCAAGCTAGGGAAGCCAGCTGGGTATATAAGTCCACAAAAGACATCTGAGCATGTTAAAGAAGCAGTTCACTGTCACTATAATTCTTCTATCATGACTGAAAGATTGTGACAATTGGGATAGATTTTCAGTGACAGAAAGACAACTGTCACATCCATCTTCAAGAAGTGTAACAAGAAAAATTCAGGCAATTATGGGCTAGTCAGCCTAACAGGAGCCTTCAGGATTATGACTAAAATCATGGAAGCCATTACCACATGAAGCAGGAAAAGGCATAGACCTGCAAAGGGTGAACAGTCCCTTACTGATCTGAATGCCTTCTATGATGAGATGACACTGTTTTTAAAAAAGAAAGTAACGGATGCTGTGCATCTCAGCTTCAGCAAGGCCTCTGACATGATCTCCCATAATGTCCTTATAACTTCACCATGAGATACAGGCTGAATAAGTGAACAAATACGTGGGTAGAAAATGAACCTGACTGTTGGGCTTGGGCATGGTGATAACTGGCACAAAGTTCAGTGGGCAGTCAATCTCCAGTGGTGTCCCCAAGGGACTGATATGAGGCACCAAAACTGTTCCTTAGATGATGGGCCAGCATGTATGCGAACAATACTAAAAGGGGGATTGTCTGATATTGTGGAGGGCAGGGCTGCTAGACACACCGACAGGCTGGAACGATGATCTGACAGCAAGTCTGTGAAGTCCAACAAGGGCAGTAAATCCTGCATCTGGGTCAGGGTAACACCACACAGCACCACATGCTGGGATCAGCTGGCTACAGAGAACCTTTGTTGGGAAAGACATGGGGTCCTGGAGGAAAGGGAGTTGATCAGGAGTCAGCAATGACAGCCAGCTGCACCCAAAAGGCTGCTGAAATGATACTTCCCTTCTGTTTGGCACTAGCAGGACAGCATCTGGAATACCATGTCCACTTCTGGGCTCCTTGGGAGAACGCTGACACAGTGGAGCAAGTGACATAAGGGAGAACTGGAAGGAAGGGAGTTTGTTCCACTTCAAGAAGAGAAGGCCAGTGTCAGAGTTTACTGTGGTCTACATCTTTTTGCCTAATGGGCAGGTATGGAGAAGACAGAGACAGACTGATCCCACGTATGTATGGTGATGGAACAAAAAGCAAAGCACAAGACTTAAGAAAAAGTACTTTTGCCACTGTAGGGGTGGTCAAACACTGTAAGCAGTGTACAAGAAATGGCATGATCTCCATTTTTGAAGTTAAAATGTCCCTTAAACTCGAGTTATTCTGTTGATTCCATTTATTCATTTTAAATTGTCATTTTTCAGTCATCTTAATTTAGTCCTCACTGTACTAAAAGACAAGGCAAAAACAGGAGAGAGCTATTAATTGCTTTCATTTTACTTCATTTCTTCCTTTAGGGCTACGTAGTCAACTGGCAGAAAATACTGGAAATGCTATGACACTAACTTATTCCTGACATGTGCTTTCGCTTTTAAATTAACCAGTCTTTCCTAAATTTAGAGGGGGGGAAAAAGAAGTTTAAAAAAAAAAAATCACAGATGGGTATCTAAAATGCACTTCTTTTTAGTTGCATTCCACTACTATACTGTCACTGTAAACATTGACACAGTGCAAGATGAATGTTAGGCAAAATCTGCTACATGACCCTCTGCAGTGTTTTATGATTCTATTTTGAGTCAATCAAATTACAAGGTTTATTACAAGGAAATAGTCATAACAAGACTGAAACACTTCAGATCACTGATTATACCCTTCACAAGAGACAGATACAACATTTGTCATCCTTCAAGGCCTCTGCAGGATATGCAATTGATTTAAAGACTCCCTACTTTTCTTAGCAACTGAGATGCTTAATGTTCTAAATCCTTTAGTGCTGAAATCTATCTTCTATGCCTAACAAAATATCAGTTTAATTTCTGAGGCACAGTCTAATCTATCAGTCAAAAAGAAGCATGAACAGCTCTACAACACACTCTGCCCTAAACAGCAAGGGCTTTCTGCTGCTATGCCCCCAGAACATAGAATTCTTTTATGTATGTCAATATTCTTGGCTGTAATTGTTCAGGAAATTGTTTTGGCTTGCTTGGAAACACCAAAGTTATTCAAAATGGCACTTGAGCAACCATGGTCAGAAACAGAATTCAGACATTTATCCATAAGTATTTATCTGCACAAAGGACTGTTTTATCTTGTCCAACACTGAACAGCCCCCAGAAACAACACTGGCACCAAAAAAACCCCATCGAACAAAAAAACAGCAGTAAACATATTTGCTATACTGAATTTCTCATATAAGTCTTCAGTTAGATCTCAAAAGCATGGGTTACAGAGAAAAACTGACCCATGCCAAGGTAAATGTGAGGCTTGACAGAAATGTGAAAATCTGTCTCTTCACTCCTCTAGACTGAGACACATTACTGCGTAACAGGAAATAAAACTTACAATGTAAACAGCTATAGCCTTTTGCTGGGATAAAATACTGCAGACTATTTTCACATTCTGCGGTCCTCCTGGATACACTGATAGGAAGAAAAAACACTTGGCCACAGCATAACTTGGAAGTCAAGAAATAGATTCAGACTGCACTGCTCTTCTAGCAGCCGAGATTATCAACGTGAACTTTGGCAATTTTGGCTTGTCAGCATTTTACTTGGATCTCTGAAGAGAAAACACATGCTTCACATAACAAATGGAATGTTTTTAAATTCGGACATTTCTGTTTGCAGCCAAGTTTACTGGAGCGACTAGGAATTTTCAGTCTAAAGTTTATCCAGAATAGTCCTTCAAATCACAAGAACAATCATTCATTACCAGCGTGTTTCTAGACATTGTGACTCATTATTGAGGGATTTTCAGAGGATTTGTTACAGTACCATGCCCAATTTCTAAGTTTTTTCTTTTAATCACAAATAATAGTATGACCTGCATCCCCAAAGTCTCAGGCCACTACAGTGATTCAGCAAGAAATACACCACTTAGGACAGCAAAAGACAGGCTTTTCAAGATTCTGAGATTATTTAAAATATAAAAACCAAACATCCACCCACAAGTCTACTATTTAACTTAAAAGAACAGTTTTAAATACAGCAACCCATGTCTTGGAGTAGAGTACTGCTCCTTTCTGCAGTCATCAAGGTATTAGTGGTGAAGGGTCAATTATTTGCCTTGACATTCAGAAGCTCAAGATTATCTCCCTGAAGCCACAGTAAGCAGGAAGTCTATCTAGCTACAGCCACTTGCTCAAACTCGGAAAGCTTCTTCAAGTAGAATTTCTCATGCTCCAAAGGTATTTGAAAGAAAAACCAAAACCTCACCCCACTAACAACAAGAGGAACATTCCACTAGAAGTCATCTTGAAGGCTGCACTGCATATCTAGTAATATGCATTTACTGAGAGCCACTGAAATGTCATGCAAGGAATAGTACCTAATAACTAGGAACGTAGTTTCTAGCATGACACTGATGTTCTCTTAGGTTATCAGAGAATGTAACCCCCACTCGCCCAGACAGAGTCTTCTGTGAGAAGGAGAGTGACAGCAGGCAACTCAATTATCCATATTTCACATTCAATTCACACACACAGCAAGTTCGCAACAAAACTTGAATCCAGCAAAAAGGGAAGCACAATATGATTTTCATTCTACTGAGGGGAGTCATCAGATGACTGATGTGAGTCATCTTACTGAGTTCTGATGAAATATGGGTTGACACTGACCTTCATTCAGACATTCAGACTTAGAATGCAGTGACCTCAATAGCAGGATAACACTCAAATAACTTTAGATACTCCACTGTTTTAGCTCGGCAGCAATAAACTCTAAAGTTGTATTCTCAACACTCTGCTCTTTGTCTGTAATAACATCATAAAACAAAGAGCAGTCAAGTAATCCCTTGTGGCAAATGATCATATAAAAATCAAAGCCAACACACAATTCCATTCCCTGTTCATAACATGACAGTAATTTAAGTAAGTGACAAATCAGGTAACAGATCAGGCCTTGAATGAACCAGCAGAGGAGGGCTAAGCAATTAAATAATAAAGTTCTTATGTTATTCCTGATACTAAAAATAGTGTGCCAAAAATGGCACCAGTAAAATTTCATGAGTAACTACATACCTGCTCTCCTTGCCTCGATGCAAGCAACACTCATTTCCTCTTTGAGCTCATGGTTTTCGTTGGCTATGGCTTCACCCACCGTAACAAACCTTCCGACTGCCAGGTTAACTGCCTGGCCCACTCGCTGAATTGCCTGCAGAGTCTTGTCTGAACGCTTTGGTTTATCCTTATGATTAATAAGAGTAGTTATCTGCAAACAAGAAGAGTTATTTATTACAACATTTTAACTTCAGCATTAAAGGCAAGTTTTGAACTGAACTCGGGAATAGATTTTTACCATACTTCAGTAATAAAATTTAGTGTTGAGTCACGAGGTATCATTTAACTTCTCAGAGACAAAAAAAAATTTGGAGTACAATTAAGGTTGCTCATTTGCTGTGATCTCAGTTTATCTCAAATGAACAGAAGGAGTTTTAATTTTTTCCCTCCCATCTACAGTATTAAAATAAGCTGCCTTGGGCCTGAACAGCCTTTCACACTACAGACACAGCTCTTCCCCCATTAAAATACCCACAGTACTCGTAATTTAAACATCCTCAATTACATGTGTTTGTAGACATTCGAATAAAGTTGCCATTTATATGCAAGTTATCAGTAAAATAATTTGTGAGGACGTTACTATTCTGAACTCCTGATTTGGCTTTTCTGCCCACTACATCATGCTATACGTTCCCTCTTGGATCACAGGGACCAGAGATCAATTGCACACTGGCTGCAGGAGAACGAAGATTTGTCCAAAAAGACGAAACATGAGGAAATGAACAAAGAGATCCTTCCGCCTCTCTTTGCAATGGAAAATGTCAATACTTCACAGAGCGCTTTGCACACTCCAGGAGAGAGGGGGGAAAAAAAAGAACAGTGCTGCCCTATGCAAGAACTGCTATGAGAAGGGAAGAATATTTCATCCTGGTACAAAACAGCAGTACAGAAACACTTTCAGCTTGTACCTAAACCACGAGGTCTAAAGGAAGGCCACTTCTTATAATTCATATGGCAAATCTGACGCTGTAACAGTCCCCTGGATCACCAAACTTCAACCCAAAGCCTATAAGCCCTGGATGCTTTTCCAGTGAAAAGATCTTCTTATGATGAAAACTGAGTCCTATTACTTATTTTTTTCACTATTATTTACTGAGAAAATATCTGAACATCATCAGGTTCACGTTAGAGGAATGACATTCCTCAAAACTCACAATTAGCATCACTTCAGTGGAAATCCAGATCAATACGAAATTGATAGTAAAAACAACTACACTATACAGTTCTCCTGAATTCTTCCATTGTAGGTGCTTCAGGTGTACTGATTTAACAAAGACTCGAAAGCACCTAATCTAACAATCCCAGCTGGTGAATTCTTGACTAGGCATGGTCAGCAAACCTGCTGAGAGCATTAGGCCAAATGTTGAGGAAAACCAATTTGATAGAGGGTCACAACTTTGTTTCCTCAACTGCTTTTTAAGCAAACAGCAACCCAATGCTGGGGTAATATTATTCATACAGTTACTGACTTCTCAGAAGTATATATAAAATAACACTGGCCTGAGACAAACTGCAAGTTTACATACTGTCTGCAAGTATACCACCCACAGCATTTTACACCAGTAAAAGTTTAAACATGTTCTGCATAACCCTGAAAAAAATGCATATGCAAATCACACTGCAGAGTGAAAGGAATCCCACTGTCTCTTACAAGTCATCAAGGGCATTTATTTTAATTCCTATTTACTGTAGAGGTATGCAAATGATAAAAATCATGAAGATGTCACCGCTTAAACTGCTTTATTAAGATCTTACAAAACACTTTCAGAAACACGAGTGCCTTTTACATTTCTATCATTTCTTTAGCACTATCTTCAGAGGGTATCATCAGTTTTGAAGAAAAAAAACCCCAGACTTATACCTCCCTACACCCCCTTCCTTGCCACAATGCTCAATAAGAATCAGCAGCTGTTTTGACAGGTCTACCACCAGTGTCATCTTAAGCTCATGAAATTCAGCAAGGCCAAATAAATGGTCCTGCAGTGGGCCCAGGACAATCCCTAGTATCAATGCAGGCTAGAGGATGAATGGACTGAGAACAGCCCAGCAGAAAATTACTTGGGGCACTAGTGCATGAAAAATTGGATGTGAGCTGACAACACGTGCTCACAGCCCAAGAGCCAACTGCATTCTGGGCTGCATCAAAAAAAATGCGTGGTCTGCAGGTCGAGGGAGATGATGCTCCTCCTTGACTCCATTCTGCTGAGACCCTGCAGGGAGTGCTACATCCAGCACTGAGGCTCCCAACATAAAAAGGACATGGACCTGTTGAAGCAAGTCCAGAAGAGGGCAGTGAAGATGACCAGGGGATGGAGCACCTCTCCTATGAAGACAGGCTGGGCGAGCTGGGGTCATTTGGCCTGGAGAACAGAAGGGTCTAGGGAGACCTTATAGTGGCCTTTCAATACACAAAGGTGGCTTAGAATAATGATGAAGAAAGACCTTTTTACCAAGGCCTGTAGTGACAGTAGAGAGGTCAATGATTTTAAACTAAAAGAAGGTAGATTTAGATTGGACTTAAAAGAGGAAATTTTTTACCACAAAAGCTGTAAGGCACTGGAACAGGTCCCCTGACTTGGGGATGCTCCATCACTGTAAGAGTTCAAGGCCAGGTGCTTTGAACAACCTGGGGCTTTGTGGAAGGTATCCGTGCCCATGGCTGGGAGATGAAACTAGATAGTGTTGAAAGGTCCCTTTTAACCCAAATCATTCTGTGATTCTATGACCTACTCTGGACACTCAGTGGAGTAGCTTGTATATGCAGATTAAACTCAGCTTGGATGCCTATGGTTATACACAGCAGCTGAGGCTTTGCAAATACCTCCTAGGAAAATGAACTCTTGGCTGGATAATATAATTCCTTCTTAAAAACAACCATTGTGAAAAAACCAAAACAGAAGTTTGTTAAGAAGTTTGAAACACATCACAACAACAGCTTCATGTAACACCTATTTCAAGTGTGATCAACATTATGTAGCAAACGCAGTCTGTACTGATATTAGATTGGCATAGGATGGCTGCTATAAAAAAGTAACAAACAGCCCTTAAATAGGAGTAGGTAGGTCATGATGAAAGAAAGAAATAGAGAAAGATATAAAACATAGATTAGCTAAAGAAAAAAGGGCTGGGTTTAGTTCTATAAACATGAGTTAGATATAAACCAAATGAAAAATGCTTAATAATGTCAAAGGCATGAGGAAAGCTGTTCAGACACAGATGGGATTCTCATAACTTGCTACCTGCAGAAAACACTGCTGTGCAAACAAGGAGAAAGTGTAACTCCGAGAAATATCTTTCTCTTTCTACCACGAAGTGTTAAGAGTGACAGGTGTAGTTCTAGTTATGTCCTCCATTTCAAATAAAAGTTTTGAAAAAGCAGAGGTAATAGCAATGGCAGTTTCCGATTCTTTTCAAGACTTAATCAAGCTTGCCAATTAACAATCAACTAAACAGCTAACAAAAGACATCTTAACTGATCAAGGAGAGGAATTTCACTAGTATGTTAACTGACAAACTGAAGAAAACTGTGATGCTAATAAGTAGCACAAAGATTATTTCACCAGTTCAGACCATAGTGAAAAAAATCCCTAAGCAGTACAACTGGAGGGCTGTTGAGAAGAGGCATACAATACTAATTGCCTCAGGACACAAATACAGCAATGAGCATTAAAAGGCCAATAAGCTAGGCTTCTAAAAATAAAGAATAAGCAAAGTTTTTCTCTCCTGACTGTTAAACATCTTAAACAAAGATAAATTAGACAATTTCAATGGAGAAAAGACCCACAAGAAACCTAACAAGGAACTTTCTCCTCCAAAGAAATCCTAAGAACCTATAAAAAACCCGAACTAGTAAAATTTGAAGCATTTAGGATATTTGAGATTACAAGGATTTGTTTTTCCCCAGCAACCTATCCAGTTGCAACTGTTATTATTGTGTTTGTTTCTGTTTTTCAAAATGAAGGAAACCACTTTGATTCCAAGAACATCATCTAAGCCCTCCTTTAAGCTTAGCACCACCCAAATATTTAATCTGTTGTATTCTGGTCATGTATTACCCAGTCACCACCATTTGTGGCGTTTGGACAGGAGTTAACAGCTGAAAAGATTACCTGCAAGTCTCTTTGAACAAGAGTAATACGTTACATGCTGTTTACTTAAGGATTTACTGATCAGGTCCTAGAAAGGAAACAGCCCTTTTGATAGTGCTCACCCTCTGTTTAATGTGAGCTCTTACACTATTGCCACGGAATGCTTATCTGAGATTTGAGACAATCAGTTTGAGGAGTGTGCAGTCTCAAGAAATTGCCAGTTACAATCTTTTATCATTTGTTACAATAAGCCACAGAATGGCCTCTTCCCAAGTACCTTACCAAAACTAACACATATACCCATAACGTGTCAAGATGTACTTCATATTTAAGGAAACAAGCTCAGTTGTGGCAATTTTTGAGCAGCTGTTTTCAGATCTCTTTGAGGGCCTTCAGACACTGACATTAAAGTCGTTATATGCTTCATGCACAGGAAGCATCATGACAGCACGCTTAGCTAAAAATATTCTAATGTCTATTTATTGTCAGTGTAATTAAGTCTTGCATGACAGAATTAAGTGATACTTAAGAGACTGGGTTTCAGGAAGTATTTATAGACATCTATAAATAAAACCAGAGGAAATGTAGCTATTTCACAGTCACTGCTACAAACACAAGAGTTAAACTAAGAAGGCGTGTTGGAGGATACTCTATCCATCTCCCTCCCTGGGAAAGTACCCACATTGTACACAGGATGATTTAGACTCTAAAGAGCAGTGTTTTTTACTACCTCTCATGTGGTGGGTTGACCCTCTGTGGCTGCCAGGTGCTCACCAAAGCCACCCTATCCCTCCCCTCCTCAGCTGAGCCAGGGAGAAAATATAATGAAAGGCTTGTGGGTTGAGATAAGGACAGGAAGAGATCACTCACCAGTCACCCTCATGGGCAAAAAACAGCCTCCACTTGGGGATATTAATTGAATTTATTACCAATCAAATCAGAACAGGAGAATGAGAAGTACAACAAATCTTAAAACCATGTTCCTCCCACTCCTCCCTCCTTCCTTAAGGAGGCTTAACTTCATTCCCAGCTCTCTACCCACTCCCCCCAGCCGAGCAGGGAGATGGAGAATGCAGGTTGTGGTCAGTTCATCAAATGTTGCTTTTGTTGCCGCTTCCTCCTCAGGAAGAGGTCTCCTTCCCCTGCTCCAGCGTGGGGTCTCTCCCACAGGAGACAGTCCCCTATGAACCTCTCTAACGCGAGTCCTTCCCAAAGGCTACAGTTCCTCACAAACTGCTCCAGCATGGATCTCTCCCACGGGGTGCAGCCCTCCAGGAACAGACTGCTCCAGCTTAGGTGCCCCGTGGTGTCACAAGTCATGCCAATGAACCTGCTCCTTTCTCCATGGGGCCACAGGTGCTGCCAGGAGCTCCAGCACAGGCTTCCCATGATGTCACGTCCTCCTCTGGGCATCCACCTGCTCTGGTGTGGGATCCTCCACAGGTTGCAGGTGGATCTCTGCTCCACTGTGGTCCTCCACAGGTTGAAGAGGGACAGTCTACCTCACCATGGTCTGCACCACAGGCTGCTGGGGTATCTGCTCACACACCTGGAGCACCTCCTATCCCGACTCCTTTGCCAACCCTGGCGTCTGCAGAGCTGTTTGTATCACACATTCTCACTCCTCTCTTATCTGGCTGCAATTACTTCTGCACAATAGTTTTCTCCCCTTCTTGAATATGTTATCACAGAGATACTACTACCACTGCTGATGGGATCAGCCTTGGCCAATGGTAGGTCCATCTTGGAGTCTGCTGGCATTGTCTCTGTTGGACACAGAGGAAGCTTCTGGGAGCTCCTCAGGGAAACCATCCCTGTAGCATCCCCTGTCACCAAAACCCAATACAGTCATATTAATCAGCTTTCCTTTTAGACAAAATTCAAGATGTCATCTCCGTGCAATGTGAATTAACAATCCCAGAGTAACAGCTCCTCTTCAATTTTGTGTATTTTCTGCTTTCTACCTTCCATTAACTTGATAATGGTAGAAAATTCCTCTCCAAAGAAAAAAAAAAAGTAACACCAAGAATGGAAAGCCTTTGCTAAGAAAATGCAATAGCACTACATACTCGGGAGGAATCGCAGAATCATTAGGTTGGAAAAGACCTCTGAGATCATCAAGTCAAACCTGTGACCAAACACCACTATGTCAACCAGATCATGGCACCAAGTGCCATGCTGAGTCCTTCCTTAAACACCTCCAGGTATGGTAATTCCACCACTTCCCTGGCAGCCCACTGCACTATGAAATCCTCCTTTCTGTGAAGAAATTCTTCCTAATGTCCAACCTAAACCTTCCCTGGCACATCTTAGGATTATGTCCTCTTGTCCTGTCACTACCTGCCTGGGAGAAGAGGCCAGCCCCCACCTTGCTACAACCTACTTTCAGGTAGCTTCTACAACAGAAAAGTGCTGTAAGGCAAATTTGGTTGCATTTAATAGGACTTGTAAATATCTTGGTCAAAAACGCCTTTCACACACAGCTTGCACTCTCATTAGTTCATCTTGAGTTTGGGGATGGAAGGGAACTTCTTTTACTAAATTTTAGGTCCTGTCTCTGACTAGGACTTGATGACTACTTAATGACAACCAGGTCTTCAGACTCATTTAGCCAGAGAGCAGCACATGTTGTTCCAACACCCACATGTGCTACAGAATACAGCCATGCGTGCAAGAGAGCAAAGCAGCAGCTGGCATTTGACATCCTGTCCATAAGGGCTACAAGCAGAACTGTCACATAGACTTCTCCTCACAAGATGAGCCTCAGGGATTTTGAGAAGTGAACAAGGACTACCTGCTTACCTGTCCTAGAAATCAAAAGTCTGTTAAGATTAGATGCCTGTCCAGGCATTAATGGAAATCTTAAGCATTTTCTACTATTTCAAGCACTAAAATATTTTTTAGAAGTCTGGCTAGTGTGTGCATTTCTAGAATTGAAAAGCCTTATCTTCCTACTTGTATTTCATTATGTAGAAAAATTGCACAAATAAACTTTGCAGAAACTCAGTTTTGAAAGTTCTTGAAGGTTGGAAAAGACTGAACAAAATAGAATGCAACGGCATTAACTACTAATGCACTAGTTAACTGTAAGGACCCATATTCTATTTATCCTGAAAACATTATTTGAGACAACTGCTCCTGCTTTATGGACAATTGAAACTGATCAGTTTCTTCAATGTGTTATTATTCAAAGCAGCAACCAAACCCTTCTTGCAGTCCTCAACACATCATTCAGGACCCTGAGTCAACACTCGTGTAAAGAAACAAGTGGTGTGATCAGCTACCCCCTATTTACATGTTTTCTTGTAGTGCCTATGCACTGGTGTCTAGAAGGGCAGTACAAGCACGCTGCATGTCCCAAACTGTTGAGTACTGTTAGAATGGTAGCACTGAGACTGTCGTAGTTGTGCCTTTACCTGAAGGCCTTTTAGAAGTACCTTCTCATTGGTTTTATACACATATTTTATAAAGCCTTCAGGGAAGCAAATTAAGTAAACAACTTTAACAACCTGTAAGCTGGATCACTTATCTGTGGGCAAATGCTAACACACTTAGTGGAGCCTCAGGCTATCTTTCACATGCAGAGTCTAACAAGCTGGTAAGCCACCTCCGAAAAGGTGAAGGAACAATCCAGGACCTGCAGGGACAAGTAGAAGCTGTCAAGCAGCACAAGAACAGCCCTACCAAAACAGATCTGGTGTCAGGTATACCTAACCTAGTATTTTAAATCTGACAGTACCCAACATACTCGACTAGAAATGATTGTGAGAATAAAACAAGCAAATGTGACACCAGCCATATTGCAGTAATAACCAGATTTGTTGGTTAATTGCAAATTGTACATTCAATTTTAAAACACCACAACATTTAATTGTGCACTTCTCACAAGCACAATAAGCTTTGACAGATGGAAATATTATCTGGAAGGGGTGAAAACAGTTCTCTTCAGCTCCTTCAGATCTACACTTCAAAACCCACACTTTATAAAGTTCACCAGGAAAGACAAGAGTACACAACTTCAAATTCAATTACACACCTCACACTATTAGTACCATCGCTATGTACTTGTTAGACATTCCTGGAATTCTTAAGAGATCAAAAGAGAGGATTCAACTCACAGAAAGACTGTACATAGTAGTGAATACCCTTTCTTTCTGCTGAATACATTCTTGGAAAACCAAGGGCCTCTTAAATTTCAAGATCCAAACCAAACACCGCTGAGAAAATGATTATCCAAAATGTAATACAGATGAACTTGTTCAAATGAGGTCTAGTACTCTGATGACACCAATTTATTTCCTCCAGTGTGGGTTATTCTGGATTTGGAGTTTTGCGTGACCTTTTTTGGTTGGGTTTTTTTGGGGTTTTTTGGGGGGTGAGGTGTTTGTGTTTGGTTTTTTGCTGTTGTTGTTGGATTGGGGGCTTTTGTTTATTTGTTTGCTTGGGGGTTTTGTTTTGGAGGGGTTTGTCAAAGCAACGAAAACTGAAAACTTCAGGAATTTTTTTTTCAGCAGGATTACATTATTTCCTTTTTTTTTTTTTTTGAGTTTTTGTAAAAAGGAACTTCGGAGAAACAAAAAAGAAGAACACAAAAAAAAACCCAAACAACAAAAAAGAATGAACACAGCTCTCACTAGGTCTTGCAGCCTGTGGATTCTGGATTCTTAGATATTATGTGGAAGATTGAATTACTTTAACAATGTTACTGAAGTAACACTATTGAAGAAGAGAAATGTGCTTGCTTCTTAATGTTCACTTTTCACAGACTCCTGAAATTCACGGATCCCCACTGATCTGCAGAGGAGAAGCAGAAAAGCACATAAGAATTGACCTGCACTGTGGTTATACTCCCCTCTTTTTTTCCACAGAGGGAAGAGAAGAGGGGAAGGATCGCTGGAAAATGCTCAGTGAGGCTTGACCACTGATCAAAGCTACCTTGTTTACTCTTATTGCCACATGCCTTACAAGTCAGAGAACTACTGCCCTATCTCCCCCCACAAAAAGGTACCTCCAGAATGTTTACAGAAATGAGTGACCATGATAAAAATCTTAATTTTCAGACAATTCAAGTTCAGGCTTTCTTTTTTTATACAGATGTACAGAATTTCACAGACTGAAATACATACCAAAATTTGCACCTTTGAGCGACTTCACATGAGTTGGCAAAAACTCAAGATTTTCAAATTGAAAGTCCAATTTAACCTCTTCTGATTATGTGATACATGCATCAACAAGTACACTGAACATCAGAACTACCATAAAATACATGCAGAAGTAAAACTGGCTAACTCAACTGCTGTCTTGAAGTCCGCTGAAACACACAACTACCTCACTAGAAAAGGCAAACATAAGCTAAATAACCAAATAATTGGGTTTCAAGGCATACTTTGCACTGTATTTTCCTCCTTTCCTGTTGCCCTCATTAACACCTTACCCAAATGGGTAGATTTCATAAAGAAAGCTATTACCCTTTTTCATTCTGCAACTAGAAATCCTGGGCATGACCAAGCCTAAGAAAATCTAACTCAGGGGGAGGTTCATTGTTTAAAGTGTACTTTCAAATGTGGTCAAAACAGATGCAGACATGTCTTCAGCACCAGAGAGATGCAAGTCTCAGAAAGAACTCAATTTACTAACACAATCAAGTAACCTCAAAACCAGAGACCGGCAAATTTTAATTGTGGTTTTCCCCCTAACTTGCCTTTGTTAATGTACCTAACCTTCTACTGCTTGTGCAAACAATGCCCGAGCCAGCTCTGGCTGTCTATTCAAAAAAAGGCCACTGTTGAGGAACTAAAAATTCAGACATTGTAATAAAGGATGTAGCAGGGACAACACACTAATACCACCTGCATTTGCTCATTCTTTTTATTCAAAACTGTATTGGCTCCTGAAGATGCAAAAAAAGTCGCTTGTTAGTCCCACAAACAGGCAACTTCCCTGGCATGAATACCAGCCATTCAATCCATCTTTCACTGAATGTTGCCAGCAGGAGGGTTCCTACAGCCTTTTTCAGAGAAGGCTTCCTTGGCAGCATTTTGGCAAACCTCTTCAATTCAGAGCAACACCTGGTATTCCATTTTGAAAAGCACATACTTGCTCTAGAGATTAATGGAGAAGTACAGTGTGCTATGGAAAAGGCTATGCAAATCCAAATACCATCCACCTACAGGAGTGCAAAACAAAACCTGCATATAATCCAGGAACAATTATCTTATTTATGTTAAAGTGCCTGCATGTTCTTTTGATTGTTTCATTGAAGAGCTCAAGGGCAACAAAAACTCATTCAGCTGGAAAATTTAAGAACACTTAAATGTAATATGGAAATGCAATACAAAATCTTTGTTGACTAAAAGGGAACACTCCATAAGTGGTCTAACTCCTACATGTTAAGCACTTGCAACATTGGACAATATTACCCTCCTACTTCTAAACAATTTTCACACCTGTGAATAAACAAACAAACAAAACTACCATCACAAACCCCATGTTTACAAGATTATCTTACTACAGAACAATTTTCCTTCACTGTTCTTTGAAAATACAGGATTTGTGTGATTCTAAACAGTTATATTCATTCTGCTTAATACAAAGATGTTTCTCTAACACAAAAGAAACAGCATAATTTTTTTATTTGTCCATTACATCTGAAAGAACTTTAGGATTTGCTCATATGTTACTTTTGTAACATGTGTTATCTTACCATCTGAGAATTCATCTTATGCATAAAATAAAAAGTAATTCATTCAGTATCTAAAGTAGATTAATTAGTAATAAGTTGGCACTGGAGTCTATATCACTGCTTGTTTACCCCATTAGCTGTAAACAAGGCTATTAATGGAATGCAATACAACTGAAGGAGTAAAAAATAGAATTTAAGGTTCTATCTAGCAAGGGTTATACTTTGTCAATGAATTAAGAAACATAAAATAAATCCATGCAGAAAGCCATAGGCTCATAGTACTATAGAGCAGTTTTACTAAACTATAATCAGAGTTGTTTGCAATCATTAATTCATAAATCATCCTTTGGGGATTTCCCTGCCTAATCTGTCTAAAACCATCTGTTAACAATGCTCAATAGCAAGGAAGCTGCTCTAATTCTTCTTTTGCAGGATCACAGAGAGTCAGTTTTGATTTAATACTCATTCTAATGGAGAACTACAAAAATTTGTTTAATCTGTAGAAAAGTCATTAATCAGATCTCAAAAATATGAAAGATACCACTGAAGAAGAGCAATTGATTTTCAGCTATGCCAGTAAAAAGCATCTTCCTTCACCTACTTGAAATGTTAGTTAGACTCATCTATCACATCAAAGACTAAGGTATAGATTATGAAGCAGTAGCCAAGCTTAACTCAAAGCCAATTTCACTATCCAAGGGTTCACAGAAAAAGAAGCCTGAAACCACAGCTGTTTCATGATAGTGCTGTTGCTCATGTGATAAAATGTTCAAGTGTAATTTTCCTTGTAAAGCAGAATATCATTAGTGACAGTAACATCATTAATTATTAATGTAACGAAATAATTTGATTTCCCTCTTTGGGCTATTCTAAGGCACTCCACAGCATTGCTTAAAAACCACAACTGTAAATGATTGTCTATTTCTCTTTCACTGCTTCATAATGACCTAGTTTCAATGACTAAAAGCTGTCAATTAAAAACTAGTCTCAGTAAAAGGAAACCTGCAACCACATCAGCCAAGAAATAAAATGGGTACTTTGACTGAAATAATGACCCTTTCCACATTCAGATGACAGTCTCCTAAGATTAACTTTTCTGCACAAATCCAAGAGAAAGAATCAGGCTCCTTTAGGGGCACAGAGCACCAAGTGTAGGCTGAGTAACAGCTGAGCTACTGCCAGAAAAAGAATTTGTACAGAGTGGAAGGTGCTTAACACAAACCAGAGGCTCACAACTTAACCCACACCACCTATGGAACCACACGGAAAGGGGCAATGAGTTAGTGACTAATGCAAAGTAATGAGGTGCAACTGTGTATACCACATCCTTCCAGACTCAGAGAAGTCAGAGAACAGGACTCTCCACACCTGGCAGAGTTTTGCCGCAGTACGGAATTTAAACTAAGAAGAGTTTAGCGCAAGGTTTGCTTTGATCCATACAAGTTACAATGCAAGACTCTACGCCACAGTTCATCATTTTATTACTCAACAGTAGTGCCAAGTTCCAAGTCTGAAGGGAGTACCAAATTAATTTGCAATGGAGAAAATTCTGGAAAAGGGGGGGATATAGCTTCTCAAAGCTTACAAGTTACCAGGATTTTTAAAGTAATGAAAAACAAAGACTGGGTCCCAAGAAGCATTTTAAAAGGAGTGCACTCAGATCTTTTTCTTTTTTGCGTCAGATGCAGTGGAAAAAGCAATGACTTTTAGATAAATATGGATCACCCTGCTTTTTCCAAAAAAGGATTTTCTCATCTTCCAAAAAGAGCCATAAGGGGCAATGCACAAGACCTGGCACCATATTGGAGCAGCAGCAGCCAACAATGTAAGAACCCTTTAGCACCTTAGACATATGAAAGGGAAAGACCTAGAGTTACCAAAAAAATGCCCAGTGAAACAAGGCAGCCAAGAGACTTGCTGGAAAGAAATCTGTCAGTGCATCTGCTGCATGGGAAATGCAAATAGGTTGAAATGGATCTCATCTTGGACTGAATGCTGAAGTTCAGGAACGGAATGAGACTATTCATATTCCTTAATTCCTTTATTTTATTAATGTTGTACAGAGAGCATATGAGACGTTTCTATTTAGACTCTAATTGAGCAATTGAGAACACATTTGATTCACAAGTTCAAAAGTAGGTATGTAATAAGTCTGTACAGCAATACAGTAATACTACAGCTACAGACATTCAAACATCAGCTTATATACAAGACTGATGCATGATGCAGAATAAAAACAAATAGGGAAAACATGGTGGGTTTCTCCTCCTGTTTTTACAGGCTTCCAAGAATAAAAAGGTAGTGATATGAAGTTACAAGTCTAACAGTGCTATTAAGATAGGTCTCTCCGCTTTAAAGCTGTTAGCAAACAAAGCATTAAGGCAAATCCAGGATCATACTATTCCCCAGATTACCAGTTTTGCTACCATTAAGTTCAAAAGAAATGAACACTCATTGAAAGGTATCGTGTATGTATGTCACTTATCACATACAGCTCTAACAAAGCTTTTGGCTAGTGTTGGTGCCACACATGTGGCACCAACAAAATAAGCCTTGTGAAGCTCCTCTGCTACATCCAGAGGAAATATTCTTCAGCAAGGAGATGCACTAAGGTCCACATCTACAGGTATACTGAAATTGAGTGTGAGCTGCTGTTCGGAGTTCTGCTGCCACTGGGTACAACATAAGCAACCTAGTAGTTCCCAGTCACCTCAGAATCACAGAATGGGTCAGGCTGGGAGGGACCACAGTGGGCCATCTGGTCCAACTCCCTGCTCAAGCAAGGTCATCCTAGAGCACACTGAACAGAATTGTGTCATCAGTTCTTGAATATCTCCAGCAAAGAGGACTCCACCACCTCTCTGGGCAAACTGTTCCACCCCCATATTGAAAAAGTTATTCCTCATATTCAGGTGGAACTTCCTGTGCATCCATGTCTGCCTGTTGCCTTTTGTCATGTTGTTTGGCTCCACTGAGAAGAGCCTGGCTCCATCCTCTTGGCAGCTTCCCTTCACACACTGCACACATTGATGAAGTTCCCTCTCTGCTGTTTCTTCTCAAGGCTGAACAGGCCCAGTTCCCCCAGCCTGTCCTTCCAAGAGAGATGCTCCAGTTCCTTAATCATCTTTACTGCCCTCTGCTGGACCCGCTCCAGGAGCTCCATGTCCCTCTTGCACTGAGGAGCCCAGAACAGGACACAGCACTCCGCATGTGGCCTCACTAGGGCATGCTCCTTCATCCAAGTCATTGATGAATAAGTTAAACAATAGTGGGCCCAGTACTGAACCGCAAGGGACAGCACTAGTGATAGGCCTCCAACTAGACCCTGTCCCACTGATTATGACCCTCTGGGATCTGCCCTTCAGCCAGTTCTCAATCCATCTCACTGTCCACTCATCCAGTCCACACTTCCTGAGTTTGCCTATGAGGATATTGAGAGACAGTGTCAAAAGCCTTGCCGAAGTCAAGGTAGACAATATCCACTGCTCTCCCCTCGTCCATCCAGGTAGTTGTTTCATCACAGAAGGCAATCAGGTTGGTCAAGCGTGATTTACCTTTAGGGAATCCATGCTGACTACACCTGGACCCCCTTTCATCCTTCATGTGGATAGAAATGGCCTCCAGAACAAGGTGCTCCATTACCTTCCTAGGGGGGTGAGGCTGATAGGCCTGTAGTACCCTGGGTCCCCCTTCATGCCCAACTGAGGACAGGAGTGACATTTGATTCCTTCCAGTCCTCAGACACCTCTCTGATAAACATGACCTTTCAAAGATGATCATGAGTGGCCTCGCTATGGTGTCTGCCAGCTCTCTCAGTGCTTGTGGATACATTCCATCAGGGCCCATGGACTTATGGATGTCAAGCTTGCCTAGGTGTTGTCTAACCCAATCCTAAACCAATGGAAGGTCTTCCTTAAAACATTCCTTGACCCTGGTCTCCTAGCTCAGAGATTCCTCAGGGCTGGTCTTGTCAGTGAAGACTGATACAAACAAGGTGTTCAGTAACTCTGCCTTCCCTGTGTCCTCTGTTAGCAGGGTCCCCCCTCCATTTAGCAGAAGGCCCACATTATCCATAGTTTTCCTTTTGTTATTGATGTATTTGAAGAAGTCATTTGACAACTTCCAAGCCAATGAATCCACAAAACACCTTACCCAAAGACACTTCTAGCCTACAGACAGTATCAAAGACCAGCGTCATGGAACAATAGCATATTGAACCCCATGTCTACAGTTTTACACTTTTCTTAAATCTCTCTCCTAGACAGCACATGCTTTTTCAGTGCCATGGAAAATAATATCAGTTCCACCAGAGATACAGTAAAGTACCAGCTATTACAGTCCATTTCTTCAGGAGTTATAACCCTGATGTACTCAGTTACTTCCTTACCACAGTTTTGCGCTATTCCTTTGACAGAAAATAAGAAAAGAGCAGTGCAGTTATTCATAATTGTGCTCAACTACAAAAGAAAGTGAAGTGATCCCTGCTCCAGAATGTACCTATGTGATGTACTTGGAGAATCTCAGGAATCAAAGTGACTGCAGAACAGGCTATGAAAATGTTAGATAAAATGAACTGGGAACAACTTGCCAACATTAGACGTGAGTCACTAAGATTTCAAGGGGCTAAAAGATACAATGGATTATATCAACTTTCTCATGCAATCTGCTGCTTAAAACTAGATTCACAGTTGAGGTATGAAGGTTGCCCAACACTTGCATGTGGCAAATCAATACAAAACATTAGGAAGAAGTAGTGGAAACCTGAATAAATGACATATTGACAAAGACTCAACATAGCGTTTATTACAGGAATTCCTGCCTCACAAAACAACCAGATTTCTCTGTAGACATCACAAACCACATGGGTAAGAAGACACTCTGCTGAAAGAAAACTAGGAAACAAAGTCTATACCATTTCAATAGACACTCGGCAAGTCTCTGAAAGAAATAGAAGAAGCCCTTTTGTATTTAATTTATGAAGAAACAGAATGATGAGAAGATGAAGGATAGCAGAAAGTAACTGACTTAGTTTGATAGAGGGAGATGACCAATGGCATTACATAGAAACCCGCACTGCAACATGATTATACATAATCAAAAAGAGGGAGGAGAGATAAACAAACATCCTGTCAGATCATCTTTCCAGCCTGTCCCTCTGTCTAGCAGCTCTGTTCTCCACAGTGTCAGACACTCACTAACTCACTGTAGGGGAGTTCACATGCCTGTTGAACATGCTGGCCCATCACCACAACATTCAGAGCATTAATAAAGATGTTAAACAGTGCTGGCCCCCTGATAATTGACCAGAAAAAAAACCAGAAAAGGTTATAGATTATATATAGACCTCTAGTTGATGCACAATGGTTATTCTAAAGTCATACCTTCTGTATAAAAACTGCATCAAGTGAGCTTTTCACAGAAGTAGGAAAAGACCCCAGCTGTTGTTTCTTCTTTCAGGTCTAATATTTAACTCCAGAAACTTCTGGAGAAACAGAATACTGACAACATTATGTAACACTGTATAACATTTATAGAAAGGGGAATTATTTTAGCTAGCTTCGGAGAAAGCAAGGAAACAATACTAGAGTAAAGAACAGGTTTGCTTTATCCGCCTCAAGGCATGTAGCACTGTTATCTTATGTAGACTTTAAGCCTGACAACAACAAAATTCAGAAGCATTGGTATCATGGGCTTTTTGTACTTAAAGAAAAGCTTAAAAGCTTTATTTTTGACTATATAGGTCAAGTCAATTCCAAAACCTCGAACAGGATGTCCTATACCAAGAAAATTGGAAAAAGCATGTTCTGTAACATATGGGCACACAATCATTCTCCAAAGTGCCTATGACAAAATGGGCTTTCTGAAGGTTGGGCAGGTGGCTGTAATCACATTGGTCTGTATGCCAGATGCTGGTGGACAGGTCACCTTCAACTGTGAAAACTGACTTTGTTATTTCAGGAATATAGAAGCATAGAATGATTTGGGATAGAAGGGACCTTAAAAGTCATCTACTTCCACCCACACTGTGCCATGGGCAGAGACATCTCCTGCTAGATAAGGTTGGTCAGAGATCCATCCAACCTGGCCTTGAGCACTTCTCGGGATGAGGTATCAATGGCTTCTCTGGACATCCTGTTCCAGTGCCTCACCACCCTCATAGTGAAGAATTTCTTCCTAACATCTCATCTAAACATATCTTCTTTCAAATTAAAGCCATTCCTGCATGTATTATCACTACACATCTTTGTAAAAAGTCCCTCTCTACCTTTTTTGTAGGTCCTTTTTAGGCACTGGAAGACTGCCACAAGCCCCTTCAGAGCCTTCTCTTCCCCAGACAGATGAGGTCAGTTTTCCTCTTTTTTCCAAGTACCTGACTGTGAAGGTTGACAAAAACCTATTCTACAGTTACTCAGAATGCTTCCTTAGAACAGATCTAGACAAACTCCTACAGCTGTGAAGATACCCGACCGCTGCTAGACTAGCAAACAGGTACATAAATGGCAGCTGCAGAAGTCTCTGGTGGAACCACATCCTGGAAAGTGCTTTTTCCCTATCTTTGCCTTTCCTCAACTGTTTAAATGACTTGTTATTAAATGAGTCAGCACTGACCACTTCAAACACCCTTCCTGGCTTGTGTTGCCAAAAACTTTCCATAAAAAAACCAAAACCCAAACAAAATAATTACATTGGAAATGGGTAGCAGCAGTGAAGGAGATGTCTAGATTTTTAAAAAATGCCATATTATTTTTGCATGGACACCTGTCCGGGAGAAGAAAATTCTACTTATTTTAAAGAAAATTGTGGTGTTTGAACCCCCAAAGCTGTATTTTCTGAATTGCATGTCACATGCTTTGCAAAATACTGCACAATGATTCTTTTTCACAGTATAGCTACATACACAGTGAAAAAGAAGTGTTAGCAAATATGCTTAATACCGTGGCTTAAATCTGTCATCTTTTGTTGTTTGTGGCACTCTTAGAAATGGGCCACATCACAGCCTGAACAGACTCTCAGGGTAATTTCTCCTGGTGGAAAAACAGGAATCCTACACCACTGCTGGTGGCAAATATACTGTTAAGACATAGTCTGTAGGGGGAAAAAAAAAAAAAATCAAGCTGCAAAGTGCAATTAAAAAAACCAAACAAAAACAATCCTCATGTTAGCTGAGTAAGAAGAAGCAGTCAGACACATGTTTACAGTATTACAATCAGGATGATGTACTGTACAGTGCATGAATTTAAACAAGAATCAATGCAGCTTTTCTTTTTCCCTTGAAGAAAAGATTTAGCTTCACACAAGAGATCGAAAGTGAGTTTGACAGGACACCTTTTGTTTCCTCTTTGCTTAAAATAAGTAGTGAAAAGCAATAGCAACATTCTATTTTTTTTCAGTAGTATACAAGTATCATATGGCACTTCCCAGCAAAAACAAAAGGGTAAACCGTGAAGTTAACTTCACAGCAAGAACAAAGCCTTTTGCAAGTGTATTTCCACAAGAAGAAAAACAAAGTCCTGAAGGTTATTGCCATACACAACTTGTGCAGAATCTAAAAACAAATTCTGAGACTAAGCACTCTATAAACATCATTTTGCATAAATTCTCAAAGCCAGCAAGTGAGATCTCTACTGAACAATGCAGATGAAACGGTACCGACAGAACCGATAAACCACTGCACACAGTATGTGCAGCATTTTACAAGGCAAGTGTAGGGAGCTACTGCTGACACCATCAGCAACTTCAGCCTGAATCTGAACAGCTCAGCGCTCACGCTTCAAGGGAACAAGCTTGTCTGGAGCGCTTTACCGGGAAAACAGTAAGCTCTGAGCGTTCACAAACGCTCAGACACCTTACACTGTATACAGGGGAAGTGAAAGCCACTTAGCCCTTCTGGAGGATGCTGCCATGGGTTTTGTGGTCAATGAAAAATTATACATGACATATTACACGTGTAACCCACAGAGACGTAAGATCGGTGTTATTAAAGAGTATTCCAGAGAAATAAAAATGTGCATATATTCACTTAAATCTGTTAAAAGTAAGAATTTAACATACACAACTAAATTCAGCTTTTGCAATCAGATGTGTTTCTAATTGCTCTTAAGCTTCCCAAAAGAGGTCTCCATATTCTACCTCAGTTGTTTCATGACTGGGAAATTCATTTAACTTTTCCTTGCCTTGGAACAAGTGGTTCAATCCCTTTGATGGACTTTGTCTACCTGACTGCGATTTATCAAAACAGAAAAATAAATATACATTACCATGATAAATACAGAAACACAGTTATCCATCACAAACCCTTCCTGCAGCCCAGCTGTACAAATGCAAAATTAGGCTTACCACAGTTTGTTTCCAGATGGGCTATGATGGTATAAACACAATGTGACCTCACCAGGACTACTTATTTTTGTATAGCTGTTACATCTTGCTCAAAGATTTTGTACAGATAGGCTTTTACTTGCTAACTTTAATGATCAGTGCTCAAAGCACGAAAACCCTGTACAGCAAACACGATGCTGTTTTCACATGTTATTTTTCAAGAAAGAAAATTTTATGGGGTATGTCCAATGCCAATTTTGCAACTAAATGTCTAAAAAACCCCAACAAAAACCCCACCAACGCCGAAGTGGCTGGCACGTAATTACTTAGCAGACCACTGGAAAGCCCGATTTTCATTCTTTTAAGGTCATTTAGCGCTGCGCGGGACACGTTAAAAGGTCATCCCGACACACTTCGCGTATCACTGAGCTTCCTAAAAACCGGGCACTCCCGCGGGTTGCGGTAAGAGCTCCAATCAATGCAGCGTTCGAGGCAGACCGCGAAAACACAAAGCCCGGCGGCGGCCGCGGCCGAGGCGCGCTCGGGAGAGGGAGGGCGGCCCGGCCGGGCACCGGGAGCGGGCAGCGGGAGCGGGCACCGGGAGCGGGCAGCGGGCACCGGGAGCGGGCAGCGGGACCCCGCAGCGCCCGGCGTTACGCAACACTCCCCGCGACCTTGCGGGAACTTCGGAGTCCCGGGCGGGGACGGACGGGCAGCATCACCCGCGGGGCCCGGCCGGCGGGACCCCGGCCCGGCGGGGAGAGGAGGGAGGGAAGGAGGCAGGGAGGGAAGGAGGGAAGGAGGGGCGCGGCTCGGAGCGGCCGCTCCCGCCGCAGCCGGACACAGCGGGCACGGCGCCGCGGTGCGGGCGCGCAAACTTCGGCGGGGGCGTGGGGGGCGCTCCGTCCCGGGCGGGCAGCGGGAGGCGCCGGGGCAGGGGACGGGGGGGACCGGCGGGACCGGGGCCGCGGGTCTCCCGGCCGCGGCATTCCTACCTGCGACACCAGCGGCACCAGCGTCTGCTCCACGGACCGCGTGCGGATCTCCAGCCCCGCGTCCGCGCCCAGCCCCGACGAGGACGAGGAGGAGACGCCGCTGCTGCTGCACGGGGACGTGGCCATGGCGGGGCAGCCCGGCCGGGCCGGGCCAAGACAGGAGCAGGACCAGGAGCAGGACCCGCTCCCGCCGCCGCCACGCGCCGTCCCGCACGGCCAGCCCGGGCCCCGCCGCCCCGCCCCGCCCCCGCGGCCGCCGCCCCCTCTCCCTCCCGCTCCCCGTCCCTCTCCCTGTCCCCCGCCCCTCGGGACGGGGCGGATTTAAAGCGGCAGCTCCCGCTCCCCGCCCCGCCGCCGGGCCGGGACCAGAGCCCGCACCTCCCCCGGCGCCCCTCCTTCACCGCCCCTCCTTCACCGCGGCACCCCCGGCCCGCCCCGCCCTCCACCCCGGGGGGGCGAAGGGGGAGCCGCGGCCCGTCCCGCCGGCGCGGCGCCCACCGGGAGTGTCCCCGCCGGTGTCGCCGCAGGGTCCTGCCCGGGAAGGGTCGGGAAGGGTGTCCCCCGGCCGGGAAGGGTGTCCCCCGGCCGGGAAGGGTGTCCCCCGGCCGGGAAGGGTGTCCCGCCGGTGCGGGCCGCGGAGAGGCGGCTCCCTCCCTGCCTGGGGAGCGCTGCAGTCGCGGCTCGCGTACTTTAGAGCACCGGGAGGGGGTGATGGGGTGTCTCGGACCAAACGCCATCAGCCCTCCGTAGCAGTCTCAGGGAGAAGGGGGAAAGGCTTTTCCTGGGTTTGGGTGATTTGTATTCCATACCTGGCGCACGGGCCGCTCTCAGGGAGCAGCTATCGCGGGTACCCGGGACTGCCCAGCCCTGGTGCTAAAAGCAACACATCTCCGATTGATCTAGCCAGAAGAACGCAAATCAGATGAATAAAAGTGGTTTGGTCTGTATTGCGGGTTTGGTTTTTTTGTTTGTTTCTGGTTTTGATTTGTTTGGGGGTTTTTGTCACCCTGGTTTAGAATGGGCTAAACTCACTTCTCCCCATTACTTAGTAACCTGTATTTGAAAAGTAGCAGGACATGGGTGCTCACAGGTCTGATTTGGCTGTGGTTTTGGTACGGCTGATTCTTCTAAAGGCTTGTCTGCACAAAATTGTGGAAGGGAACGGAGCTCTTCTGTCTGTGATCCAAAGGAAGGTGTGAAGCAGATCCAGCCCGACAGTGGGATCACCCGGGGCAGTGCTGTGTGTGAGCCAGCAAGCCTGTGTAGGGTCTGGGACAGCAGGTCACTTTAGCATCACTACTTAGTTTCCTATCAGAACTGATGATTTGTGTTTGACTGCTCACCTCTCACACAACACAACTCTGTAGCCATGTCTTTGGCTTTTTTGTGTTTTAGATCAAGGACTCTGTATCATTTTGTGTCTTTGGAAAGATTTCTGACCCTTTTTGCACAAAGCATCTTTTCCACAATTTTGAAACATAGACAAGATAAAAGACAATATTTGTTGTCCTTTGGAGTCCTATGGAGTTATCCATATTTATTAAAAAAGAAAATTGCCAGAGCTGCAAGTATAACCCTAGATAACAATATGACCCTATTCCTAGCTCTTCAGGAAATTGGTTTCCAACATGGTCTCCCATTTTCTAAAATGACATCTTATATAACATCAACTGTTACAGGAGGAAACTGAAGGCTTAAACCTGCCATGGCACAAAAACATCTGAATGATGATGTAGACTTGAAATAAATGCTAGTCATGCTTGATCAAAGCGGTTTAGGGCACACTTGAGATTTCTTTTTATTGTTTTTCTCCTAAACTTTTCCCTGTCATGCAGCATCTCTCATTCCTTTTCAGGTTATTTTTTTTTTCTTTTACCTCTCAATAGCCAGATTCTGAACCTTGGCAACAATTGCTGTTTTCTTTTACCTTTTCGTAGAGTACTGAGGGCAGGTGTGGTTGCAACCTCCCCAGGACTGTAAACCTGGTACTGGAGACTTCTGGATCACATGAGCCGAAGCATCCACCAGACAAAGTGCCAGTAATACCAGAGAGAAGTGCATTCCTTTGCCCTCTTCCCCTTGTTATTCCCACTCATTGACTATTTTATGAGTATTGCATTAATACAAAGTAACTATGTCATCAGTAGATACGAATCTACAATTCACATAAGAAGCTAACTAGAAGCACATGTACATTTGGATGCCATGTGGTTTATAATTTGGCAATTTGTGTCACTTAATTTCAAAGACAGCTGCCTGTCATCTTCAACACAACAGTGGATCAGAAGTCCCAGGGATGATGTTTCCTGATTCAAAGAAGAGTTAGTAGCAGAGGTTAGTGATTCATTTTAAAGATTGTAGCTTCTCTTTGAAAAAGAAGACAAGTTTAGTATAAAAGATAGTGGCAAAAATAGTTAAAAGTTAATTTCCTGCACTTACTGGACACATAGTGGGAACTTTGCAATACCTTTCTGCAGACAGAAGTTCTGTTCCCAATCTACCACTCTATTTTACTGCTTCCATTTTGTTTTCACCAGAGAAGCAGCATTAGTGGGTGGTGCTAGTGACAACACTGTCTAGTTCTCCCACTTCTCTTCCTCAGGTGCTTCCAGTTTAAACACGGAAACCTCACGCTCTGCTTCTGGAATCCTGTGCTAGGCAAACAGAATTCATGTTGTGATGTTTTTAATGTAACACAGTTGAAAAGCTCTAGCATGCTGCAGACTAATGTCTTTGAACACACCTTGAGGAGATCTTCAAACATCATAGCCTGGAGCTTAATTGTGCTTTTTAATTATGTTAAGACAATTTGAATGAGCCAGAGTGATAGATTGCAACCACACCTTTGGCATGCCAACACATTCCTCTGACGGAGCACGCTGTGCAATGCACAGCACTAGAAGATTTTGCATACTACCATCTTCAGCCCACATGATGGATTCAGGAAGGCAATATCCCATCACCCCACAAAGAATGTCCCTCATGCCTGAAGGATGTGAGGACCACCCACTGGCCGTGGCAGTCTCAAGTTACCACTTGAGTTACCATTGTGTAACTCTGCTTTGAATCTGAAAAGCATTGTAAATATAAAGATAGGACAAGAGTCATGCCTAATGGACTATATTTCTAACTTCATAACTTTGCCAGTGTCCAAGGGGAAGGAAGTGATTCATATCCGCATAGCATGAATATGTCAAACTGTGCCTCCTTACATTGTTTCCAGACATCACTCAAGGAGGTGACACCTGCTCTTCTGCCCACGATCCCCCACATGCTTGGGTTCTGTGACGGGTGGCAGGTTCTCACACACAAGGTAAACCAGTTTTCCCCCATCTAGCTCTTCACCTTTATCGTCCCTATGTGAAGCAGCTTTTGGAGGAGACAACATTACTACCCAGCAGAGGGCTGTGCCAAAGTTCTCAGACAAAAGTGATACCCCCCACACTCTGACAAGGACAGTGCTCCTGAGAAGGATGGTTGTTTTGAGCCTTTATGCGTAGTTAAGCCTCTGACCATGGATGCTGGCCTCTTGGCTTTGATGGGAATTATATGAAATGTACTAATGATTATACTAAACATATCTTATGCTACCTGTGTCATGTCTTGTTTGAAAAGCCTGTCAGTCAGCCTCAGTTTGATGCAATACCTGGCACCTGCTCTTACCGTCTAGCTAAGATGTGTATGTGTGTGTCCCCTGGTCTGTTTAAAGCAAAACAAGATGGGTAACACTTGAACAGTTTAAATTATGCTTCTGCTAATCTGGTTATTTGGACCAGAATAAAGTCAGTGGTGAGGACAGAAACCTTTTCCACGTGAAGAAACCTTACTTAGGAAACAGCTTTTATAGTTGTTCCATATGTGCTGTTGAGGCACATACAGCAAAGCGGATGCCATTTAACCAGTCGAGACAGGACTGAACTTGTGAACCGTGAAGAGGAGCCTAACAGTTTCTGTCCACAAGGAGCAGCTGGTCTAGGAAGCACAAACTGCAGGGAGAACAAGGAAATACTGGCAAAGGCCAGCTGATTTGATCAGAGCATTTTTCAGTAAATTTTGATAATGAGCACTTTTCCACACATGTTTATAATGAATGAGATAAGACATAGGAATTAGCTAAGTTGAAAAAAACAACTTTGAAGATGAATTCCAAAGGGTAATTGCTCTTTATCCTCCCATAGAGAGCATCCTAAATATCCAGGGGTGAGAGGAAGCAGTGCCTCCATTGCTTCCTTATCTCCCAGCTGCAGTCTGGAAAGCAGAGCTGAGTGGGCTAAGTATCAGATTGCTCCCTTTCTCTTTCCTCCAGGTGAGATTAAAGTTATAGCAGTGTGGGAGGGGAAAGCACATCAATCATCTTTCCAGATGAAATTTAGAAATCCACTTTAAGATTAACTTTTCCCTCTATCACCTCTGGTTTCTTCTATAACTTGACAAAGTCATATTTCTTTTTGTTTCAGTGGGAATGCTTTGCAGGCAACTTTTGAAATTAGTAATTTTAAAGACAGCTAAAAATTTTAGGCTTTTGAGAAATGTCAAAAGATGGGAGACAAGCCTTGCATGAAATGTGTAATCCTGATTATTAGTGGTTATTACTCCAAAGTACATTACACTTAAAACCAATCAATCTTGTATGTTTATTTCATTCCCCATAGTAAAATACTTTACAAAGACTACATTACTTTCTTTTACGTAGAGGGCATTTTATGTGACTATAGAATGATTATATTTTTTGCTATTTTGTGAATTTACTAGTTTCACAGTGGGATTGCAACAATTATTACAGAAACTATGAAGAAGAGGGGATATAAAAGTAATGTATAGACATACCCAAAGGATTTCAAGCTAGTGTCTATTTTTATTCTGAATGTTTATCCAGAATGCCTACATGCCCAATCAGCCAGAGGGTGATTTCAAGCATTGGCTCCCTTTGTGTTTACTAGGTGGTAGCTGTCAAATTCTTCAGCAAGTAACAGCTATTTGGCCATGCTACCAAATGTGGTACACCTCCAAAGCATTTCTGTTCCCTGTGACTGTGGAAAATGAGGAACCTTGTTTGAAGGGTCAGATACTGATAACCCATCATGGCTTGACTGTCTCTTTTACAGAGCACTTAAGAATACAGTTAGCCCTGCTAGTTCTCCAAGAAGCTAAAGGACTCAGTACCTTCATCAATCCCAGCACCATCAAGAGACTTCTGTAATGAGTTTTTTGAGAATACATCTAATCATAAAACATACGTTTCCTGTGACACGCTGAATGCAAAGAACATGGAAGCTTTAGTCAACTGATCAGAATTAAAGAAATACCATTACAGTCAGGATCTGAAGAAAGTATTCTACCTTTTCGCTGGTGATTCCCACCCAAGCCACCTACAGTTGTAGCAAATGTGTGTCTGAGGTTGGGAAGAGCAAGGGAACAATTTTCAATCCTGTAAGGCTTTGCTTTTTTTAATGATAATATGAGACTATTGGCAAGGAAAGATGTATACTGGATAATGTATGATGAATACTGCTAGAGCTGCACAAGATTTTCCATTTTAAGACCCATGTTTTCGGTTGTATATAAATATGCTGAGCTTCAAAACTTTGATGTTGTTGTCCAACATATGTTTGTCTCAGAATGTGTTGTTCTTTTATTTGTCAGAAGAAATTGCATTACCTTGAATTAAAAACAAAACAAAACAAAACCAAAAAAACCCTGAGGTTAGGGCAAAAAAGGCATTTATCAAAGCTGCATAATTCTTACCATTGTTTTGCTGAGATCTAGGTGAAATTTAATAACACATATGTAAATGAGACGGGAGAGTCAAAGAAATGCCTTTTCTGCTCTCTGTAAAAGTATTTCTAAATTTACCTGCAGAATAAATTTGTGAAAAACTCTTTTTATGAATTTTGAAGAATTTATTTGTCAACTACCAAGTAAGTCTTCTGAAACCTCCACGTGTATTGAGTGGGACTGTCTTTTTGAGAGCCTGGAATAGGCCAAATGTAAGGAGTAGGAATAAATGAGACTAGGACACGCTGAAGGAGAGCACAACAAGTGATAGCAGAGTAAAGGCCAGACTGCAAGGACAACATGTCACAGGAAGCAAGCACTGTGTTTGTCAGAGATTTTGGTGTTCTCCAGCTGCAGGAATTACCTGCACCAGGTCTTCCTCTGTATGACAAGTTGGCCTCAATGATTTTAGAGGTCTTATCTAACCTAAATAATTATTTCATTCTGTGACAGACAGCGACTTGTGACTGTTACACAGGTATAACATACTGCAGGAGAAGCTGAAGCTGTTCTGTAATTAAGCCTGGTATTTTTTCCCTTTAGAATTTCCCTGTGCTGTCCTTTAATAGATATTACTGGTGTAGGGACTGCAGTCTGACACCAACATTGGTGTGAGAGCTTTTGGAGGTGAAAAGTCTCCTCAGTTTAGCTTCAGCTGTGAATTTGGCCTTATTTCAAAAGGACATCTGAAAACTAGAGTTTCAACTTGAACTGTAAGGAGGAATTCATGTGCAGTTTTATAAAATCATACCCTAGGAATAGGAGAGTCCAGGACCCTTTTCAGACTAACACTATAGATTTTATACTCAGTGCTCAGTTACTACTACTCAGTGCTGCTGTAATACATCAGGCAAAATCACCTACGTGATCAGTTTCGAGATGCTAAGCAAAAATTTGGGCTTTTTTACCTTGCAGTCTGCAAAGTTCTTCTCTCATACATATATATTTTTCAAAGAACTATGGCTGAGGCTTATTCATTACATCTAGGACCTTGTTCTAAACAGGAACTAGCACACTAGTTTTAGAAGAAGGCATGAGCAGCCTTGCTCATGCTATCGTAGATACACGATAATCATCCCTCATGAAAGTCTTGAACTGACCTGTAGTTAGGACTGGGAATAAGCTTTTGATGCCAAATCTTTTACGTCTTTCAAATCTGCTATCATCCTAGCACTGAGTGGTATTTTGTGATTTTTTTTTAACTGTCCCTATGGGTTATAAAATAAATATGGAGGATTAAAGGTTTGAAGAAATCTCTAGCCTGCAAAATCTTTAAGAGCATTTGCCACCTAGCAACAGCCAGGAACGTGTATTTCCTTCGAACAATCTGCAATTGTGTGATTCAGAAGAAACCTCCACAGTGTTTATAACTGCAATTGTAACTTATGTAGGAAGGGAAAATGCAGCAAAAGGCTCTGGTTACATCAGTGACAAAAGGATTTCATTACCATAAGAAGCCCCTAACAGGGTGACAAATAATCAAGATTAAAAAGAATGTGTGAGACCAGCAGAAAGGGAAACAATGACATTCCTATTATAGCTGTGGCCTTTGCAATAAATGATATGTCAGCTTTTTCATTTTGAATTGTGCTGAATAACTTGGTGATTTCAATTCATCAGCAAATGAATACTTAGATTAGAAGCTATTTTCTTTTCAAATGTGCATTTGCTAACTTAGTCATGCAATAAATACCACATTCCTTGAAAAGTGTGTATTATTTTTATAGATATTGTTTATAGATGTTAATGATTTAAAACCACAGATACTCTGTTAGTTTGCACAGATATGTGAGGAAAGTGTGGGAATTATATGAGAGGAAGAGTAATTGCAACATGCATGAGCTGGCTGGCTATCAGAGTCCCATTGGTCTGTGTTTTGTGATGCTAATGAGATAGTAGGGAAAAATTACACAGATGCTAATGCACATGGGTTCTATTTAGATGATTCTCATGCGTAAGTCTTTACAACATCTAAGAATATACTTTACTGGATATCAGTTATCCCAGTTGCTCTGTTTTCCTCCTTTTTTTTTTTTTCACCTCCTTAAAGGAAAGAAACTGGGGATATCTAAGGACACTATGTCTTTCATACCTCCCAGACCTCTGAACCATACACACTTGTTAAGGAATTTTACCCATGTGACATTGTTCAATTAACCTGGATCTGTTCTAAAAAAAAAAAAAGAGCAGCTTCTAGACTTATGTTCATAGCATTACTTAAAATTGCTCATTAACAGGATACTAAAACTCACTTTGTTTCAGTATATGTTCTTTTTAAAACATGAGGTGTAGTTTCTCAGTTAACAAACCAACTTAGGCCCAACAAAGACATTACTAATATACATTACTAACAAAATACTTTTAGTGCTAAAATATAGACGGTGTATTGCTGCTAACCCCTTACAGGCAGCTGGTAGGACTCAATTCTGTTTCTGGCAGCAGCAGAGTACATGCTGAAGTATCAGAATTGGAGCAGAAAATTGTAAGTGCAGCTGAAATGGAAGGGGAAGCGGCAAGCTATTGCCAAGGGAGCACAAGCATTTTTGAAATAAGTACATTCAGTGAGTTTATACTAAATATTAAAAGTTGCAGAAAACATAATGTAAATAACTGCAATTTCAGAAGCCTCTCTTTTCAGTTGTGTTCAAAGTACTAAAAGCATTTCTTAGAACCTGATATTTGTACTGAATTGCCAGTGCAATATCAGCCATTTTTAGACAATGTCGTAATGTAGACAGGCCCTAATAGACAAAAGTTTTGAAAGCAAAATGAGGTGTTGAGGGATAAGGAGCACGTTGACAGGATGTTTTTTGCTGTACACCCTAACGGTAGTCCTGACCTGTCAGCTCTTCCACGGATGTACATTGCTGTGGTGCCATATGAGGACTGCATGTTCAGGTGTGCTTTGGACACTGTACAGGGACCTCTAACAGGAACAGTTTTGCAGATCACAGGTGGAAGGCACTTCAAAGTCCAAGCTCTCTTGTTTCACAGTTGGTCTATTCTAGCAATCAGAATGTGAAATCTAATTATGTGCTTTGGATAAGGAGAAGGTAGTTTCCTAATCACATTTCTTTGATTCTGCCATAAAGGATGGTAAAAGTCCTGCTTCTCTGAAGAGAAACCAATCAACAGGAAGCGATTTGTGTTTTCAGAGTTCCAGGATTCATGTCAGCTATTTAGCCTGCAAGTTGATTCAGGATTCTCAGGACCTCATTTAGTGCCTATACCTACATATGTACCCATTTTGATTTCTTACAATACTGTGTATCTTACCAGGCAGCATAATTGGAGAAATATTACTCTATTTTAAAACAGTGTATTTTTTGAAACTTAAAATATCACAGAGTAATATGTAATCAATAATTACATCGTGATGGAATTGCTCCCGACTCTGCCTGTCATGCTCAAATACTGATACGCATTGGGTAGGGAATCTCAGCCCTCTCAGCAGAAACTGTGCAACAATTGTATTTTATCTACCTCTCTCTCTTTCTCAAGAGTTATGATCAAAGTGCTAAGGGGATACCGCAAATGATAATATTCTTTTAGCTCTACAGAGCTTCTCCTTGACTTTGAAAGACAGATGATTAGGATTCACATTTTTTAAAAGTTGGGCACAGCAGAGACAAGATGGAAAGTGAAAATCCACGTAGATTAGAGTAGCCTGGTGTCCAGGTCACATGTGTAGCATACATAACCTGATTAAAATCCCTGCTCAGTCAGCTCCAGATCATGGTCTTGAAACTAAATTCCAACTCCCCATCTGTTTAGCTATGGATATTTCAAGGTGATGTGTTTCTTTGAAGTCTCAGTCAGGCTTTGTCTTCAACCAGCTACAAAACAGAAATTGCCGTGTTCCCCACAATTAATTCCTACCCACCTTTAGGGAAAAAAATAGTAGATTTAATAGGAAATGTTCAGTCTTAACCTTTTACTAATGTACTTATGATTTACTGTTCTTTTTGTTTCAAAATAGAATTTGAACTAAAAAGTGAAATCCAGAGCCGCTCATACTATGTTTGGCAATGTTCCTGCAGGTTTACCTGTCATCCCAAACAAATGGTGGTAGAGACCATTAAAGGATTTAAACTTACATTTCTTTCTTCTCTCCTAATGTTCTTTTCGATATCTGAAGATGCTTTAAGACACTTCCACCCAAAACTTTCATAATAAAAACTGAATTAATACTTTTTACTCCTAAATCATGCATTATTTTGGTTCTTTCTCTTAAAACTTAAGAAGAATTCACATACTAAATACGAGTTTCAGAGAAAGTTCAGCATTCCAAAGGCACTTTATAAAAGGCATGAGCAGCTGCCTTCAGACATGGATTTTGTGTATATAGGCTGATCCCAGTAGACTTAATGTGCGTGATGAAATTGTACTATAGCCATGCAATTTGAATTAGACTGTTACTTTTATATCTCTTATCACCACTCCTTTCCAGTTAACATTCTCCTCATTTACATCCTGAATTTGTAATCCCTTAGGATATTTTTTCCCAATTTCTACAGAGCAAAATATTCATAAGATTAGAATCACTAGTTTATCATACTCCTCATTTGCATACAGCAAACCTGCTTACAGTTGGTTCTGTTATACTTGGTCACAATCCTCTAGCAAGGAAGAATAAAACCCAACAAACTGTTTCGGTACCTTATACTTCTCCCATTAGGATTCTACTGAAGGATCTTTTTTGAGAGATTCTTTTTTGAGAGTCAAAACCCTTCAGACAGTGGCCTAAAACTGTTGCCGTGGAAGTCAGCTGTCATCTCCTGAGTTCTCTGACTCAGACACACGTCAATAAAAGGCACTTCTGTGAATCCCCACTTACTATAGCCCAAGCTCTGTTCATCAGAGATGGCTGTATTCTGGCTTCCCACCACCTGGTAACTTTTCTCACTTACCCTCTGTTCAGCATTATGGATGGTCTCAGTTTTTGGCAGGCTAATGTGGAAAGATTGTTAGAAGGAATTAGGTGCAGGGAACATGCACCTATCGAACCTTACAATATTTATAGTCATTATGACTCTACTTTTGTGCTGTCCTTCTAGAGCTGATAGTGAGAGATGTTTTATCCCTATTTGCTCAGCTCTTTTTACATTTATTCCCTGTCTAATGAGATGGATGCAAACTGGAAGAGGGGGAGCAGGGAGGGGAAGAGAAGGGAGAGGAAACTCTTTTCTGTTCTCTGATTATGTGATCCTGAACAGTGCTCATCATCAAATAACCCAGTAGTTGAATTGACCTTCTAATAATGCATATTATTAGTTACACCTCTGCTGTTCAGAGATTCAGATTCCTCTAGTAAAAGATCAATGGCAACCTTCGAGAGAGCGGAAGTAGATTTGCTCCCAATAAGAAGGCACTGTGTTCTTCTTCTCCTCCCTTGGCAATTTTGGTTCAGAAGAATTGGTCACAGATTTTCTGGGGACTTTTTTTTTTTTAATATATTTTCTTTTGATTCTAAGAATGTACTGAAAGCTGATCTAATCACAGTGTTCTCTTTTCTGGATTGTTTATGTAACGCTGCTGGGACAATTGGTGTATTCAATTCTCTCGCTTTTACTTTCTATAGATCCCAGCCTTTGAGAGCATACTAGGTCTGAAAAAGTAACAAATGGTATTATTGTCCCACAGGACCTCATACTACTCTAAAAAAATAAAGTAAAGAAAAAGATAGGATATGCATGGCTTAGTTGAGTAGGTGTTCTAATGATTTCTAGTTGAGACATGTTGCTGTGTACACTTTTATCCCTTTCCAGAGGATGATAGACAAAATTTTGAAACTGTTAATGAAAGGGTAACTTAGAAGAGTTTTTTAGGTGGAAAAGTAAGACTGTGTTAAGTTCAGCCTTGGTAGAAGACAATGCCAGGAACTATGATCAAGGATAAAAAGGCTAAGTTTAGCCTACTCCATTCGATTTTTTTATCTGAGGTCAAGCTCTTATTGTTAGTAGCTGCCTCTCTTTGTGCTAACTCATGCAGTTTAGGTTTCATATAGGCTTCCATAGAAAAAAGTACCAGTATGATCCAACATGGACACTTCAATTCATACTTTTTCAACCATGCAGCTGTTAAGCACTAACCAGTTAGTTCATCATAACCATTCAATCTGAGAAGGCATTCTTCAGCCACCTTTAATATTATTTCATGGAAGGATTCAGTGCTTTCAGAGGCACATTTAAAATCTAAGCCTGTTGGCAAAGATAGCTGAGCTTCCTCTGTTCCACAGCACTAAAGCACAGAGGACAAGCAAAGCAGGCAGGCTAAGCAGGCTTATTAGACACAGCTTTCTTTCTAGAACAATTTCTCTAACACCTTTTGCTAAGCTGTAAATTGAACATACATGGAACCTGTTGCTCCATTATAATGCAGAGCAAGGAACCCTCAGTTCTCACCATTTCTAACCTAATACTTAAACACTTGGAGAAAGCTGTGGATCACTAAATCTGAGATCTGAACAGCCATCTGGAATCCTATAACAAACTAAGTTTTCAGATACTCTATGAATATGGATCTTAATGTTCAGAGGTATGTAACACAGTTCAACAAAATAAAATGCTGATGGATTAAGTTACAGTATCTAATACTAAATCACAAAGGTGGTAGTTCCTGAAAATGCCTTTGCATCTTTGCAGTCACAGTAAGGAAAACCTGTATGAGCAATTGCATAAAACTGGAAGGGTCTTTATGCAGCAGCATCTGCTTGTGCACCAGTAGTATAGTCCAAACAGCCGTGATGTCTCTGTGAAGACTATAAAGAGCATTACTCTTGTTTTCTGACAGCCTATCATATAAATTTTAACAGCCTGATGCAATGAATGTCACTTCTTTCAGTTTTTATTTTTTTTTCCCTATGCAGGCTTTACTGGAAAATATTAAATAAAGGGGGTTTTTAATTTCTTATATTCTCTTATTTGTTATTTGAAAGCCAAAAATTAGTCTAACATCAGTGGTTATAGATTCTCTGGTAATTTCTTTTACTTGGTTGAATATAGAGCTTTTATCAGATTTCTACAGTGAAAACTTTCCAAAGTAAATTCAGAATTATTTTCAACAAATATTTCATAGTGAGACTGAAATTCATTTTATGCAAACATATCACAGATGGTACCATTCAAATGAATGTGTGTAGAAAGTAACTCATAAAATTGATTCATCAAATTAATTTAAATATTTATGGGAAAAAGATATATTCCATACTATTTTCAACAGATTTTGTATCCTGTCATAAAAAAAAAAGCCAGTTCTACAAACTTTTCTGGTTAGGGATTGGAATGATGCTTTTAAAGAAATATGTCTTTACATCATAAAGTATAAGCCTGCAGCATCTCAGCTTTCCTTCCCTATTAATTTTTCTCAAATGTATTTTTAAAAATCTCTTAATGTGTTTTCTTTCATCAACTGATGTGTCTAACCTGTATTACTTCCCTCTAATTATTTTCTATATTTTCTCTGTAATCATTTTTGTGTAATTTATTTCAAGGGAATTTGAAGGAAACAAGCAGACTCTATTTTGTCATCATTTTAATGATAGCGTTTTGATAATTTCTTTATTATTTACCATATGGATCCTGTTATCCAATAATGCACTCCACAGTAACCAAAAGCCTGCTGATGAAATCTCTTTAGTTAGATTAGCTTGCTGACGTTTGTCACTTTTTCCATGAAATGAAATTTACCCATTGCATCTGACATATTAGCTGGTGCAAAAAGATTGCTGGAGGACCAGTGTCTGTGGCGCTTCCATCCCCTGCTATTCCCCTGATAATCATGTAAGCAGAACATCCATCACTTTTAGCAGATGAGCAGTGCTGCTGCCTTCCGAAGAGAGAGACCTGAAGGGATCTTACCTGTAAAGGGGTATTTACACCCAGGGTGTAGGACTGATTCTCATATGCACTCTCTTCCAGTCTCAGCTTATGGCTTCCAGCTTGGTTTAAATAAAAACATTACTCAAGTTCTAAATATTTCTGACTTATTTTAATTCTGTTTATCAACAGGTACACTATGTTCACTTGTAATTATCAAGTTACAAAAGCTGTTTATATCAGAAAAGCAAGGTGGCTTTTGTATATTTTAAATATGTAAAACTCATGAGTATTTGTAATTGATGCTGCATCCATACCTTCTAGGTTAAACTCTACCTGATAGCATTTCAGTGTTCACACAGTTCAACTTTTCAGTTACTCTTCATGTCCTGATTCTGCCAAAGTATGTATTTTTTTAATTCTAATGTGAGAAAAACACATAATTTTTGCTTTTAGCTAGAACTGTTGTTAACCAAAATAGCACAGTTTGCCATTCTTTCAAATGTGTTTCTCAGGCGGCAATGTGGTCTGTGCTGTTAAAAATGTGGCAATAACACAAATAGTCTTATAAATTCATGTACAAGATGTTCCAAGAATGCAGTCAGAAGAGGAGACAAAGAGGACTGGTGAAGGATAAAACACTCTGCAGGCTCATTTGCAGTTCTACAGTGAACGCCTTTATGTGGCTGGTGCCTTTCCTTTCCCCTCCTTCTCAAAGAGACTTCCAGGAGAGACTGAACTTTAAATTCGTTTTGGCATTTCTTACTGGGAGGAATTTACTAGTAGCTACAGCAAAAAGAGCTAGTCATTTAGGACTGACTTTGACATATTTGCTTTTCCTTTATCTCCTTAAAGATAAGACTTTTATTTTACAACGTAACTAGGTATTTTTTTTCTTTCTCTAGTTTGCAGACTGAATTAAGGGAACATAAAGAATTACATTTAGTTGGACTTCCACAGCAAATCTGTAGCTAAGTCAGAAACAGATGCCCGGGTTCTTCTGTCCTCTGCTCTAACCATGAGACTCACCACATGTTTTTGCCAATACATATGTGATAGCTCATGGTTTTTGAACCGATAGCATTCTGGATAATTAGGAAGCTGCTTGAGTAAAAGCTGAGTCATTGGTGGATTGTATTTTTAACTGATGTCATCATCTCAGCATCCACTCTACCCAGAATCAGTCTGGCTGTATATGCCTTGCAGACCATCCATTTGCTTCTACTCCATTCCTGCCAGAAAGCATTTCTAAGCTCTGCAGTGCACTCCAATGCTTATGCAAATCTCCTAAGATATTATAATGTACTGCTTAAGTGAAGCTAGCAGCCTGAGAGCTACATGAGATGCAGTTAGACTTCATTTATATCTAGAATACAACTCTGATTATAGAGGCAAAACAAACCAAACAGTATGTACACACAAAGTTGTATAGTAAATGTCCCCTTAATAGGTATATTCATTATTAGTAAAGCCTGAGGATGCTTTGGGTTACTTTCACGTTGACTATTATTACTATTAATGCAGTGAGAAAATATACCAGCCATAAAATTTGAGAAGTTTTCAATTCCAAGATATTTAATAAAGTTTCAGAATTACAAAACAGAAGTATCTCTGCAGTCAGATAACAAGAAGAAGTGGGGTTCTGGCAGGGTTTTTTAGTTGTCAAGCAAATTGGAAAGTTGACTAATATAATAGTTACACTTTGTTGTAACACAGTGCTAAATGGAGGCACACCCTTCAAACACTGGTATTGTTGAATGTCATGGGGAATAAGTCCAATCCTTGTATTAAAAAAAAAAAAAAAAAAAGAAGAAACTTTACAATCCTAAACCAAAGGAAATCCAGAGCAGATACTTTAAACAAAAGGATTTAACTGTTTCTTTCTAAAACAAACCCAGAACACTGGCTTTCCACCAAGCAATTCAACCTATGTAAAGGAGAAGTACAGCTAAACCACCCCGGGAACTCTGACTCATGGTGTCAGGCATCCTCCTTGTTGCAGAGGGGAAACAGTTTGCACCACCACCCTTTTTCCTGGCACAGCCTATTTCCTCCTCTCCTGCTCTGGGATGCAGCCCAAGCTGCTGACCCATGAGCCATGGTGCTTTATGTACTCTGCCCTCCTCAGAAAAAGGGTAAATCAGTCCACCGGCAGCTCCTTGCTGTCTCAAACAGGACAGCAGGTACTTGCTCTTCTGTGCAGGCATTCAAAAGGGGTCACAAAAGGACTTCAAATATTAGTGCAAATGTTGGGTGACATTTTTAACGTCATAAAATAAAATGCTACTGATCTGATTAATACTCAGGTGATTTTAGTATTACTTTGGGGCATATTTTCAGCAATTTCAGCATGGTGAGAGCATCTATTGCTCGGTTTATGTCAAATACACTCTGTTAGGGGTACCAAAAACGGTGTACCTGCTGCTTAAATGCATCACATATGGTTGCTGAGTCTGAATGTGTGGACAAGGGTACCTTGCTAGACCTCCCAAATCTGACCTTCAGTTCTGGTTTACTGGTCTCCTACCCACTCACAGAACAAATTAAATTGAAGGGTACCCTCTCAGTTCTGCTGTAATTAAGTTCCAGGAAAAGCATCGTGAGTTCAACTACTGATGTGGTACTGGTCCTTTGCAGCACAAACTTCACTCTCAGACCTCATTCCAGGTCATAAAAGCTATGTTCAGGTCAGTAGCAGATCTCTTCATTTGGTCCCTGGTTTAGTAAGTCTGGGGACTTGAACTCAATGATCTTTATGTATTCCTTCCAACTCAAGATATTCTATGATTCTAGGTTGGACCTCTACCTCTGCAGATTGCATCCCTCTCTTCTTGTTTTGCACAAACTTGAAGCACAGGGAAAAGTACTACAGGTACACTTGGATCTCATGTTTTTTTTGGAATAGCACTCTCCTTACAGAACTAACACATTCTAACACAGCATAACTCTCCTGCTTTCTCCCAGGAAAGAGTACACCTTTCTCTCTCCTTCTGCCCTGCTCCTTTAGAAGTCCTCCCAAGTGACATCTATCTTTCTTCTCTCCTATATGCTGGTTTAGGTACTGAGTCAAACCAGGGACAGATCAAAGGGTGATGACCATCTCCTCCAGCAAATATCTACGCATTGCCTGAGCACCTCAGAGCTAGATTACAGCACAGCCCAGGTTGTGTGTGGGTTTCCAACACACCATCAGACTGAGTTTGGTACAAGATGGATGGCTTCATTAACTGGGATATTTTACTGTAAGCAAGTGTACTAGCACTTTCTTTTATTGCAACAGCTGGTTGAGAATGATATTTTGGGATTCAGAAGCATTGCTTTAAGCATATGAATCTCTAGCTGAACAATAACTTATGTTGATGAGACTGTATTTTCTCCTATATCATGTTACCTCTCAACTGTCATGTTCAAGTTAGAGACTTTTAGCTGAAGGATCTAGTGGCAGTGCTCTTTGTGCCTTTGTTGTCTGTTTGGAAGGGAATTTCCAAGCATGGCGGAAACTGTCATTAGTTCCATCACTGTATTATGATTCCTTTCTGTCTATGTGTACATACCAAAAGAGTCAACAAACAACAAATCAATTTCTTCAGTAACATTCCATTGCTGTTACCTTTACAAAGAGTTGGTATCAACTATATTCTCCAAATCTCAGAATTTTATTTATTTGTGTTTCTTCTTAGGAAGGGGAAAATCTCCTTTATTTTTTTTTTAAATCCTACTTTTTTCCAGCTTATGCATACTGTAGGGAGATGATTAATATACCATGGGTATGGCAATGACTTCACAGTTACTCCTTCCCAGTTTAAATTGTAAAGCTTATGACTGCTCCATAAAAAATCTTTTAAATTTTTCTCTTATGGTGAAATTTCATTATAAACTACTTTATAAATTCAGCATGAACATTAAAGGAAAAATTCATGAAAGCTGAACAAACTGTAAGCTGAACTTGGCAGCTGCACTGGCTAATATACATGACAGAAAAATGGAAACAGAAAAATTAATAGACAGTGGATATGAATATAAACTATGTCAGAGTGTTCTAAATCACTAATGTTTAACAAAGGATTCATTCTCCAAAAATAACATTTAAATTATTGGATTTCCATCACTTAGTATAAATTATCATTCCTTTGAATATATTTTTTTAAAAAGGTGAAAATTATCAGATTTACATTCTTGTTACACTCAATTTATGAAACACCTATCTAGAAGTGCATTTCTTTCTCAATGTAGGTCAGGGTAGTAAAATTGTACACGTTTTCTTAATAAAAGATATCTAGGCCAAAAAAATTTCATTATTTCGTTAGGAGATTTCAAGGGTGGATGACTTGAATTGAAGCAGCTTGCTTTGAAATCCTTTTCTTAGTTCAAATTACTCTGAGTCAGGAGTCTCCCCCATCATTAAACTGATAACAGTGCACTTGGGGGCCATGGGCAATGGCACAAGCAACATTCCTGGGAAGTCCAGACTGCTGAGAAGAACGGGATGGCAAGTTGCATCTGTGGTACCAAGGGAAAGAGAAGGGACAAGTTAGTTTCAAACCAAGACAAAATTATGGCGTTTTACATTTCCCAACTGAAACTTGTAATTGAAAATGAATAAATCAGTATTTTGGCTTTTGGTTATCATCCATTTTTTAATGATAGAATTCCCAGGAACTAGAAATTTTCAGTTTTAATCAATGCTACTAGAAACTAAAACACATGATGGGCCTCTTAAGTACCTTTTACATGAACAGCTACCTAAGACCTGCCTCTCATTTAGACTTCAGCTCTACAGGACACAAGGGCAGAACAGTAATAGCTATCCAAATCACTCAATTGCTAGGGCTGTTTCAGAAGATTTATTTCAGATTTGTGAAAGTCCTGGGTCCTGAACAGCTGGGCTGCCCTTTGAATCCTATGCTAATGCTGCAGGTATTGGGATGGTGTAAGAACTTAGTCTGAGATAAAATGGCAGGTCACTGGGCAAAGTAGTCAATTAAAATATAGGTGATCCAAATTCCAGTTTTGTCTTTTGAGGCTTGGATGCTTCCTAAGCCTGTAATTCATTTATAGAAAGATAAATTTCATATCTGTAACTGTGACAGCCTGTGTGCCTTGTCTATTGGAGCAAGCTAGCAGTACTCCATGTAAAGCAGTTCCCTGAGGGACCCAGAACATTTAGGATCAGTGCCTTGGCAAAAAAAGTGCTCTCATTGCCACAAGCAAAAGAATCCTGTCACAATAATTTTTCTGTTCAGAGTATTTTTCTTTGCAATACAGCTTTCTTCATTTTCTCCAAAGACCTTCCAGTTTCTGCATTTGCCTGTGCTGGCATACTTAGGACTCTGCCATTTCAGAGCATTCACATTTTGGTGTGGGGATAGTGCATCCTTCTTTTCACACAGAAACAGAGCTCAGCCTGCAATACGAAATAAAAAAAGGTTTAATAGATATTAATAAAATCCTATTCTGAAAAATTTTACCTCTAAGGTGTGTGATACAACTTAACAAGCCTGTGAATCCAAGTTTGATTCATAAGGTATATTGTTCTGTAAATCTGAGAGGTTAAAACAAACTGTGACATTACAGGAGGCACAGGATGTTAGGGGAGAAACGTTGCCTTTGTTTGCATGTTTATGGGGGTTATTGGTTGACTATAATTTTACACTGACTATTCTTGCCACTCTTCTGTTTGCTAGTGTCCAACAGCATTTTATTGACCAGGTATTTTGGACTTGCTCACTTCATTGAAATTTCCTGGTGTTTTATCTAAGCATAATTTGATACTGAAAGATTAATCAACTCAAGCCCACAAAAAAAAATTCCACTTACTCCCTGTGCTCTCATTCCCCTTTATTTACCCTGTGTAAATGGTTATGTGGATTTGAAGAGAACCTCAGAACAAGGGATAACAGAGAATGGGGGACAGAATATGAATTAATCAGACTTTACAGCAGGCAGCTAAGTACTTTCTCTTCCCCCACTCCCCCCCCCACCCCGCTCGCCCAAAATCTTTCTTGGTAGTATCTAGGATGCTGGAAGTGACACCAGATATTTCAAGTTTCCAGGGAATGAGTCCATATTTATTTTTAAAATTAGCTTCACGTGGTCAGAGGCCCAAGATGCATCATGTAAAGGGGGCAGAGGTTTTATTATGCTGAATACCTAATCATAGTTCTTGTTTACATTAAACACAAATGTCTTGAACTATTTATATTTGGGGGATTAAAGAATAAACAAGCTACCCAAATATGAGGTATTCAGTGTTCTTATGACAGAGAGAGAATACAAAAACAGGTCTCTGGGGTAAGACACCAGGGCACTTAGGAGAGGCACAACTGTTTTCCAAGCACTCATTAATTTATGCATTCAGATAGTTATCGCATCCCCTGATGACTGATACTGCTTACAGTTAAATGGATGACATAACTATTCAAAGTACCAGGAAAATTAAGTGTGAAATCACTCATCACTGGTGAGACTGCTACTGCTCTTGTTCCATACTGATAAACTGGAGGCATGTTAAGCTGAGATGCCGGCAGGAACTGCTCAGCTGAGAGGATTCCAGTGGTCCTCCACTCTGTGTTCATTGCTGCTGACCTGTATTCAGATTTTGCCTCCAAGTTGAGTAGTATGAAGGGCTGCCATCTGTCAGAATATAAGTGCAATATTTATGCCACAACTGATCAGTTTTAGCTGCACTATTGCCTTCTGTCTCTGCTGCTCCAGGTTACTCCACTACAGTTGCTCTGAACTTAACATGCAGCCTCCTCTGTGACAAATTCCAAGTGATTTTAGAAAGCTTTCTCAGGATTTAGGAGACTGTGGGTTAAATCCCCTAGAACATGGTGCTGTTTTCCTCTGAAACTGGGAATAAGAATAAAATTGTGATTTTCTCATAGGGCAAAACAGCTTCAGATTTTGGAAACCTGCCATAAGGTCTATGCAGCAGCTGTTGGGAAGTAGGGGGAATGGTAGAGAGCTGGGAACTGAGACCAACAGCTGCAGAATTATTTTTTACAGCTGTCTTATGTTCTTTTCCTTTGATATGTATCTTTTGTTTTCTTGGTATTTGAGAACAATTTCTTATGACAAACCCCTTTTTCTGGGTCTGTGGCAGAATGAGCATCCCTGAGTGAAAAGGTTTCCTGGCTTGGCATGATGTGGTCCCTGGAGAGCACTGCCACTTGGCTGAGAGAAAACAACATATTTTCTGTGGAAAAGAGTGCAAGAAATAGTCATTACACTTTTTGAAGACCCCTTGGTAGGTGATGCTACTGAAGAAGACTCCAGGGAGACACTGATGGAGCCCATGCATCCCTTCTGTGTGCCACCTCTAATTCCTTCTCAAGGTTCAAAGTACCAAAACCATATTGGGTTTCACAGAAATGCAATAGTAACTCATTGTGGTGCATATTTAAGGAAAGCACTTAAGCTGCACCAGAGGAGGTTCAGATTGCATATTAGAAAAAAAAAATAAAAATCACTGAAAGACTAGTTAGGCATTGGAATGAGTATCCCAGGGATGCGGTAGAGTCAATGTCCCTATAAGTGTTCAAGAGGCATATGGATGTGGCACTTGAGGTCATTATGGTGGTGCTAGGTTGATGGTTAGACTAGATGACCTTGAAGGTCTCTTCCAACTTCTATGATTCTGTGATTCTGTATTTGATGGTGTAGTTAGAACTGTTGGGTGAGCATTAAAAACTGTAGACTCAACAGAAGCAATTGAACTGATGTGATGACCTTTAGATGGAAGGAAGGAGGATAACTGCAAAAAATATCAGACAATGTTTTAAGCAGGACCTTTGTAAGCTTTAGGTGTACATTCACAGTTCCCTAAGATAAATAATTCTCTACTAAATCTCTCAACACATATTATTCTTCATACACATTATTAAACAGTCCAATTCCAGCCTTTTGTCATATTACAGCCCTTCAGTTCTACTTATGACACATTAAAAAGTGATACTTTTTCTACATGAGGTGGCTGAAAATTTGTTTACTGATACCAAACTATGAAGTCAGGTTTCTGAGAGCAGAGGTGTGATACTGAATTAATTTCTTCTCACACCTTGTGCTTTGTTCTGATGTGTTCCTTAGATAAAAGTTACTGCTATGACAAAAATATTTGTCATCAGTTCTTTGTCATAACTCTGCAGAGAATGCATCATTTCAAAAACCTCAGCATATAAAATGAATTTGCTCTGACACCATTAAAAGACTTTTAGCACACTGTTAAAGATTATAAGTAGCATTCAGTTACCAAAAGTGGTTTGCCATCATCTACATCTTCATCACCTTTAACCAATTTAAAGATTGCATTTGATAAATCTTCACCTAATGTACAAAGGCAACCTAGAGAAGCTGGAAAAGCTTTTAAGTGCCTTTCAGTGGTACAAATTGTTTCTGGTGAATAAGCCCTAGAATATATGTCTATTATTCTGACAAAATGAAATACAGCCTGAAATTCCTAGACTTTGTTTGGCATATGAGAGTGATAAGAAAGTTTGGTTACATAACTTTCAAATCAAGAGTTATGTTATGCATGGCACTGTTTTATGCAGCACTTGATCTGAGCAGTTAGAGGGAAGCAAATAATCTCGTATTAGAATATAGATAGATACTAGGATATTACCCTTCTAATTCTATATTAACAATACTATAATACCTATTTAATTCCAATTATCAAAAGTATCAGAGGCCACTGAGAAAAGTATGTCCTTTTCATTAGTCATTAATTGTTTTCTACTTTAAAAGAAAGAGTTTTTAAACTATATTATACTTTTTCAATGCAAGTTATAACAGAACAAGCCACCCACTTTACATTAAATAATCTTCTGTCACATTCAGGATTTGTTTGCTTGGCACACTTTTTATCACTTCTGTTACAGTCACTTCAGCCTTTTTATTACCAACCAGATAAGCTGTTACTTAGCAGAAATGCTGGGATTTGTTTTTATGCTTTTCTCTTTTAACATTCTGTCCCATGTCTGATAACCCATCATGAAAAACTGGAAAGCTCTTACCTTTTTTTTTCCGTATGTGTATATTTCTTCTACAGTGAAGGGGTACCTCTTGTTTTGCAGATGAGTTATTTTAATAATCTCTAAAGTCATTGCCATCATGTATATAGGTATATAATTCAATAAATTAGTAATATGTGAGCCAACCCTAACTCATAATCAGTTACTCACATCTTTAGTGCCTGTCCATGGACAGGTACCATATTTGTCTGCACGAGACATTTTAAACAGGTAGGATAGCACAATCTTTATAGAAGGTAATTCTAGCTGAATATCTTGGAAATCAACTAGAGCTTTTCTGGAAGACACATAGTGTAACATCTTACACTTCAGCAGCAGCTGAAATCCTTTCCATACAAAGGTTATGAATGAACATATGGAATTTGAGGTTCAGGATTTATTTCAATTACTTGGAAGTCTCTCTAGGACTGAGCATTCATCGTACTTCTTTCAACTGTTCCCAGCCTACAGAAAACAGATGAAATTTCCATGTCAGGTTTTTTTAGGATGATGTCGGGACTCTGGAACACTCACATAGTCTTCCTCCTAAAATCAAAAGGGTTCCAGCTCGCTTTCCAGTTTCCTCGAAAGGCTATAACTTTTGTTTGTTCAGTGTGATAGTCTGTGAGGGTGAAAACATCAGCGACACAAGGAAAAACCCCAGAGGCTGAAGGTCTCATTTATTTATAGGATGCTGAGCCTGTTATGAAACTTCCATAGAACACACTAGCAAAGCTGCTACTAAGGGAAAAAAAAAAGAAATTATAGAAGCCATATGGGCTGGTTTGTTTCATGTTTCTGCCCTTCCCAGAGTACTCACTAAATGTGCAATAAAACATACTAGACTTCAAATGACATTGAGTATTTTCTGTTCATATAGCTCTACATGAAGCCTTTGAAAAGTTTCTTTTTCTTTGCATGGCACTTCCCTAACTGGGTTACAAATGCATAAATAAAAGTGTGGGGGAACATCAGACTTCAACAGCCAATGGCTCAAATACAATTCCACACCCATGACTATATTTCAAGCCTGTAATTCAGGATAGCCACAGAATAAGAAAATCATATTTTTCTTAGGCTTTGTCTTTACTTTTTTTTTTTTTTTTTTTTTTTTAAGATTTCATTTCCTCAGGCTGAACTCTAGACTGAAAAAGGTTTTAGTCAGTGATTGGATCTGTTGCTGTTGCCTGGCAAAACTCTTATCAGTAGCATTTGACTGAGTGGTTCGACCATCCCCATATCCTTCTGAGAAATAAATGAAAAAAACTATGTGCCTTACAATTAAGGATAGAGTGCACCCATGGTGAAAAAGATTCTTCTGCCAGCAGGGAGTGCTGACCCTTATGGGGTCTCATAACCCTTCACAGACTTGAGTGCATCAGAAGCTGTCCCTCTTTGACATTGTCCTTAATTCCTACCTCTGGTTAGCTAAGCCCAGGCAGATGCTGACTCAAACAGAATGTGTTGTCATTAATGATGGAGTTTGGATCAGAATTATACTTTTGAAATGATACTCCTGATTATGTTCACTTACTGTGTTTTTGTTTGTATCACAGAGAGGTCTTTGACATAGGTGGATGAGGTCTTCTTGAAAAAAAGGAAAGTCCCTAAAAAATCCCTTCCTTTAGGATGAAAGCAAACCAAACATTTGGTTTAATCAAACAGTATGTTTCAGGACTGCACTAAGTATGCTCCAGCCACTACTGGGCTGTCAGTCCAGTCCTGGCTGTTGAGCAACCAGACAAAAGCTGAAACACATTGACTGTCAACATTGGATCAACACTGCAACCTCAGATGGCAGTCTGCAAAGTTGGATTCGCTCCACCTGCATTGCACAACTTGCTAATGTAGCCATGGCCTTGGCAGGAAAGAACTGGGGAAACTTTTATCTTTTAGAGGTCAGAGGGAAATGTCTTTTGGGTGGCACAGTCCTGTGTTCAGATCTCATTGTTCTACTCATCATGCTTCCTGCATTCACATAATAGGGTTGAAATCAAAAGGAGATTTTGGACGCAGTAAACTGGGAGGACAGTTCTAAAGCCTTGAGGTGGCCAAAAGACCATAGCTGCTTGTCTTTAATGAGGCTGTGATTAAGTCAAAATGTCTACAGGCACACGCTTTCAGACTGGATGCTGGGAACTCATAAAAAACCTGCAAATTAAAATTTTGTTTTATAAAATGGGTCACTGGTGGTTTATGTTTGCACCTGCTCATCTTTGCTGTGAAACATTGTCTTTGCTTGGAAACTATGGAGCAGCTGGCCTTCCAGAAATGGCATAAAACCCTACCTTCTGGGTTGCAGTGTTACCATCATTAACAGCTTTGTGTTTCCCTCCTTGGCAAAGTTTTAAGTAAATAGCTGAGTTCAGCATTGACCTTGTGTCCCTTCACTTTTGATTTTCCCTTCTGCTATGATTTGGTTTTGCTTCTCCACTCTCACACTTCAAAGCTAGGGAGGGGCCCCAAGAAAATCATATCAATGGCGAGGGAACGTGATGGGACATGGGTATTTCACAGAAAATCATGTTGTTGTCCCCACTGTTATTTAGGCCACCCCTGGTAGAATAAAGGGACAGCTGGATATTTGCAGCAGTTATTTTTGGCTTCTGGAACAATCAGTTTGGATTAGAGGAAGCTAGGTGCAAATTAAAGAGACCTATAGCCGTCTTAAATTGTCAAGGATTAATGACTTGTCAGTTAGCCCTAAAAAGAGGGAGCTGGAAGATAGTGGATGATCTGTTTCAGCAGAATTTTTGAGCTGCGTTGTCACCAGCTTTTGCCCAGAAGAAACATTCAGACACGTCATGTTTACAGCAGCTGCTCTGAAGTCTGAGCAATCAAAACACAGATTTCTCCCAACACTCTGAAACCAAAGCAGGCCACACTGAATCTCCCATGCGCAGATGAAAACTCCCAGATATTATTTTCTGTTTATTTAGCATGCCTGTGGAATGGACCGTGATGGGTGATTTCCAGTCCATCCCACTGTGCCTGCGTGGGCAGAGGCACCATAGCTCTCTCACAGTGATGGGAGGCAGCCAGGCTGCCTGCAAAGGCAATGCTGAATGCAGTGCTGGGTCTATTGCTCAGGAGAGCTCGCACTGCCCGTAGCAAGAGAGCCAAGACTTCCAGCCCACAGTGCTGAGTGGGACGTTGTTTTCTGTAGCAATCCTTCCCCAGGATGAGTGACAAGGAGGAGACTGAACTTGCAGTTTGATCCCGCTTCTGGCTATTGGAAACTTTTGAAGAGACTCTGGTGGTGATCACTTATGTGCAGGGTGGTTAAAAGTAGCACCTGTTTTTATAAAATGCAGAGCCACCACTCTGGTGACAACAAATGCAAGATCCACTTGGTTAGAGGAGAAGACGATAAGATCTCATTTGCACTTAATCCAGTCCAGTTATAGAGAGAAGTACAATGATATAAAGCATTTCAAAACATAATTATAGCAGAGACAGTAAACTGCACCCAAAGGACAAATTCTAAACCAAAATTTCAAACCCTGTCTGTTTATGTGCATTCAGGAACAATTTTACATCAAAACAAATCTTGTTTTTTATTATGCTGAATCAGAAGGTAGTGGGATTTTTATCTGTAGAGAGCTGTACAGCTTTTCCTTTGGAGAAGCAAGGCCTTGTGTGGTTGGCATCAAGTGGAAACCAGGAGAGCTGCATGCCCAAGAGTCATAAGAAGTGGGATTTCTTCTCCAGATGAGCCAGATTGTGCTAAAAAGTACCAAGAAGCTGTAGCAGAGCAGTGGGCTAAAATCTGAATTTCCCCTTACAGCTTTTGCAGGACTACAGCTCCCACCCTGACAGAGTGAAATTAAAGGGCATGTTTCAGCCTTTGGGGATGCGAACAGAGCTTGATAAGCTGCATTTTGCAAAATTTTCTCTGTTTCTTTTGGATATGTGAATAACTAGGCTGATATCTCCAAGCCATCAAGAGCCCCAGACTGCTCCATAGGCCATGAGTAAGGTCCTTTGCCCTTTGCTGGCAGCTCAGTCTCAGTTTCATATGACTGCTAAGGCACTGCAGTTTGAGGAATCTTAGTACGCTCATTCCTTGAATCCAAATATCCACTAGCCAGTCTAGTTTCCTAAAACTAATGACCCTCTTATCTGGATTACTTTCCTAAGACAAATTTCCAAATGCAAACTCGTCACTGTTTTTTTACCTTCTCTTGATTCCCTCAGTCCTGCTCAGGGGCCCGCAAGGTTACAAACCCTCTCTGATCATATGCTAATGAGTCACTAATACTGACTGCTTGTTAATGTGAATAAATCACCTCTTCTTAGTCAACCTTTGTCCAAATAAAGAAGTCTATTCTGATAACAAAAAATGTTAAAGCCAGCCAAGAATCAGTGAGATAAAATTAGGAGAGCTCTTCCTCAGTGCTGCCAGGAGCAGGGCTCAGCTCACTCTGCCTCAGTGTGGCTGGTCCTGCCTAGCACCTTGTTTTATTTAAGCATATGTGTCACTAAACTACACTTTGAGTCTAAAATGGGGCAATTGTGTTTCAGTCAGATTTTAACATCTTTAGATGGCCAAGAACAAAAGGTCAAGACTGTTACTCGGTGTGCAGCTTTACTGAAGTGTGACTTTTCACCATAAACTTGGCACAAGGTCATTTTAAGGTATTTTTTACACTTTCGTTAGCAGAGGGGAATTACCCATTCACTTCTGGACAAGGTTAAATAGCTGACAACAGCTACAGCTTAAATATTAAGCTGTTGGTCCTTCATTTCAAGTAAGAAATTGCAGCTGTCTTCAAAAACACTTGAAAGTTCAGGAAACACCTTGTAACTGGTACAAGGAAAGGCCACTTCTAATTAGCACAAGGGAACTGTATGGATTTTGAGTCAGACTCTATTGTCTTGCACCTTCATACAACTTTGCAAGATCAATAAAGGCCATATATTGCTATTTGAAAAAGCTATTTTTTTCAAGAACAACCAGCGTTTGTTTGTATTATATTCAGCAGGTCTGAAGATACAATCAGATGAGATGGCTGAACTAACTTTTCAACTTGCTATTTCTAAAAAATAATTCTCCCACTTTTTTTCCCCCCTGTGTTAATTTCTACCATTTTCATGAGATAAGCTGCCCCCTTGAATGATAGCACCAAGGTAGTCCAGGGAAGTGCTAGGGATGAGTGCAGTAAGACTAAGAAGGACACTGGTGACAAAAAAGGAGGAGGAATAGAGGGAGGACTGCTCCTTTTAGCAGGAAGAAGAGAGAGAAGGTCTGATGGATCAGTTCACCTGTTTGGTCTGACTGAACCCTTGGGGTTCTGCAGTAGATTTGCAATAGATTTGCAATAGCCCAAAGCCTCCACAGTCCAAGCATTAGACACAGACTTAATAAAATGTTTAGGCTCTTGTATTTTTTTTAGACTTGTAACTTCCCTTTTTATTTACTTTTCATAGAGTTTGATAACAGCTAGGATCTATATCTTATTGTGTTTGGACCTGTGGAATTATGATTGTGGTGATAACTTTGAAAATATGAACAGAGTCCAAGTGCCCAGTTTGCTCACAGCTTGCAGTAGTAGCTACCACAGGGGGTAAAAAGCTGCCTTCATTCCAGACAGGAACTGTGTGCTTCCAGAGTGCATGATTTTGGCTTTTTTTCCAAAATGTTACTGATTTTGGTATTTGTACTCTAAAATGCACCAGCTTATTGCATTTGGCCACCATCCATTTCTCATTACTTTGGATGGCCTGGACGTGCTTGTAGCTCAGTTTTCCTTCCTGGTTTTCCTCACACGGTTTTCCAGGCTGCCTGAATTATGGCACATGATGCCTGAACTGCTAAACCTTTACCTGAATAAAAGCATATGTCCTCATTTACTCTCCAGCCACATTACCACTCTTGGACTGTAGTGTGCTCTAGCTCAGCTCTTGAAAACTCCTTGAGGATGTAGTTCAGAGCAGAGGCAAGAGCAGCCCACATTTCTAAAGGTGGCTATGACCCATGTTCTACATGCTGTGTGGCTTGAATAAGTCAGGCAGAAAGAGAGGCTAAAAACCAGCAGTCTGTAGCTGCATAGAAAAAAGGATTCAGTTTTCAATTGCATCAAGCACGTGAAGTTTCTTAATTCACAAAGGCTCAGAGTGAAACACATTACCTTATTACAGTTGAGTTAAAATTTACCTTGAAAAGGACTAGAAAAGCTTAAGTGTCCTAGGAAGGCATTCAAGAAGGTGAAATGCCTCAGCTCATTTTTACGTTCTCCTCCCAAAATACATGTTGACTGTGTGAGTCCTAGTTCCCTTCAGTTCAAACATGCTTTTCACACCCCTCCTTGAACTTGCTTTAAGAGGGAACTTCACGGAGAGGAGATGTCTGTGTAATGGTCACTTAAAAGCTTTTCCTGCCTGCGCCTCAATTGCTAGTTGCTTCTGGCTGGCTGAGCAGTTACCAGTTGTTTGCCAAGTTGGTAAGGGCAGCAGTGGGTCAGGCAGTGCCTTGGAAGAAAGGTTTGTGCTAATGGTCAGATATAGATGTGTTTCAGTGGTGCTGCAGGCTAGTGCAGGGGAGAAAAAACCCTAAAAACTCAGTATTGCAGTGTTTTATAAGCAGTATCTACTGCTGGTTTGCTTTTGATAGAAGGTATTTGGCTATTAATGAGAAGTTTCTATGAGGCCTCTCTTCTATAGTATTTTGTAGATGCCAGTGCAAGTCTGATTAACTGTGACAGATGACTGAGGATGCAGTCCTCTTCCCAAATGCTGAGATGTGTCCGGCAATATTTGGTGGCCACATTTGCCTAGGACTGGGGTTGGTGATCACAAATCTGGGACTGCTATTTTTTTTTTGTAAGTAATACTCTAATTCATTTAATAATGCAAATGTGGTCCCAGCAGTGCAGCTTTACTGCATAATGACTAATCTTTGTCACAGCAGGATGCTGAGAATGAGTTTCTCTGGGAAGCTGTGGGTATGCATAATGAACAGCTATCCCTAATAAAGTCTTTTTAATCAGGAGTGTTTCTCAGATCAACTGAGTTAAATGAGTTTGCACTTTGTAAACACAAGGGTCAAAGTTTCTAACTTGGATAAAACACCACATCTACTCTGAAGTCAGTGAACATTTAAATACATTGACATCCTGGCCCTAAGAGCTAATTCCTATGCTCACACGTGCAACAGAAAAGCCCATGTCTCTCCATACTGCCTCCAGTTAACCTACTAGAGTATGTGATACTGCTTTTTGAGTATGCATTCCAGTTTCCCTCTAACGACGTATGGATACAAGTCACAGCCAAGCACTCTGTCAGGATATTGCAAGTAAATTTTAAAACAAAAATACAGATGTTTCAAAAGCACAAATTTCCTGTACATTTGAAGAAGGTGGGCAAGAAAGGAGAGAGATACAACTTCAGGAAAGCTTCACCTTGAGGTTATACCTTATTAGATGCCAGGGAGCCCAATCTTCTGTTGGAGCGTGTCTCCACTGATTGCAGCTCAGCAGGGAGATCCCTCTGAAAGCAAGCAGGACTTCTCAAGTTTGGTGTTCACAGGACTATCTGTTTAATAGAAACAACTCTGCTCCCAGTTTCGGATTCAGACAAATATGACCACTAGAAAAACCTGTCCTGAGACTCTGGGTCATTGAAATTCTTATTAAGTGATTAAAAATCACTTCAGCAACACATTTTGTGTTTTGGAGGCTACGTTCCCTAAAGGATTAGCATTTGAATGTCACAGCATTATAATTAGACATGAGAATTCATAAGTAAAATGCCAAGTTTGCCCTTGATGGCTACCTCGATTATAACCTTCTATAAATATCTAAATACCTGTGTTATACCTAAAGTATAGGTAATACAAGTCTAACAGACTGATATTGTATTCATAGGATCACCACCAAGGAAATGAATATGTGCTTCTTAATATGACCATCAACTTGACAAGACTTTGAAGGCTTACCCCAGATTCATGTGTATCTTTTCCTTATCTCTCTTGTTGAAGAGAAGGTGAGTCTGCCTTCTGCTCTAGTAAGAATGATAATCTAAATTCTCAGTATAGACAGACTCAGGAGAGAAAGATACTCTTTTCCCTTGACTGTTTCTTTGTTGACTACAGAGGTCAGAGCAGCCAGTCATAAAAATTCAGATGTTATTGTGGTTAAAGTCACTTTGTAAAAGAGGCTGTAAACATCTTACATTTTTAGTCTTTTTTTCTTTTTTTCTTTCTTTTTTTTTTTTTAACTGCATATTTAATGAAGTGAAAAAGAGAAGTTCTTTTCAAAGATGCAAAGTAGATGTTCTGGAGTGGTTAATAATTTCTGCCTACTTCTAGCATCATTTGCAAATACGGTCCCACTGGAATTTCACAGCAAACAGATTTTGCAAAAATTTAAGCCTCTAAATTTCATCTGTTACTTTTGTATCACATACAGTGTAGCTGGCAGAGGGAAATCCTATAGCCCACCCAGGGATGTCACACCTACTCACAGTTGTACTATATAAGCACAGCAGCTACTGCTCCCCCTTTGGGGTAGAAACATTCCAGGCTTCTCATGGAAATCCAGCATAGAAAATATACTTCTGTTAAAAGCCAGGGTTTGCCTTTATTTTCTGGTTATGATAATACGATTCTTTTTTCCTCACATAGTTGTCCAGTTAAGATTGTAATTATTACTAAACCATGTCTGGCTTATCTGCTTTTAGAGTTCCACAAAGCAAGCCACCACTAGGATGGAAAACTCAGGATGATCTGTTGAAGAGCTGATAAAGAAAAATGTCTAAATGTGATTACACACAGACTCATAAAAGAAAAACAGAGAGTTCCGGGTTCCTCTTTCTAATGCTTCATGGACTGAGGACTCTTTCAGAAGGCCAGATGTTTTTGGTTGGATTTTTGACCAAGTGCTCTGCACCCTGATCTCCTTCCTGTCATACTATGTGACAGTGTATATGAGAACTACAGCAATGTGTCACCTAATACAATGTTCTGCCAGTGAGCAGCAAGGAAGGCTGGGAGGGACTACTAGGTAAGGCTCAGAGAAAAATTCATTATAGATTAAAACCCTGGGTTTTTTGGCTTGATGGAAAATTTGATGTGGGATGTGCATGAGACGAAAATTTAGCTCATTTTATTTGACTTTTTCTATTTAAGCAGAACGACTATCCATTTATTTAAATGTTAGGAAAAAAAGAGAGAAAGAGAGACAAAGAGAAATTGTTTCCAGTTCCCCTATTCAAACTTTTCTCTCACATGATCTGAGAGATCTTCAAGGGAAAATGGATTTAAAACAACTCTTTTGTGACAGTGGTAATTGATAAACTGGTTTGAATTTCACAGCCATTCTCAGGAGCTCTCTGAACACTGTCTGAAAATGAAATTGGATGTTAAGGATATTTCCTATAAAGGAATCATTTGAATTTTGTCACCAGAATTATGTGACCTAAATTAATTTGTTTGGCAAGGTGTTAGCTAATGCAGAACTGCTTGTAATGTTGATATTTTTGTTTTCACAAGCCTATATAAACCTACAATCCATGTACCTTAAATTGCCACTGCAGCATAAATCAAAGATATTAGGCATCCCCTTCTGAGGATGGTGTATATATTAAATGTCTATACTCATACACTAGATTAAATTTCATAATTAGCAAGATGCAATAGCTTCTGAGAAATATACTCACTAATGAGGGTGCACAGAAGCTTGAAAAACTGTATTTCCTATCAATATGTTTAAAGACTGTCACTGTGAGCAAAAAAGCCCAGATATAGAAGTTTAAAGAAAATCCTGTCTCTACTCTTCCCTGTAAAGACCAGCCTGTTCACAGCATGGCCAGAACAGCCAGAGTGCCTGAGGTGGCTGGTGGTCACAAGTGACTGTCTCTGGCAGGAAACCTGTAGCTGAACAGGGACACTTGAGCCCCAGTCTTGACGTGAGGAGGGACCCAAGTTCTCCAGTTACTAGTGGTGAGAGAAAGAACAGGGTACAACAACAGCATTTGACTGGTCCCTGAGGGGTGCTCCTTGCAAGGAGAGCCTCAATCCTTATTGATGCCTTCATAAAGCTGATGTCTTTATAATGCTTCAGGAATCTCAGAGGATGTTGGGAAAATTGCCTTGCTTCCAATTTCTGGAACTGGTAATACTGTATTCTTTAGCAAAAAGCATTTTTATCTTTTGTTTGTTTGTTTGTTTGTTTTTGTTGGGGTTTTTGTTTGTTGGTTTGGTTTTTTGTTTTGTTTTGTTGTTGTTGTTGTTGTTGTTGTTGTTTGTTTTTAATCTTTTATGGACTCAAGCAAATGCCAATTCGAGATCCTAGAGAATCACAGCCTTTAATATCTACAATTTCTGTGGATTGCTAACACTGTTTATCCTTACAACAAGGACGGGAATTTTGGAGAGAAGGCTCAGGTAGGAACAAAAATTTTGTCTGAATCTGCTCTGCAAACATCCTGCAAAGCACTAAAAGTTGTTGGTGGTAAGTACCTTGCTGACTTCTGACTGTGGGACTCTGAGCTCTGCTTTGTCCAACCTGGCTGTTTTTGATGTAGTTGCTGGGTTTTTTTCACTTGGGCTTTTTTATTTTCTCAGGATGGATTCTATTCCAGGTTCTCTAATTTGTTTTAGCTAATCTGCTCCCTAAAATGGTCTGAAATGCATTAGCCAAAGGCAGTGTAGAGAACACAGCACAAGCACAGTAGTTCTGCATGCTGGTCAGTAAAACGAGGAAAGAGAACTATGTTGCTAGAGTGTTCAGAGCATTTGAGAAAGTATTCTCAAAGTACCTTAGTCTCAAGATATAGCCCATGGCTACTGTGAACCAGTACCACACTGGATCCACCTTTATCATGGATCTCTATGTTATGGATGTGAATATTTTAAAATTGCCACTCCTCAAGAAATTGAACACAGCCTGTCCCAGCTTTTATCAGATCAGAGTAATGGCATGTATTTGCTGGATGCAATAGAACTCTAGGTTTTAAATTAAGTATACCCACTGTGGGAGATAACAGATAGCAACAACAGCTTTAGAGAGTGAATGGTGTTTGCCTTTGGAATATTACAGACTTTGTCCAGCTTTTTCAAATTGTGTTGTGAAAGCTAGTAAACATTCACATTTAAAAATACTTTCCCTTCTTTACTGCCTAACTCATTCTCACTGTGTTCTCTTTTGTTGGATATGAATTGTATACTTTACATAGAAAGCTGTGCTCTTCAGGAGAGGAAGCAGTTTCCAATTTCAAATTCCTCTTAAGAAAAATATTAGAGTGATAGTGGTTCCTATATTTAAATTGTGAAATAATTTGCATTGCGATATTAAAAAATCCCCACGACAATGCCAAAGGCAGAACATTTCCAAAGAGTCTCTCCAATAACTCAATTGTAAAACTGAGGGATGCTAACACGTGACAGTTATCTCAGGCTGGGATCTACAGAGCCTTGGTTAACTCTAAGGAATAATGACAAATCTGAATACGTCTGCTCTCTTTCCAATTCTCTCCATGTTGTACAGCACTGAGCATTTGTAGTGGGACTCTTTCTTTTCTCATATAGTTACACTCAAAATGCTCCACAACATAGTCTGGAATGTGGAGCACTTCAGAAATTGCATCTGCCTTGTGCAGTGGGCCGTGGTGGTGCTACAGGCTCAATATCAGTCATACTCCACACTAAAATGTCTTCTGCTCCCAGTGAACCAAAGCTTTCTCTTGTGTCTTTAGAGAACTCTTTTGGCTGCTTTTTTCTTCCATCAAGTGTACTGTGCTGTTTCTTACAGAGATGCAACACCTATTTTGGATAATAGTATTAAAAATTGAAAAAGATATGGCATTTGAAGTTCTTCTGGTTTGCCCAGCATTAATAGTAGCAGATGGTGGAAATCAATTTGCTATTAATTTACTCTTGTGTCAAACACTCAATATAATTAAGCAAAGTGTCATCTAAACTCTGATTACTTACTTTCAAATTAAAATGATGTGTAAAACAGGCTTCTAATTATCACGCTAATACCTATGAAATGCTGTTTTCAGTTTCTTAGCTTCATAGGCTTTTTAGTATCAGACTTCAAAGTCTTCTGAGAGGAATTATGGGTAGGAAGGTCAGGACTTAAAGCTAGATTTGTTTAATACTATCCTTCATGTGGGAGCGCTTATTTCAGTTGTTAATTCCCTTTGCTAAATTTCACACATGCAACAAAGCATGACTCTTGGTGTTATATTCGGGTACCGTTTGCTCCAGCTGCACATACACACACAAAAAGTGGTATTCTCCCTGATACTAGTAGAAATTATGCAAGTGCATCACAGGCTTGATTTAAAAACCTTAACACAGTACATATCTGTGCTTATATTCAGAAAAAAACCCTACTTGTGTTAGTGTTAATTAAAGCCAAATTAGAAGAAGAGAAAAACAAATCTGACTGAGGAAAACATCGTCATGCATGCCATTTGCTTTGTAATTGTGCACATACCTAATTACCCTTCCATAGAGATGAAACGTCAGAAAGGACTCCCAAGCCCTTTTGCTTATTATCTCTTTAGTACAGCAGTATTCCTCTATGAGCTATCGCATCCAACCTTGTTTTCGATGTTTCAAGCTACTCAAAATTCCTTTTTTTTTATTTTTTTTTTCCTGGGGAAAACTCTATTTAATCTTTTCCAGACTGACCGAGAAAGTATTTCCAGATACTCCTCCAGCTTTTTTCACTCCTCTAAGTCATGCACTGCCTCCTGTGTCTGCTGCTGGACTTCAAAACAGGATTATTATATGTGAGTTACAGCCTGCAAACTGGATATAGGATTATCCATTTTAGCTTGATCCTACCTGATAAACTGTGAAATAGTAATAGGAGAAGAAACCTTTTTCTAAGCAATAATTTTCCACATAAGAAATGTACCTTTAGAAATACTGTTGCTTCAAGTAACAGGAGAAAATCACAATTGCTGTGAGTGGGAGGGAGGATGATCCATGCAAAAAAATTCTTTCTTGTTAACGTTTTTCAAAATCAACCTCAGAAGAACAACAAGGAAGAAAATCAAGGAGCAGCGCAAAGATCAGCAAGGCTATCCCCATACTTCATTAGCAGAGAATACGTGTGCCCTTGTAGCACAGAAAAAGCCAGAAGCTCTTTTCAACAAGGGGAAGAAATAAGGAGATGCCAAGTTTTAACAAATCCAGCCATATAGGGCTTTGACCTGCCTGCAGTGGGAGGCCAAGGACAACCTGTAGATAGTACAGAAGCAGCTCTGGAAAAATTTCCTAGAATGTCTCCTACAGTGTTGGGTGATTTGCTTTTATATAGCCGGTCCCTGGGACTCCTGACAGCCCTAGATTCAAAAAAGCAAAAGGACTTCTGCTTTGGAGATTAAATAACTGGAGTTTTGTTATTAGCAAAGTTACAATCTCAGTGTACTGTGGGAAAAGCCATGCTGGAGGCTACCAAGTGTCCACCATACACCTTGTGTATTGCAGTGCAGCTTATATAGGGGCACATCAGCAGATGGAGGGCACATCACATCCAGGCATCGTCACTGCCCCTTTCCAGGCTTTTATAAATGATTCTCAGCAAAACAAACCAAGTTTATTTTAAACCAATTTATAGTTAAACAAAAATAAAACAAAGCCTGTGTTTCTTTAGTGCCATCAAAATGATTCATGTAAAAATGCTTTTTATTAGAGATGCTAATATTAAATATAAAAAATATTTGTTGGACTCTGGAATGGGACCCAAAGACCTCTCTGTCAGAGCAATAGGTTTCCAGGTAATGAAGACCAGTATCACATCTCAGACTTGCCTTTGTGTGGGAGGGCTTGCTCAGACAGATCAAATTCATCACATTACTCAGAATGGAGAACATCAGGGTCAAAGGTATTACTTAAATGACGTAGAGTGACTGAAATCAATGACTACTTGAAATCAAATGACACTGAAAAGATGGATATGCTCTTGAGAGCTAGATGTGCTTGTGCAAATTTGTGTCATGTGTGAGAAGCTATATAAGTACTGTGATACTATGGCCCTGCCAACCTATGAGTGGTTCTCAAATACCTGACCATTGAATACAAACTGGATGAAAATGACTGTATGAAAAGAAAAAAATACACCTCCATTGTTTGTCAATGAGATGGAAATGGAAACAGATGTATGACATCATACTTTAATTGAAAACATAACAGTACTTGCCTTGAAGGAACTCTGTTCCTTAGTAAATATAGGAATATCACAACATCTCATGATAAAAGATGACAGTTCCATTATGTGGTTGCTGAAAAAGAAAACGGGACAGAAAAAAATAATGTCTCTGTGAGATAAGAAGCATCCTTGTTTGTGAATATTGTGTTCTGTCTGGTTATTATATTCACTCTGTGGGTTGAAGGAATTGATAAAAAATTTCAGGCAAAACTTGTTGCAGCAATTTAGGAAAGAACAAAATGTGCCAGCCCACTCGGCACTGCAGCCGTGGGTAACAGCTCTGTAGTGCAAAGCTGGCAGGACAGAAGTGTTCGCTCAGAAATTCAGTGCAAAGCTGGTCATCTTAAGCTGAATTCTGGTCACTGGACTTCAGACCACCTTTGGTCTTGTGGGTTTGTATGTATCTCTGGCTCCACAGTAAGGCTGGATTGATGCAGTGGGGGATGGTGGAAGGAAGAAATGAGTTTATTCCTCTTCCTACAGAAAGCAAATAGGGATGGGAAGAATGAGTGGTGGCCTGAAATATAGACAACTGGAGAACCAGAACTTTGAACTGCAAATAACCAAACTCAATCAGATTTGCTGGATCGTCAGCAATTGTCATGCATTGGGGCATGGCGGTAATCAAGTATTTGCTCAGACATAAAAAAACCCCTGTCACTGTCTGGAATAACTAACTGTCTGTGAAGAAGGAAAAATGGGGAATCTCTTTATAGAAATATAATAATGTACATCTCTAAATAGGGTAGGAGCAGGGGAAATAATACACCATAGGGAAGGGGGGGGAACAGAATATGAAGAAAAGGTCATGGTCAAGGGTTTACTCACTGTCTTGCCTTTTAAAATTCTGAATGGAATTAAAAACTATTTATAAGCATACACAGTTTTGTTGAAAGGGTTTAAGAAGAGAAAAGGTTTGGGGAAAAAGAGTTGGGGAAAGAGAATTTGAAGGAACATGCAATCAGAGAAGACATGTCACATATAATAGAGAGCAGAGAGGGTGAAAAATGAGGATTTCACTGGGATAATATTATGAGTGAGAACAAGTCATGTGCACACCAGCTGGGATTCAGGACCTTTGCAAGGTAGGTCACCTCTGTTCTATGATGCTTAACTTGGATTTGGAGCCCAAAGATATGAAAACTATAAATTTCTTTAATTTTTGTGTCCAATAACTCAAGACACTTTATCATATACTTTCTTGTCAAATTAGACATAAAACAATGGAGCCATCACAAAACATAAACACTAAAACAGATTATCTCAGACACTGGTGTTCAAGAGGATTTTTGAGCTTTAATATGGTTCTCCTTTTATGGCTATTGTAGATATAAAAACGAAATGATTGCCATATTATTCAATTCTGTTGGTTAATATATTTTGTAGCTGTGTATAATATTTGATTTGCCACTTATTTAGAATTCAGTCATACACAGGAAGAAGCCAATTACTTAGCAAAACAACAGCTAATTTGTTTAAATCTCTTAGACACAAAAATAATTTCTAAAGTTTTGAAAGGACAAAATATATACACGCTAAAAGCAGAAGGATGTCCTTGTACTAAAAGTAAAATAGCCATGTAATAATGTGCTTGTAAGAATCAAGGTAAGACTTAAAGTAACTGGAAAGAAAGGGAACTGCTATATTGAACAAACCAATAGGCTGTACATGCAAATAGCATCCTAAAAATGTAGGCTGATGTTTTCACTTGGAAGTGAACAGTGACGTGAAATAATGGTAAAAACCCTATTAGTCATTTTTTCTTTATTGGAGCTTCTCCAACATATTGTCAAATTGCACCTAATAATCTCTTTTGAAAAAGGAATAGTTCTGGACAAATGAAAAAAACAGAATGTGGAATAATACTGATACCGAAAATAGAAAAAAAGTGCCCACCAGGTATTTTAGAAAAAGACGTGAAGATAACCTATTTTTAGTATCTGGAAACATTTGGATGCATTATCTATGGTAAAATAGGGAAGGTACATCCTATTTCCATGCCATGAAAACAAAACAAAACAACAGAAAGGGGGAAATCTGCCTAGGAGGTCTCTGATCCTTTTTTTCAATTTCATGAACACCCACCTAAAATTTATTCAAGTCGTCTTTAAGCTGCAGCCCTGAAAAAGGTAGAATCAATTTTCAACATTCAGAAGAGGATTTTTAGAATGTACTAGGGCTACAATAAATTGATTCATGTCATAGTTTACTGTGCATATTGAGCAGTTTCTAAAGTAAAGAATAAATTGCCACTTTCTTTATCACAGTTCAGAAGCAAACCCTCAGAAGATGAAGGCGATCAAAGATTTGCTCCAAGAGAAGTATAACAATTTATATCAGCCTGGGACAACTCCTGTAACGCTTTTCATGTCTAGGGAGAGATTAGATTTATTCTAGGAATTCTCTGAATTCCTGGGAGTGTTCAAGGCCAAATTGGATGGGGCTGTGAGAAACCTGGTCTAGTGGAAGATGTCCCTGCCCACAGCAGGGGGTTTGGAACTGGATGATCTTTAATGTCTCTCCCAACCCAAGCCATTCTATGATTCTATCATTCTATGATTAAGGAAAATATAATTTTCCTGTATATGATGGAAATAGCAAGAAGGAAAACATATTCTATTCACAGATCTCAGGGAAAAAAAAAAGAAAAGGAGGATCATGTTTAAAAAAAAAAATCATGTTTAAAACATTTACTTAGCATTTTCTAGAACATAAACATCTTTCATACAGTACAAGAAAATCTGTGTTTATTTCCTAACAGATGTTACATATTCAAAACAGGATCAGGAAATATTGTTGGATACTAATTTTTATACAGAAAAAAAATGCAGTTGGATGCAGGCTGTAATAAAGTCCAAGTAAACAACACAATTTTTCTTTTTTTTTCTTTTTCAGTTTCCCCCAAGGCTAAAGGTTCATCCTTTTTTTGCCATCCTTATTATTACACCCTAGTGTTCAAAAGGCAGAGCAGTCCTCGGGGTAACACCACCACTTACTAAGCTCATGGCATGTTACAGATAACCCCAGGGCTCGTGCTTTTCCCTGAGACTCACCTGAGGTTGTCCTGCTGCAGTGACCTTGGGCTCACTGCAGACTCAGGGAGGGAGAACACCCTCACTGGAGACTGTGGTGGAAAGACTTCTCATTAAGGATAAAGTTTTGCCATCTGTCACAAGCCCCATGTAAACAGCTGAACAAAATGCCTTGGCTTCCCCAGATCCTGAGCACTTCCAGTACAAGTCAGGTAATGACTAATGACAATCAGAAAAAAAGTAGGCAAAGGGCATGGAAAATGGAATAATTTAAAGCCAGTCTTACAAAGTGCTAAACAAAAACCAAACAGTAGAAGTCATCTTGGCAGCTCCCCTTTTCCTTGCTACCTCACTATATATTTTTAGGTAGCTTGGTAGCATTATCAAGCACATGTACTGTACCATGAATAGTCTGGGAATGATACACAGCTTCCCAGCTCAGTGTAGCTGGCTTCTGCATGAGGCATGTGTGCAACTCTTCAGTGCAGACCTGTCAACTTCTATAACACTCATATTTTTCTTGATTTCTTTTATTTTCTTTTTAAATATAAACACAATTAATTTACACAATTCAAGGGAACATGTGTAGTTTGAGAAATATAAATGTAGTGCAAACACACTGAGGTGGGTGACAAAGTCATTCAGCCCCTAGTACCTGGACTTCATGCAGTTTCATGAGCATCTCAAAGTCTTTCTATGGGCTGACTCTCAGGTCTGCAAGGTGGGAAGTGAGTTAATGGTCCAGAGGGGTGGCAGGCAGAGGGCACAGGGTTACAGCACCTGGGGATTCTGGAGTGGGGAAAATTCAGAGGACATTGTTCTGCACTGGGGAGCTGGTGAGGTGAAGGGGGTGAGTGACGGAGCAGGGCTCGTTAGGGATATCAAAAACAAAGGCCAGAAAACTAAATACCTTAATAAAATAGCAGGTTTTGTAAGATAAGAAGAGGAATTTATATATAGTGAGAACATCTTACACCCCTTCAGATGCTGGGCACTCTTGTGCTTATGAAGCATTGGATGAAACCAGATGGATTTCCCCAAGGAATTCCGCACACAGCAGACCCTGCCTATGGAGAGACATTCTCCCATTCTCCCTCTTTTGATCATTTGAGTTAATACAGGAGTTTATCACAATAAAATTACTGTATTCCCAGAGGACGCTCACGGAACTTTTTGCTGCGCACTTAGATAAAGGCAAGGTCACAGAGAAGGACAAATTTTGTGGTATGGTGTGGGAGCTGCCCACAGGCAGCTCTGTGATTGTGATGTAGCTGAGGTGACTCTGCAGCCAGGGGACCTGTACAGCCTAGCACAGCCCAAGGACCCTGCCAGGCAGGCAGCCCAGCACCCACCTGCACCTGCAGGGGTCATTCACTTCTCCATGGGCAGCTCTCTTCCAGGCAGGAGAGCTGTGCTCCACCCCCTGATCCACACAAAAGTTACCTTTCTCAACCATTTTGTAAGTTACAGATTATCTGAGTGGGCTGTCCAGCTAACAGACAGTTTTCCAACAGGTTGGAAGATCATCTCCATCCTAACAGACCCCAGTGCAGCTCAGGCTGGTGTGGGACAAGCTCCCTCCTACGTAGGGCTGCTCAAGCCTTGTATATAAGGCCCCGTAGAGTGGGGATGTTCAAGACTGCCAGCTCCTTGAACACAATGCCCTCTGCAAAGCACTCAGTGCAGAAGTTAAGGCAACAGGGAAATAAATAGGACATGTGAAAAGATGGAAAAGAAGTTTCTGGTATGTAATGACAGACTAGGAAGAGGATCACAGAATACCTCAAGTTGGAAGAGACCCACAAGGATCACTGAGTCAAACTCCCTGCTCTTCACATGGCTAACTAAAATTACACCGTATGATTAAGAGCATTGTCCTGGTGCTCCTTGAACTCTGACAGGCTTGGTGCCATGACCACTTCCAGTGACCAATCACCATCACAATGAAGAATTTGAACTTCCCATGCCACAGCTTCATTCCATTTTCTCATGTCCTGTTGCTAGACACCAGAGAGGAGATCAGCACCCTCCCCTCTGCGGCCACCCTTGAGGAGGTTGTAGACTGCAAGGAAGCCACTCCTCAGCCTTCTCTTCTCAGAACTGAACAAACCAAGTGACCTCAGCCACTCCTTGAAGTATTTACCTCAAGACCCTTCCTAATCTTGGTTGCCCTCTTTGGACACAGTCTAATAGTCTCATGTACTTCTTACATTATAGAGCCCAAAACTGCACATAGGGCTCGAGGTGAGACCACACCAGTGCAGAGCAGAGCAGGACAATCAAGCACTGCCTTGACCAGCTGGCAATGTTGTCCCTTATGCAACTCAGGACATGTTTGGCCCTCCTGGCTGCCAGGGCACACTCTTGACTCATGTTCAACTTGCCATCAACCAAAATTTCCAGATCTCTTTCTGTGGGGCTGCTCTCCAGCCTGTCTTCCCACAATTTTTATGTACAACCAGGATTACCCTGTTCCAGATAAAGAATCTGGCAGGTGCTATTGTTCAAATTCATACTGTTGGTGACTGCTCAGCTCTCTAGTCCATCTAGATCTTCCTGTAAGGCCTTTCTGCTCTTGAGGGATTCAACTTCAGCAAACTTAATTTACATTTTGTTCCTGTGTCCAGATAACTTGTAAAAAAAAAAACCAACCCAAAACCGGCATTGGCCCTAAAACTGGGGAACTCCATTGGTGACTGGCTCTTTGTGCCTGACCCATCAGCCAATTGTTGACCCAATGTATTATGGACGTGTCCACATTTCATCCAGATGAAGTAGAGGAGTTGAACAGACTCAGAATTCAATGTCTGTAGAAAATATAATTACCTGTTAGAGCATATGTGAGACTCATGCAATGGTTTAGGCTGGATGGGGTCTCTGAAGGTCCAGCTCATACTATTAAAAGAAATGCTACTAAAAGGATGAATCACACAATCAGGAAAACATTTCATAAATGGGGTGACAGAGGGAGCAAATAGATGCAGCAGTTTGTGTAACAGTTTGTGTAGAAGGACACAGCAACTCTGCTCTGAACTGCGTCCAGGTCCTCAGCAATGGTGGTGGTGCACTGCACAGTATGGTCCCCAGCAGACACTGGAGCTGTGGACACATCCACAGACTCACAGAATGGCTGAGGTTGGAAGGGAGATCTGGAAGTTATCTTGTCCAACCCTCCTGCTAAGGAGGGCCAGAGGCCTCAAGTCAGAAGGATACAGCTCTCCCCATCTTGGGCTGTAGGGAATGCCTCTCATTAAGGCTGGGGCAGCAGGAGACAGTCTTCTAGCCTGTAGTTGATGTGTGCTCATTGAGGATCTGTGTCATCAAGTTAAGGAGCTGCAGGAGTAGGTCAGCAGACTGCAGCATCAGCAATGCTGAGAAAGAGGGACTAGATCTTCCTGGGACACTGCAGCTTCAAGAACCTGAAGTAAGACACTTGGAACAGTGTGGGACTGAAACAGAGTGGGTGGATGAGGGTTTCTTCACCTGTTGTCTGATGCAAAACAGAAATTGTGCTGTTGCTGGTAATATGGATGAAGGACATTTTGGATGGAAGAAATGGGAGAACTGGGGAAGGAACTACAAGGGATGTTGCAATTTACTTTGCCAATATTCCCTGGTGAAAAAAGAATTTTCCATGCACTCAAAATGAGGTAAAAATTCACTCTAGCCTTGTGTAAGTTTGGTTTTGTTGACAGTTAATGCAGCATGAAAGGTAAGCATCTATTCACTGAGTATTATTACTGCTGAGTGTGCAGAAGTTTGATTCTCATGAGTGAATTTCAGTGTGCACTGCAGACTTTTGGTAGATGCCCCTTCTGCCTTGTTCTTTCATGCAAAGCTATTTGCAGAATGTCCTGTAAGGCTCACTGGTGTAGAGACTGCTTTTGCCCTCATTGTCTAGACATCCCTGCTTCAGTACTTCTTTAAATGATTCTGATTGGAAACATAAATAAAAATTAAAACAAAATATTTTGCCTCAAAACACTTTAGCACATGAGAGTTAAAACTTATGTGCTTGGAAATGCCAGATCAAGTTATGTTGTCTGTGTTTTTCCAAGTGGTTAAACTGATGTACCTATTCGTATTTTCATATTTTCACCTTTTCTCCATTTCATGGTGTTTTCCTTATGCAAACTCATTTTCATTTTCATTTTTTCTATTTTATTCAGTGAGTCAATTTTAACTATCAAAATATTAACTCAATGTCCAAAGAGTATGTTTTTAAAAATTGTTATGCAGAAGAAGGAAGGTGAACTCTAGTGTTAGGTACAAAGCAGATCTCACTACCTTACATCTGAAGAGGCATTACAAGTTCCTGTTCAGTACATGGCAGTTTCCTAATCTGGGATACTCTGATTTACCATGGGGATTTTTTTTCCCTCTTGTTCAGTCAATATTTTTACCCTCTAAATTTCCTTCCCATCAACTATTATTCAGTCTTATATCTTTGTAGGAAACACCTTTCTTATTAATGTTTTCTTCATGCTAATGCAGTATGAATTCTTCTTGAGCTGCTTCTTGAGCAATGTTGAACAGAAAGCACGTTTCTCCTTTACAAAATATAGTTATTTTTATTCCTCCTCTGTTGCTTGTGGCACCTGTCCAGGCCGTGTCCTGCTGTGGGTGACAGGGGAAAAACAGTAGTCACCTGTGATGCCAACTCCAAACTGAATGGCAGAGGGCACTTTGTGGCCACTGCATGAAGATAGGTTCGAGCCTTTCTTATAACTTCAACTATAATATGCAGTAAAACAGTTCATAAAATTGTCCAGAAAAGTTGTCTATTACATAAACTTTGTACACCAATATACACCATTAATAAAAGAAAAAACAAACAAACCCCCATAATTTTAGAAAGGAAACTGTATTTTGACAGAAATTAGAGAGTTTTTTGTTACCTTTCCTTGGAAAGGAAGTATCACCCAACACAAGCAGGCTGCTGTATGTGCACTGGATATGCTGTGTCATGTTCCTCTTTCCCTGCAGCTCTGAGACTCAGCACATGTTTGCCTTTGAGAATTTAGCATTGGGAATGGCAATTTCCTCATACAAACCTGTAATGCTGTTTGTACTTCCTCCTAGCTGAAACCTCTGACAGTTCCAGGGGGAAGGCTAGAAGGTTATTAATTTTCCTACCTGCGCTCACCAAGTTACTGGCTGTGAGAGAGCGACAAAGAGCAGGGAAGTGTGGCATTATCACACAGATAAAAAAAGGTTGCTAGCTCCTAGTGTCAGTAACCAGACCCCTGATTCAAAGCCTCATCAAATACTGGGAATCATTCTGACAGCTTAAGGCTTTGGGTAAGGCTTATCCTTCCAGAAGTTACTAAATATCATATAACTTGTGCAACAACCTTTCATGATCAAACTCAATATAAAAATATATGTAATGGATGTGGTTGCATGTATACAAATATATATATGTGTGTGTGTGTGTGTTTGTACAAATAAAATCACCCACTGATAATAATTCAACATGTAAAGCTTGGGGTTTTTAAATGAGCATGAAGAAATGTGTCAGGAGATTATTACCCTATTTATTTTTGAGTTTGGGAGATATTATTCTATGGTGTGGCATAATATCCTATACAAGCTGTACAAAAACTACTGCTAATACAGAATGTAGGTGTAAAATCTGATTTTAAGTATTCTAGATGGCATTTCCACATACTCTTTTATGTGTGTTTATACATGTATGCCCTCTGGAATGAATGCCTATTATCATGTCTCCTTTTAGAGCTTCTGCTTCAAAAACATAATGCATAATCAGTCTGATTATGTGACAAGCTGTTTCATCCTTTTTTTTCTTCTTCCCCAAGCAATTTTCTAGGTCATGTTTCCATTAGGTCTTCCTTAAAAAAAAAAAAAAAAAAAAGAGAAAACCAGAGAGATTTTCTGTGGAATTTCTTTCAGCCAGCAATTACAGCCATTGTTTTGAGAACTAATTTTGAATTATATTTCTAAATAATTGATTTATTTTTTCTTTAGAAAATCAGAAATCCATTTTGGCAGTGGGAAATGTAAGCTATTCATAAGATACTTAAAATACAGCCTTCAAGAAAAATGGAAATAGCTATAGTTAAGATTTGTTCAGTCCAACTTCTTTCACCAGAATCATTCAGCTTTCAGTCTTCAGTGAGATAGATTAAAGGAGAAATTGTTTCTAAAAACTTATTCTAAACATTTTAAATTAAATCTATTCAAGTGACAATATCTTCTTTTTTTATCCCAGCAAACCCATAAGTTAGTATTCCTCATGCACTGAAGTGCCTTTCAAAGCAGATGCCACAGCTGGCAAAAAGGAAGAGGCTGGATCTGTACTCAAGATGTCAAAGGCAAGAGAGTTTTTCCTAGCTGTGAAGCTGGGAAGTAATTTAAACTCATCTATAAAGATGAGGTTTTGGTCACTATTGTTTATTATTTATTTTCACAGTGCTCCAGCTGTGATCCCTCAGATGAAACCTTGGGCCCAAACAAGCCATCAGAAGCATTCCAGTGCTGGAATATGATTTCTAAGTTTCAATCCAAGCCTCTCAATCCAAGCTGGAGGCAATGGATGCTGAGAGTGGTTTGCCCCTCTCCCGGATGGTATTCTTTGTCTTCCATAACAGGCACTTCACCACTGAAGATCTGGGTGCTTGAGAGATTTGGGGTTGTTCAGTTCGGAGAAGAGAAGTCTTCAGGGTCACCTTAGAGCAGCCTCCTGGTACTCAAAGGGGAATGTCTACAGAAAAGAGGGGGAGTGTAGTGATAGGACGAGTGGGGATGGTTTCAAACTGAAAGAGAGTAGGTTTAGGTTAGGTATTGGGAAGAAATTCTTTACTGTGATGGTGGTGAGGCACCGAGAAAGCTTGCCCAGAGAAGCTGTGGCTGCTCCATCCCTGGAAATATTCAAATCCTAGCTGGATAGGCCCTGAGCAACCTGGACTAGTGGAAAGTGTCCCTGCCCATGTAGGGAGGGTGGAAGTAGATGATTTTTAAGATCTCTTCCAGCCCAAGCCATTCTATGAGTCTGTGATTTTATTATGAATTCTGATCTATGGAGAAACTGTCACCCAGAAAATTAATATAAAAACACTCCTCTGCCTAACAGTGATCTTGTAAAGAAAAACATAACTCATAATTCTGAGACATTTAGGTGCTGTGGCAGTAGAAGTTACAAAAAAAATAAAAAGAAGGTTATTAGGAAAAACATAATTCTGGGTTAAGACTATTGTAGAGCAAATTAGGCCTGAGGCCATGATATAACTAATGAGGAGAAATTAAAATACTGAATAGCTGTCTCATTCACCAGGCACTATTCGTCCAGGTTGCTATTGGAAGCAAGCAACCTCAGTAAAAATAGCAAGCAGTAACTTGTATATGAGGCAACTGCATCAGGGATTACTTCATAAGGCAAGTATACAATGAAGACCCATAAAGATAGGTTAAATTCAAAAACTAACAAGAAGAACAAGGCCCCCAATCTCCAAGTACTTCGCTTTGCTCATTTAGCAACTTTTGAACTTTCTGTAGAATTAAAGTACATATAATTAAACTTTCAACTTAACATGTGACTGATGTTTTTCATAGTATCATGTATGACTCCTGTCTATTAACACATATTCCTCTACATCAATAAGACTTCACCCAATAACACAAAACATAAAACTCTGATTTAAGCTAGCGAAGACTAGATATCTTCTCAACATGTATTCAAACAAGAATACATGCAATATATGTATTGCACTGTATTTTCCTCAGAAAATGAGAAAAGAAACACGAGGCTAAATATGTTGTATAACACTTTGGAAACATTCTGCAGGAAGTGAAAATATATTTCCAACATTATTATATTTTCATCTCAATGTTTAGACATTAAATAATATATATAACTTTTGGACTACTGTTGTGTTTTCTCAGTCTCGATCATAAAGTCGTAGGCATAACCAAGTTGGGTAGTGAGCATGTGAAGAGCACTAAGCCACCTCTGACTGCCAAACCTGTCTTGTAGACATGAGTTTACCTTCAAGACTACTATTTTGCTATTATTTTACTATTCGAACAGAAGTTATTCAAATAACAGAATAACTGAAGTTATTCCTATATCTAACTGGCAAATTTATCTTAAGCTCGAGAAACCTTTTGTCAGTATAAGTCATATCTCCCTTATAGGAGTTTGTTGATGTAATTCCATTGGCAGAACCAAACTGGGACATGTAAAAGACATGAACAAAGCTATGGAGTGACTTTTGAAGTCTGTTTAGGCACTGTAACAACTGTTAGTGATGTTCAGTGAACTGAGTTCCTCTTGTGCCTCAAAAATTACACCAAAGCAGGAGGGAGGGAAAGAGGAAGATTATTTTTACATATATATTTCTGAAAAGTGAATAAGTTATTTTCTAGGACTATGAAGGAAAACAGCAAGGACAGATTTTAATTCAATAAGGACATTAGCTATGAATGAAGACTGGCAGTTAGTGACTAGTCCAGAATATGTACTTTTCAATCTTTGTAACATCACTGACCATCACCATTACTTCCTTATAAAGCATGTTTCTAAAAGACATATTGGTTCTAATTATCCAATGTTCTAAACTTCTCTTATACTAGCCTCAAGATATTTCAGTTTTCAAGAGAATTCACAAAAACTTTCTTGGGTTAGACCCAAGGCTCAGGGTCTTTTTTGAACTTGGTCAGACATAATACTTACAAAAAGTAAGAAATTAGGCTTGTCTAGGCTGATCTGTCCTGACACAAATCCAGCCTCCTGTGCTTTTTGGCCATGTTGCCAGGGTGCTGTTGCAGCATTCCTCATGGTACTTTCAATTCCATAATCCGTGTGGATTTATCCCAGTTATCCCAGTGCTGGGCAGTATCGGGGTGACACAGGGGTGATAGTGACAGACCTTTATGTGAAGAAAGGATGCAATCACTGGCAATACTTGGCACTAGCTGCCCTCCACAATGTGCTCTCTCAAATTGACTGGGATAGCACCATTCCTGAGGTGGTGGTCTAAGAATGAGAGCACCAATGCCATAAAACCCTGCAGCATGGAGGCACAGTGCCCTTGCACCCTCAGGCATGATGTGCACATCCAAACCTTTCCAACAGGACAGCAGCAGCACCAGCAGGTTATCTATCAGTTGAGCTAACTTTTTGTGTCACAGAGGAATCCTTCACACAATCCATCTTGGAAAATCTTGTGCCTACAACCACAGTCAGAGCAAGCTTTGTTCCCACAGCAACAGACGCAACCCCTATAACATGACCCAGCTTTTTGGCAGTGCCTGACCTCCTTCTGCCGGAGCCCTGACTCCAACCCTGGCATGCTGAGAAGGGGGTTGCTGTGCAACCTGACTGCTGCACAGCCATCCTTGGCACCTCGGGACAGCACTCCTCCGTTAAAGCATGCTTTGATGACTGGATCCATGCATTTTTCTGCAAGGAATCATTTGTTCCCTTAGCAGCTAACATTTCTGGCTGTATCTTGTGTGTGATCAGGCACAGCTTCCTTCCTCTCATACCTACTGGAAAAAAACCTGTGCCTAGCTGCCACATTTTTGTGTCAGGTTACAGCTGCCAGCCGGTATTCAAGAACACAGAGGCACAAGGGGAGATAAAGGCCTGGCAGGAGAGGTTAGGGCCCCCGTGTGCCCTGTGCTGTGCAGAGCCCTTCCCCTTGACGCCTGCTTGCTTTCTGCCCCTTTCTCTCCCTGCCCTCTGCCCCCTGCCCCATTCCCTGCACAGCCCCATAGAGCCGACTTCTCCCTTTAGCCCAGGCCTTCCAACTTTCCAGTTCAGGGTATCCCAGGTGCAGTCTGGGGACAGGAAGCACAGCTCTGTTTCTCTCCCTTTACACACTTTCATTGCAGAGTTACCCATTTATGCTTTAGCCTGGCCTCTGCTCCAGGGCCGTCTGCATGTGTGGAGGCAGAGTGGAGGTCTTGAAGGTCCTGCTGAGACTCCAACACAGCCTGTGGGGCAGCAAATTGCACCTCTAGCTACTGGAACTGGAAAAATCTGTGAAGCCAAAAGGCTGATGCAGTTTGAGCACATCCATATGGTGCAATACCCTGTAGTGACCTCATTTCTATAGGCATGTGACCATGCTAGTGAAACCAGGATACTACTGGAGTATTTATTTTTCTTGAATTTGTGAGAAAAATCTCTTTTATTCAATTTAGTTAGGATATAAATATCTGTGAGATAAATGAGTTTAGCAAAAGGAAAGTTTCTATTTCAGCACGTGCTGGGTGCCCTGGCCACGGAGGTCCAAAAAAGCACATGCCCACCCCAAAAATCATACTTTTTATGTGCCCCTAGGGTCCCGCCTTGGTAGTAAAATGAGAGGAGTGGGCCTTTTCTTATGATTGGACTTGTCATGCCCCCCTGTGCAGGGAGACGGGGTCTCCTGCTCAGAATGACCACCTTCTTCTGCACACAAAGAACTTGCCACGTGGCGGGGGCTCGTTTCAGCCATATCATTGTCTATTTTCATAATTCCCTATTCCCGAACGCAAATTGTCCCTGGCGCCAGTTCCAGACAGGACCTGGTACCTTTACAACTTCCACGATACGCCTAAAGAAGGTAATTCCTGAGTTAAGGAACTATTTGCTTGTAATAAAACCATATTCTTTTATTTCCCACAATTTGGTTTTAATTTCTTGTGCAGGAAGGACAATAAATACATCAATAAATGAAAAAAATAAAAATGAAGCAGATGGAATTCACTAATGTGCTCTGTTCTCATATTTTTTTCTTGAAAAACAGAGGTGCATGTTCGGATCATCCTGCTGGGGCCCTGGCCATTGCTGAGGTGCAAACTCTCCTGCATTCTATGACAGTAATTTCAGGACATTGTGCACAGTAATGTTAAATACACGCTGGGGTCAGTGACTTAATTTAAGCATGACTGCTTATCAGGAGGTGGCTCCACAGGTACACGGACCAGAAATGGGTAACAGCGACATGATCTCTGCTGCTCAGCTCAGCTCTCTCCTGGTACGTGTGGGATCAGCTTGCCCAAGGGCCCAGAGGGCAAGTCCTGAGGGGCGGCTGAGGGACATGGGGGTGCTCAGCCTGGGGCAGGCTCGGCGGGCACCACCCGAGGGCAGGCTGTGGAGGGGGGTCGGACCCTTCTCCCAGGAAACCGGGGATGGGATGAGAGGACACAGTCCTTAGCTGCGCCGGGGGAGGTTCAGGATGGACGTCAGCAGGAATTCCTGCACAGGAAAGGTGGTTAAACCCTGGAATGGGCTGCCCGGGGAGGTGGTGGAGGTGTCTAAGGAAAGACTGGCCGTGGCACTCGGTGCCGTGGTCTGGTTGGTGAGGCCGTGGGCGGCCACAGGTTGGGCTCCGTGGTCCCAGAGGTCTTTTCCAACCTGATCGATTCTGTGATCCTGTCACTTCTATACACACACACACACACGCACACACACACGCACACAGAAAAACCAAACCCAACCAAGCAGAAACGTTTTAAACTTTTTAACCCTCCGAGCGCCTGGCCAGAAGCGCCACACCCGCGCTCCGATCCACAGACAGCCCTACCCGCCCCTCACGGCCCCGGCCCGCCCTCGGCCCCGCCCCCTCGGGGTCGTTGCCATGGGAGCCGCGCGGGGTCGCGCACGCGGCGCCGGCGGCGGCCAAGATGGCGGCGCCCGTGTCGCTCTGTCACGTCGCCTGCTGCGCCAACCGGGCCGGCGGCGGGGCCGTGTCCTGGGGCCGCGGCGGCCTCGTCGCCTTCGGCAGCTGCCACGACGTCGTCCTCTACGACCCGGCGGTGAGCTGATATGCCGTGGGGCGGGGACGGGCCGGGCCGGGCCGGGCCGGGGATGGGGCCGTGTCCGGTTCCTGACGCGCGGTGCTCTCTCTGTCCCGCAGGCGAGGCGGGCGGCCGCCGCGCTCCGCGGGCACGCCGGCAGGGTGAATTGTGTGCGCTGGGTCCGCCGGCGGCACCGCGGTGAGTAGCGCGGCATTGCGGCCCCGGGGCCGCGGCTGCTGCCCTGGCGGGGAGGGCAGGCCTGGGAGGGTCGGCAGCGGAGGAGCCGCCCTGGGAACTGAGGGGAATGGGGAGCTGCCGAGCATCCTCTCCCTGAAGCCTGGCTTTCCATTAGGGATCTTCAGAGAATGGCAAAATCAGCTAGGTTGGAGGAGACCTCAGATGACAGAGTCCAACCCAGGACCGAACACCACCTTGTCGACCAGACCCTGGCACCGAGTGCCACGTCCAGTCTTTTCTTAAACACCTCTCCAGGAATGGCGACTCCACCACCTTCCTGGGCAGCCCATTTTAATATCTAGTAACCCTTTCTGTGAGGAAATTCTTCCTAATGTCCAACCTAAACTTCCCCTGGTACACCTTAAGTCTCTCGTCCTGTCACAAGTTGCCTTGGAGAAGAGTCTGACCCCGATAAGGTCCCCCGTGAGCCTTCTCTTCTCTGGGCTAACAAGTGCCAGCCCCAGCTCCCTCGGCTGCTTCTCATAAGATTGTGCTCCAGGCCTTTCACCAGCTCTGTTGCCCTTCTCTGGATTTGCACCAGAACCTCAGTGGCCTTCCTCAATTGAGGGGCCCAGAACTGCGGTCCTGACAGGTTGGTGGCTGTGCTGCTTGTGTTGCCACCGGGCTCTCTAATGTGTCTGAAGTTTTGCCTGTTTTGACTTTATGAACTGATTCTCAGTGCCTTTCGAACAATCCTGACTATAAAGCTCTAAGTTGCATAGAGTTCATATCCACGAAAAAATATAATCTTTAGATAGATAGAAATGTTTGAGACTAAGAGGCTTTTGCTTGATAGTAATTCCAAGATTTAGCATTGCTCAGTGCAGACTTTGCAAAGACACACGTATTCTTGTCCTTAAGCATTTATGGAAATTCACTGACAAATGATTAGACTGGGAATGTAATGTGCATGTTGCTTTTTTGGAGGAGATGTGCTGAGGTGAAAACACTAGTAGTTAATAGTGATAAAAACTGCCATCCTTCAACTGATGGCACTAAAATGCATTTTTCTTAAAACTAATATTTTCAGGGAACTGAGGAATTAAATTTTCATGTGGACCTTTGAAGTCTGTTCAGTTAGATTTCTCTTGCTATATTTTCCTATCCTCCAAAAAGACCAAACAAAAGCCCAAAAGATTAATTTACACTGTTGGATTTGAGAGTCTTTTGCAAAGATATTTTTACCGCATTCATCCAAAAGTTTAAATATTCCTGTGACTTTTCTCTTTATCTGTTTTAGGGAATACCTTTGCTCTTAAGCTGCCCATCACAGTCCAACTCCTATTAGACATACTTTAAGTGGTATTTTTCGACTAGTAACAAATGTAACTGCTTATGTTTGTTGCCTGCTGTTACAAAGTTAAGGGTTCACAAAACTTACCAAAACCTATTTTTTAGTTTCTGAAACAGAGTTAATTTCTGGTGGATCTGATAAACAACTTATTCTTTGGGAATGGAATGGTACAGGAACGTGGAATAACCAGGTAAGGTAGAATAACCTCTTTTCAAAGCTCCCTCTGCACTAGTTTGTGACCTATCACAAATTTTCTCTTTTGTGTATGTTTCTGGTTCATACCTCCTTGTTTGACTATTGAACCCTGTGTGTATATCCTTGTAATTGTTGCTATTCTGTTGTGCTGTGTTTTAGTATAAGTGTTGCTTTCTCTTTTCTGTAGTTCCTCTTTTTCGAATCAGCATTTGTAAAGAAATTAACTAACCAGTCAGTCATCAGGTGGATTTGTTTAGCATGTCTGAAAGATTCTGTTTGTCTGTTCTTGACTCATCAGCTTGCTGATCTCATGTGGCACTTTTCTTTAAACCACCTTAAAATCTTCAAACCATGAAGTTCATTCTGAGTTGACATTTTCTGTACCCTTCTTCCTCATTACATCCATTTCTAGTGATTTCAGGTCAATCTGTGCAGCAGTGTTGTGTTTGTTTATACAACATGTGTTTTTCTTACCAGGATGGTATACAAGCTGGGGTAGGTGTTTAACAAAAATAAAATAAAACTGTGGAACAATTGAATTCTGTCAGAGAAATGGAGAAAAGAAAGGAGACATGCTAATTTATTATTTATACTGTCAAATATAAGGCATTGTGTAATAGAGCCTTCAGAATGAACTGAAATGTAGATGAAAAAACCCCTCTAATTTATTATCTAATTTTTAAAATCTTGCTTATTAGGTACTGGTTTGTGAATGGTTGTGTAGGTAACTTGTTTCACTGGCTGTCTCAAACTAGATTAGACTTAGCATTTTGAAGTGCATGAGAATGCATAGTAGGGGGAATTGCACCTAGTTGAAAGAATGTTCTTAGAAATAAGTTATTTCTGATCCTGATCCATTGTAACTGTTCATGCATTTATTGAAGATAACATACAGGCTTCTTTATTAACTTTTTCTGCTGATGTGGTGCACAGCCTTATGGCAATCATTGAAAAAGAGTATTGCTAAATGTACACAATTTAATGACAGTTCTAGATTAGTGTAAACTCTTAAAAACAGAGAGAATTCTATACTGGACCAATCAAAAATCTTGCTGGTGCCCACCAAGCTATAGTTTGGAAAGGAATGTCAGGTATGTTTATGATAAAATTTGCATAAATGATGGGTGTTTTCTGGTTGCAGAATTAAAAGCTGTTCATTTTTGTCTTTGTGTTTATGAGGAACAGACTGCAAATCAAATCACCTATATTAATTCATTAAGAAAGTAGCTGCTTAAGTCTAGACTTATAGGTTTTGTTTTTCTTGTTGTCATTTTGAAGGAGCAAAAAGCTGTTTTGATTTGTGCAAACACGATAAACATTGCTGCTAGAGCTGCTGTATTGCTACTTATTTCATTGTGATCTCTGACTGTCTCCTTCACTAAGGTTGTCCAAACTTTCATGAGATGTTTCTTAGGGTGTGGGACAAGAGAAGTAGAAAAAGGAAGGAAAACTGCTCTTCCTAATTTCTATACTGTTTCCAACTTTTCTCAATGAATGGTGATGTTTGTATAGTGTACACAGGAACATTTAATTCTGTTCAGGTTTGAGCAAAATCTTATCAAGTTAATATTGATTACATGTTGTGTCCCTTCTCTAGGTTTCCTGGAACATGCTATAGCTAGAGCATAGTTTGCAAATGCTCTGCAATTGCAGGTGTAGAACTCATTTTCAATATTAAATTACTTTATTTTCTAAAATGACTTTAAAAATTCTCTCAGATAAGTTACTGGAATTTAAAACTTTGTAAAATTTTCTCGTGTGCAGCCTGTGAAAAGCATTCCTCTCAAAGGCCACACGGAAGCTGTTTGTGCTGTGGATGCTGTCTACCAGTCAGATGAACCTGTGTTAAACCTGCTAATAGCTTCTGCAGCTTCTGACTCTACTGTGAGAATCTGGTCTTGGCATGGCTCAGAAGGTAACATTTTTTTAACGTTAGAGACAACATTCTGGCTAAATAGAAGTAATGAATGTTTATCCATTTAAGTAATTGACTAAATACTAACATATTTTAATGCAACAATGTTAATTTCTCTTCAAACTTTGGCACATCAAAACACTGTATTGTTTTTTGAAAGCTTTGGGTCGGATTTGTTCTGCAGAATGATTTATCTTTATTTTTCATCAGCGATGTGTTGTCTGAATGTACTTATTTTTTAATATGTATTCAGAGTTTGATAATGTGAACCATCATTTTGCCCTGTTATGTGCGGGCAGACGCTGTATGTATGTGTGAATAAAATTGCTTAGTAAAATGATTAATGCTGGCATTGGAAGGGTGAGGTTAAACTAGTCACTTGTTTGTTACTATTGACTTGAGTCCAGTGACATTTGGGATAAAGGATCTTGACCTTGTGATCTAGGCCCTTGCAAGGACACGTGAGGAAAACAGCTTTTTGAAATACGTAAGAAGTAACTAGATTATCTAGATTTAAAGTGTTATTTGCTAGTTGAGTTGTAGTGACTGCATCTCTTAAACTACTTTTTTCCTTATCTGGTGTATTTGAAGATTGCACATTGCCCTGCCTGCAAGAGAGAAAGAGGTGGGAGGTGTCAATCTTCAGTCTCGTGTGCTGGAAGACATTTCTCACGTTCCCAAAGAACACTGTGAAATCCTGTCCTTTCCATTTTGTCTTGTTGTTTTGGGTTCCAGTGGTGGAGGGGCCACTTCTTCAGCTGCAGAGGGTTTTTTTTTGCTATCCTGTTGTTTATTTTGATCTGGATGGCTTACCAGTTTAACCATTTCTGGTTAAATCTCAGAGGTGTTTGCAGGTTCTTTTTCATCTCTCTAGGTGCTCTTCTTCTAACAAATGGATTCAGCTGTAGCTTCCTGTGTAGTGAATGCTGTTACCACAGGATATATTTTGCAATATTTATTGCTTCTGATGTGTTACCATAGTGAATCTCTGTAGATTTAATACTCAGTGGAGAATAGTGACTTATTGTCCAACTCAGCTAACTCTGAATGTGGCCCCACAGAAGATAATGTTGTTATTTAGACTTCTGAAAAAACGTAGATTTTTAGCTCCTTAAAAGAAAAAAGGATGGGAAATTTTAACTATATAATATAGTAGGAAATGACAGTGCAACAGTAATACTTACAGTGAATAAGATCAACACTGTCTGTTCCTGTTTTCCAGCTAAATGCATTGAAATTCTGCAGTTTGGAAATGGATTTGTTATGGATGTCTGCTTATCCTTCTTGCCTGGCAGCAATGGTAAGTACAGCTGCACATCTTGAATATCAATGCAGGAAACATAAAATCTAAGAAATCCCTCAAGTAGATTTTCCTTTGACTGACTCCAGACTCCTATACCACAGTTTTTGTTTTCTGTGCAATAACCTAAGCTGATGTTTGTATTTAACGATTTTCAATTAACTCTTCTTAATAATTAGAAAAAGGGGGTAACAATGCTGTATGTGAATGGGATCAGGTGGTCAGAGAATCACAGAATATGCCGAGTTGAAAGGCATCCATCAGTTGAGTCCTACTCCTGACCCTGCACAGGACACCCCAAGAGTCACACCATGTGCCTGAGAGCATTGTCCAAACACTTCTTGAACTCTGTCAGACTTGGTGTTGTGACTGCTTCCCAGGGGAACCTGTTCCAGTGTCCAACCACCCTCTGGGTAAAAAACCTTGTCCTAGTATCTAACCTAAGCATCGCCTCAATCAGCTTCATGTGGTTTCCTTGAGCCCTGCCACTGTTCACGAGAGCAAAGAGATCGGTATTTGCCCTTCCTCTTCCCCTCACAAGGAAGTTGTAACTTCAGTGAGGTCTCCCCTCAGTCTCCTCTTCTCTGGGCTGAACAGACCAAGTGCCCTCAGCCACTCTTCACATGGCTTCCCCTCCAGACTCCTCACCACCCTTGTGGCCCTCCTTTGGACACTCTCTAATAGCTTCACGTCTCTTCTACTGTGGTGCCCAAAACTGCACAGAGTACTCAAGATGAGTTTCACCTGCTCCTTGTGATGCTGCTCTGTATATTTGTTCTTATTGGAACTCAAGGGCAAGATCCAGGAAAAGAACTTGCGAGCCTACATCGAAAATTGCAGACTAACAAGCAGTGTTTATCACCTGTTCAGTCTTAAATGTGAAAAACCTAAGATGCTGAACTAGTTTAACCTGACTGTTCGGTATGGTTTATATAATTTTCTATTAAAATAAATGCTCAGATTTTGTAGCCTGCCACAGACACATTTTTTAATTGCCAATATGTAGTAGCTCTTTTTATTCTCTTTAAGCTACGTGTATCCTCAAGCCAGATATATGTGTTAAGTTTGTGTTTAAGTATCATTATAGTCTTTCACCTTGATGGAGATGTGCAGGGCTCCCAAGAGAAAAAGTACTAAATTTTCTACTGTGTCTAGAGTTTTTAACGCTGATGAATGCATTCTATGCTGATATGTTGTCTTGATTATATGCCTGCAGAGTAGTCTTTCACAAGCTTATTTTATTCTTTGGCTTGTGATAATTCTGGGAGATATGGAAACACTATTAAAATGTGTTGTCCCATTTGAAAATACCAGTGTCTGTTTTCAGAGTGCGTCTGATAAGAAAAGCATCGTCT